>OX638131.1:71922128-72417128 GCA_951804985.1 Dryomyza anilis
CATATATATATACACATATATATATACACATATATATACACATATATATACACATATATATATACACATATATATATACACATATATATATACACATATATATATACACATATATATACACATATATATACACATATATATACACATATATATACACATATATATACACATATATATACACATATATATACACATATATATACACATATATATACACATATATATACACATATATATACACATATATATACACATATATATACACATATATATACACATATATATACACATATATATACACATATATATACACATATATATACTGTGGAGACATATATATTCGTGGAATATATACATATATATTCGTGGAAACTTCTGTTTTTTTTGGCAACTGTCTGTTTGCTGTGTAAAAGCAACAAAAACAACAAAAAAACCATGCGACAGAGTTGTTGTTCTATTGTGTGCAATTCTTTATGAGAGAGTGTGATGCACTGCACTAAAAACAGTGAGCGCAGGCTACTGCAGTACTCATTTCCATAGGGTTGTTGTAATTTGGTTTTTACGTTTTTCTGGCGTTTTTTGCTCTAAAATTATCAAAAAATAATCATTAAAAACTGTTCAGAATTACAGCCGGTTAGTGCAAGAGAAAAAAAACACGTTTTGTTTTATTAATATAGATTCTTCGTATATACGAATCGCACAATTTGAGCGTTATCTATATAATAAACGCGTTCATAATTGTTATGAATTGCGTTCATTAAGGTATTCCTATGACTCAAAGCATAACGGCGATACTGAAAAATAAAAAAAACAGTCCACCAAAGAATAATAGTGTTGTATTTTCTAGGTAGGTATGTAGGTAGGTAGGTATTTGAGTATGTGTGTATGGTCGTATGTGTGACCTGCAACTTTTGACCATGCTATAAATAGATATTTTTATTTTACTGACCAATCAATGCGGGTCATGCCGCATGACACGCTGTGATTATTTTGACTACTCGTCGCGACGCGTCGATAGTCGATGATAGCAGATACAATTCTAAGTTTTTATTATTCCTATGTCATTCGTACAAATAAACCGAATCGTTTCCTTTGTTGTTTACAACTCCAAAGAAAAGTGATCTGCAGGTACTTAACATCACGCAACAACAAACAGCAGCAATATGCAGCAACAGCAAGAGTAAATAAAATAATATTTAAGTAGTTAAAAAATAAATGAATTAAAATAATAAAAAAATATAAAATAAAATAAAGAAAGTAATAAAATAAATAAAGTAATAAAAATATATTTTTTTTATTTTTAAATCGTTTAAAGTTCATAAATATCATGAATTTTTTCATAAACATTATGAAAGTGTTCATCAATATTATGCACCTATTCATTACGGTTTTTTGAACGATTCATAAATTGGATGAATTTGGTCATTGCATTGGTTGAGTAATAATGAAAAATTCATAGAATTGATGAACAAATTCATAAATAGTATGAACTTTTTTTTCTGTGTAAGCGTGTCTCGAACTCGAATGGATAAGAACTGGCTCAGTATGCTGTTGTTGTTTTTTAGTCGTATGCAAAAATGAATATCGTTTAGGGTTATAGTGCATCCGAATGGATGATATTTTGCAAACAGAATCCACTAAATCATTACAACTAGATAGTACACCTTGAACTAGAATTTTTGCTCTGTTAAGACGCCGTCTCAATCCACAATTTGCCATCTCAAGAGCTTTGTTACGTTTGTTCACATTTTCAGCTAATTCCACTTTCTTTAAACACATGGTAACGTCAGCTCGTATTTCTACCAATTGTGATCGCCTCTTAACTGCCTAAAAGTGAGTAAAATTTCGATTCAATGTTTTGAAGGCCTTTCTTCAAACGTTCATCGATACGGTCGCCCAAGTCATCAGAATGCGGTTTATTAGCACATCCTAAGCACTTCCATGTCAAAGAATTTTTACCGGCTAATAATAACTTGTAGACTTCGCTCGAAATTTTGTCACAGTCGGTGCGTTTTTGTTAACATCTTTTTTGCAGCCAGGGCACGTTTTGTACGCCATTGTTTGAGGTTACGTGCAACTTAAGCGTGCAACTTTAGCTTATTATTTGTATTTTTTTGTTTAAATCACAACAGAGTAGCTTTTTATTGATGAATATTATTTATAGTATCTAGGCAGTCGATTTTTCCTTATATTTTACTAATTAAATAGAAAAACATATAATTTTTGCCAGAGACGTTGTAATGCACGTTCTACTCGTTCGCCAGCGTTGCCAGATTTTTTCTATTTGTGGAACCACTAATAAGAAAAAAATCGACAGCACAACATAACCAACAAAAATCAGCTTAAGGCGGTTCTAATTGAGGAGTGAGAAATGATCAATCCAGAAACGACAACCAATCTGGTTAATTCCATGAAGAACCGATTAAAAAAGTTATTATGAATAAAGAAGGATCAACTACATATTAAAGTGCATATTTTCTTATAGAAAACAAAATTTTTTTATGCATAAATAATACTGTAAGGAAACTTTTTTTTTTTACTTTTTGTATCAATCGAATAAATTGAATTATTATTCCTCTTTTAAAACGTTTTTATTAGGTTGCTTTCTTGTCTGTCTCTTCGGTACAAATTTTGTAATTGATTTTAAACTACCTTCGCGATGAGCTACATAATTGAGATTTTAAATATTTTCTCGAACTGGATGACAATGCAATATTGTCGTTTTCTTGCCATCCGGTTCATCATGGTTCTATCGCCATGGTTCCATATTAAAAACACTTTGAAACATGAATATTTTTCACTTTAAAAATATTAGGCCTTACGAATTTTGTCAGACGAAAATCTGACATATTTTTAATATAAAACGTTTTTAAGGTGTTTAAAGAATGATTTGAAATGAAACGTGGGGGGTATTCGATCCTTAAAGTTCACATTAAAAACGTTTTATATTAAAAAATGTGTTTTATTTCATATTTTTTTAAATTAATATATCGCCTTTATAACAAAATATAATTTACCTAACTTAAAACACATAATAATATAACACACAAACATTATAATAACGCTCAAACATCTCATTTGGTCTAAAATTGAATTTCACGTTCACCGAAAACTATGGTTGTGCATCATTGTTTTGAGATTTAGTCAACATCATACCTGGTTGGCAAGGAACCACCCGGTATTTTTGACTTGGTTCAGGTAAGTATCATCTATGCAACACTACTTAAAATACCATTACCTAATTTATAGCACAATGTTATTTTTCGTGAAGTATAAATTGACTAACTAGATAAAGACTCCGTACAGTTACGACAATTTTACATATCTCATTAAATAATCATGTTATGTGTTTTAAGTTAGGTAAATTATATTTTGTTATAAAGGCGATATATTAATTTAAAAAAATATGAAATAAAACACATTTTTTAATATAAAACGTTTTTAATGTGAACTTTAAGGATCGAATACCCCCCACGTTTCATTTCAAATCATTCTTTAAACACCTTAAAAACGTTTTATATTAAAAATATGTCAGATTTTCGTCTGACAAAATTCGTAAGGCCTAATATTTTTAAAGTGAAAAATATTCATGTTTCAAAGTGTTTTTAATATGGAACCATGGCGATAGAACCATGATGAACCGGATGGCAAGAAAACGACAATATTGCATTGTCATCCAGTTCGAGAAAATATTTAAAATCTCAATTATGTAGCTCATCGCGAAGGTAGTTTAAAATCAATTACAAAATTTGTACCGAAGAGACAGACAAGAAAGCAACCTAATAAAAACGTTTTAAAAGAGGAATAATAATTCAATTTATTCGATTGATACAAAAAGTAAAAAAAAAAAGTTTCCTTACAGTATTATTTATGCATAAAAAAATTTTGTTTTCTATAAGAAAATATGCACTTTAATATGTAGTTGATCCTTCTTTATTCATAATAACTTTTTTAATCGGTTCTTCATGGAATTAACCAGATTGGTTGTCGTTTCTGGATTGATCATTTCTCACTCCACAATTAGAACCGCCTTAAGCTGATTTTTGTTGGTTATGTTGTGCTGTCGATTTTTTTCTTATTAGTGGTTCCACAAATAGAAAAAATCTGGCAACGCTGGCGAACGAGTAGAACGTGCATTACAACGTCTCTGGCAAAAATTATATGTTTTTCTATTTAATTAGTAAAATATAAGGAAAAATCGACTGCCTAGATACTATAAATAATATTCATCAAAAAAAAGCTACTCTGTTGTGATTTAAACAAAAAAATACAAATAATAAGCTAAAGTTGCACGCTTAAGTTGCACGTAACCTCAAACAATGGCGTACAAAACGTGCCCTGGCTGCAAAAAAGATGTTAACAAAAACGCACCGACTGTGACAAAATTTCGAGCGAAGTCTACAAGTTATTATTAGCCGGTAAAAATTCTTTGACATGGAAGTGCTTAGGATGTGCTAATAAACCGCATTCTGATGACTTGGGCGGCCGTATCGATGAACGTTTGAAGAAAGGCCTTCAAAACATTGAATCGAAATTTTACTCACTTTTAGGCAGTTAAGAGGCGATCACAATTGGTAGAAATACGAGCTGACGTTACCATGTGTTTAAAGAAAGTGGAATTAGCTGAAAATGTGAACAAACGTAACAAAGCTCTTGAGATGGCAAATTGTGCATTGAGACGGCGTCTTAACAGAGCAAAAATTCTAGTTCAAGGTGTACTATCTAGTTGTAATGATTTAGTGGATTCTGTTTGCAAAATATCATCCATATTCGGATGCACTATAACCCTAAACGATATTCATTTTTGCATACGACTAAAAAACAACAACAGCATACTGAGCCAGTTCTTATCCATTCGAGTTCGAGACACGCTTACACAGAAAAAAAAGTTCATACTATTTATGAATTTGTTCATCAATTCTATGAATTTTTCATTATTACTCAACCAATGCAATGACCAAATTCATCCAATTTATGAATCGTTCAAAAAACCGTAATGAATAGGTGCATAATATTGATGAACACTTTCATAATGTTTATGAAAAAATTCATGATATTTATTAACTTTAAACTATTTAAAAATAAAAAAAAATATATTTTTATTACTTTATTTATTTTATTACTTTCTTTATTTTATTTTATATTTTTTTATTATTTTAATTCATTTATTTTTTAACTACTTAAATATTATTTTATTTACTCTTGCTGTTGCTGCATATTGCTGCTGTTTGTTGTTGCGTGATGTTAAGTACCTGCAGATCACGTTTCTTTGGAGTTGTAAACAACAAAGGAAACGATTCGGTTTATTTGTACGAAATGACATAGGAATAATAAAAACTTAGAATTGTATCTGCTATCATCGACTATCGACGCGTCGCGACGAGTAGTCAAAATAATCACAGCGTGTCATGCGGCATGACCCGCATTGATTGGTCAGTAAAATAAAAATATCTATTTATAGCATGGTCAAAAGTTGCAGGTCACACATACGACCATACACACATACTCAAATACCTACCTACCTACATACCTACCTAGAAAATACAACACTATTATTCTTTGGTGGACTGTTTTTTTTATTTTTCAGTATCGCCGTTATGCTTTGAGTCATAGGAATACCTTAATGAACGCAATTCATAACAATTATGAACGCGTTTATTATATAGATAACGCTCAAATTGTGCGATTCGTATATACGAAGAATCTATATTAATAAAACAAAACGTGTTTTTTTTCTCTTGCACTAACCGGCTGTAATTCTGAACAGTTTTTAATGATTATTTTTTGATAATTTTAGAGCAAAAAACGCCAGAAAAACGTAAAAACCAAATTACAACAACCCTATGGAAATGAGTACTGCAGTAGCCTGCGCTCACTGTTTTTAGTGCAGTGCATCACACTCTCTCATAAAGAATTGCACACAAAAGAACAACAACTCTGTCGCATGGTTTTTTGTTGTTTTTGTTGCTTTTACACAGCAAACAAACAGTTGCAAAAAAAACAGAAGTTTCCACGAAAAAGAGTGTTAATTATTGCGTTAAGAAAATATAATTTTTAATGTATTTAAATGAAATTAATAAAACAACATATTTCGAAAACGTGAAATATAACCAACAATTAAATTAATAAAAAAAAACAGTTGGGAAGGTTAGATCACATGGGAAATTTTAAAGTAGGTGTAATTATGATAGTTAGGATTATCAAAATTATAGTCGGTCTAGCCGATTATAAATACCCTACACATATGTGTGGTTACCATTCAAAGTGATATATAGGTCACCAGGGTATACGAGAATCCTGAAAATAACTACAAACATTCAATCGCTGAAGAATTTCCATTCATTTGATACCCATATTTACAAATGGGTAGGTGTACCGAATTTCGATTTTTTTTTTGTGAACCACAAGTCTTTTCGCCGGAAAACTTTATTATCATGTATTTGAGCATGATGTCAATATATATTTGACCAAAAAAGTTTACCTAAGCACGTATACATAAAAATTGATCTTTATATGTACATTTAATATGAGGTATTTGAACATAAGTGGTCGGATCATAGATCACAATGGACCGATCTCGCCAATTTTTCGCACATACAGCGTAGGTATATTAGTAATCTCTGTTATAAGTTCCATTTATCTAGCTCTTCAATTTTAAAAGTAGTAGGGATTTCAACAGACAGACGGACATCGCTAAATCGACTCAGGAGGTCATGCTGATCAAGAATATATATATACTTTTATATATATACTTGTATAGGGTATAAACATATTATGCGATTTTTTTAATTAATACCCAATTGTAATGCTTTCACATGATTTTTTCTGTTCTCAAAACGTATCTATAGATTTCTTTTATTTTTACATCATTTTCTTTAAAATGTACAGGCTAATTTTACAATATTACAAACTGTGCATCATCTTGCGTTTTCAATTTGTCGCCATTTTTTAAATGCATTTTTATACCCTACACTAAGAGTGAAAGGGTATATTCAGTTTGGTACGCCGTTTGTAACACCCAGAAGGAAGCATCTCCGGTATGGAAAAGTATATATATTCTTGATCAGCATGATCTCCTGAGTCGATTTAGCGATGTCCGTCTGTCTGTCCGTCTGTCTGTCCGTCTGTCTGTTGAAATCCCTACTACTTTTAAAATTGAAGAGCTAGATAAATGAAACTTATAACTTAGATTACTAATATATCTACGCTGTATGTGCGAGATCGGTCCATTGTGACCTATGATCCGACCACTTATGTTGAAATACCTCATATAAAATGTACATATAAAGATCAATTTTTATGTATACGTGCTTAGGTAAACTTTTTTGGTCAAATATATATTGACATCATGCCCAAATACATGATAATAATGTTTTCCGGCGAAAAGACTTGTGGTTCACAAAAAAAAAAATCGAAATTCGGTAAACCTACCCATTTGTAAATATGGGTATCAAATTTATGGAAATTCTTCAGCGATTGAATGTTTGTAGTTATTTTCAGGATTCGCATACCCTGGTAATCTATATATCACTTTGAATGGTAACCACACATATGTGTAGGGTATTTATAGTCGGCTTAGACCGACTATAATTTTGATAATCTTAACTATCATAATTACACATACTTTGAAATTTACCATGTGATCTAACCTTCCCAACTGGTTTAATAAAATTTTGGTCGACAAAATTTACATTTTTCGAGTTCTTCTATAGAGTTTTCTTAGATTACTAATATATCTACGCTGTATGTGCGAGATCGGTACATTGTGACCTATGATCCGACCACTTATGTTGAAATACCTCATATAAAATGTACATATAAAGATCAATTTTTATGTATACGTGCTTAGGTAAACTTTTTTGGTCAAATATATATTGACATCATGCCCAAATACATGATAATAATGTTTTCCGGCGAAAAGACTTGTGGTTCACAAAAAAAAAAATCGAAATTCGGTAAACCTACCCATTTGTAAATATGGGTATCAAATGAATGGAAATTCTTCAGCGATTGAATGTTTGTAGTTATTTTCAGGATTCGCATACCCTGGTAACCTATATATCACTTTGAATGGTAACCACACATATGTGTAGGGTATTTATAGTCGGCTTAGACCGACTATAATTTTGATAATCTTAACTATCATAATTACACATACTTTGAAATTTACCATGTGATCTAACCTTCCCAACTGGTTCAATAAAATTTTGGTCGACAAAATTTACATTTTTCGAGTTCTTCTATAGTTTTCTTAAAACAGTAAACCAATTCCAAACTATTGTAGGAAATGTTTATTGAATATTTAATTATCTTTCATTCGATATAACAACTGAGTTTATGGGTTTTATTAAAAGCGAGATATTTACAAATATATGTGAACACCTTTTTGAAAGCTCAGTACAAAAGTTATTGCCCGAAATCTCGTAATCCTATCCGTAGAAAATTTTTTAATTCATATATTCAAATTCTGTGAGTCATTTGCAATAATACAAAAATAATGGAATTTACTGCGCAAACTTTTTTTCTCATTTTTTTGTGTAGTGTTATTTAATATAAATTTAAAAACAAAAAAACTTGTAGGAAAAACAGAACTGTGATTCAAATATAAAAAAATATAAAATTGCAATGTAATAAATGTGTAAAAATATTTAAATTTGAAAGTTTTTTTGGAATTTGGAATTTTGATTTCATTGGATGTTTTTTAGAAATGTATTGCATGACGAACTACATTAATGAATCTATGTTACCTACTGCACAAAGGACATCAGACTACGAACATTTTTGGATTTACAAATAAAAATATAATATATCTTTATATAATCATATTTTTCCTTTATATTTAGAAACAAATTTTCAGCTAGATGGATGGTTTTTACTAGTAGTTCATAAATAGAATGATTTTTTCAATTTATATTATGAACGGTGTCTCAATTAAGGGCGTTTATTCCATTTATGACATTTTTTTCTGTGAATGAAATCGTACATGAGCAATCGTAGTATACGCTTAACTTAAATAATAAATACCGATGTCAACTCAAGGATTTATCTGAATAACCACCTGACTCCTGACGCCCCGCGCGTCAAAACTACATCTGTCGAAAACTAAAAAAACTAAAGAAAATCATGCGTTTTAAGTTCCTTAATGGTGATGTTCCGAAAGCGGTAATTTACTTCGAAGGTGGAAAGGAAGCCACGATGACAACAAAAGAATGCATGCAGCTGCTTACGCTAAACGACACAAACTCGCGCCTGACGGAAACGTCGAATATTCACTTTACCCCACATCAGGAATATGCTAAACTAGCTGTGCTTCAAATGGATACGTCAGGATCTCGTGATGTTCCAACGGATGATAACCACAACGCTTAACTGAGTATTACTATTTTTATCTTAAATAATTAGAACTTGTTTCTAAATAATCATACAAAAAAAAAAGTTGTCTAGAGTGAAACCATAAAATTCAAATCTGTAATATCTCGAAGTACAACACTTGCATAGCAAGTTTCTTATAACTAATCATTTTTCTCATGAAGCAAAAATAATGTATTCTTTAAAAACAAAAAAAAAAAAACAAAAAAAAAACGTTTGCTTCTAGCTACATGTCAATTCTTATGTACATTACTTTTGCTTTATATTTCTACACACAGAAAACTGATTTGTTGCGGCAACCAACTAAATTGCCCTACCGAATTATTCGGTTGCGGAAACATGTTGATTAGGAGGTTATACCAACCTAGTCAGCACGAATTAGATTGTGCTAACCTCCTAGTAAGCTAGCATGAGGTTGCGCCAACCTCCTATTCAGCAAGCATGAGGTTGTTTAAACCTCCAAGTCAGCAAGCATGCCGAAACCTCCAATTGAAATTTTATTTTTATTTGTAAAGTTTCCTATATGTATTTTTGATGCGTAAATATGTCACGCACACAATTTCAAAAATATATCATTAATTTCTGTTCCATGAGAAATAAAAACAGTATGAAGACACATTTAATATTTTGTTTCATCATAATTAAACAAAATAAAAAACTATTTATAATGCCACATATGGTCACATATTTTTATTATATTTCACTAGCTAAACAGCAATTTGTATTGAATTCATTCATTATTTTACACCCAGGGAAATAGTACATCGAAAATTATACTACGTTTTATATGCTTTTACTATGAATAATAACAGTTTGAGATTTGTTAATATTTCTAGTAAATTTACTATGAATTGGATTGATCATTAATATTTATAGTAAATTGTTTGTCAAATCTTTTTCAATTGTCACAGAGAACATTTTTCCAATCATTTCTTTACATCATTTTTCAACAGCGGCGGTCGACTGCGGGTATGCTATCACAAATTTAATTAAATATTTTTAATTTATTATAACTTTTTGTAGCTGTTGTTATTTGTACAACAGTGTTTTGCAGGTCCTTTAAATGCAGCGGAATCTCCTGTCTAGTTTGCTCAGCGTCTCCTGTCTAGTTTGCTCAGCGTCTGCGCCTGGTGTGGCTCCTTCAAACATGGAGATGGATAACTGTAGCAAACATGTTGCTGGCGGCCCTTGCGGTCGTTTTAAGCTCAAAGACCGTGAACAGTGCACATTAGCGGAAGGAATGCGACAGAATCGTCATGCTGCGTTTGCGGCTGACACAGTGCAGTCACAAAGTTGTCCGAGACTGCGCCACAATGTAGGAGGTGCTATTTAATTTTTTATTTAAATATAATAAATACATAAATACGATATAATTTGAAATGTCAATCTTTCCATTCATTTGTTTCAGAAGTAAATATGTTATCAATCATAGTAAATTCATATGCAGCAGATTGTAAACAAAAAACATTATTACACATAGTAAATTTGTGACATTTCACAATTTTAAAAAATTACTATGACAAATAATGTTTTTACTATAACTAAATTTTACTTCATATCGATAAGATGTATAACAAATTTACTATGAATCATAACGGATTTACAATGTTTTTTCCCTGGGTTTATTAATATTCATACACGCATAGAAATAAATTCTTAGATCCGACAACATTTTAACAATGAGCATGTTCAAAATAGATCCCATTATATTATTGTTATTTCATTGTCGGTTTTGAAAATTCTATTGTTAAATTTTAAAATTTTCAAATTGTGACTGGTAACATTGCATATAGTTATTTTTGAATATAATTAAATTGTCATTTAAAATATTTGATTGTCAAATAAGTATAAATCCAATTTTTATACCCTACACTAAGAGTGAAAGGGTATATTCAGTATGGTACGCCGTTTGTAACACCCAGAAGAAAGCAGATAAATGAAACTTATAACTTATATTACTAATATACCTACGCTGTATGTGCGAAAAAATTGGCGAGATCGGTCCATGGTGAAATATGATCCGACCACTTATGTTCAAATACCACATATAAAATGTACATATAAAGATCAATTTTTATGTATACGTGCTTAGGTAAACTTTGTTGGTCAAATATATATTGACATCATGCTCAAATACATGATAATAATGTTTTCCGGCGAAAAGACTTGTGGTTCACAAAAAAAAATCGAAATTCGGTAAACCTACCCATTTGTAAATATGGGTATCAAATGAATGGAAATTCTTCAGCGATTGAATGTTTGTAGTTATTTTCAGGATTCGTATACCCTGGTGACCTATATATCACTTTGAATGGTAACCACACATATGTGTAGGGTATTATAGTCGGCTTAGACCGACTATAATTTTGATAATCCTAACTATCATAATTACACCTACTTTAAAATTTCCCATGTGATCTAACCTTCCCAACTGGTTTTTTTTATTTTTAATATATTATTAACATAAATATAATTACATTCTATATACATGAGTGAAGGCTTGGACAAAACAAATTTGGCATGATACATGATATCATGATAGCGTCTGCTTTGTGCGCAGGAAAATGATTTATTATTGGTAGGAACGGCGTGATATTTAGAATCCTTGCATCACGTTTTTCAGATCAAGTTAATGTGGGTAAAATTTCTTGTTCGGAAGATTTAAATCAATTGTAGATCGCAGCTATGGCGTCTTGGTATTGCAAGAAATGCATGCATCTGTGGTGTATGTCCTCGATGGATTCAATGCGTTTCTGTAGCATAGCTGAAATAAATACTACAAATTTAAATATTATTGATTGATTATGTTTATTAATTTTATATGTAACTTACATTATTTGAAGAAATATGTTGAACAGCATTTGAATATTTTAAAAACAAACAAATGCCAAACATTAATTTTGGCATAACAAAACAGAGCTGCCACATTATTTTATACTGTTTTTAAATGACAATCTCAAATTGTGAAATCTAACAATATATTTCTATGCGTGCACTCTCAAAAATATATTGTTGCTTTTTAACAATATGTGATTGTCATTGCATTATACAGTGATTATGTGACACCTCTATTTTCTGGCATTCAAATATATGTCAATTTATTGTTTTTATTTATTTAAAAAAATTTTAAAATCAAACAAAATGTAAGTTATATTTTTACAATTTTATTATTTAATATTTACTGAACGTATGTGCATTTTGTGTAGATATGGGAGGCACCAACTAAAACGTTTGACGGTAGAAATGTAAAATAAGCCCTACACATGCGAGTAACACAAAGTGCTACTTTTCTGCTATCCACAAATGCTCAAGACCATTTTTGCTTTCACATTGGCGTTCAGCTGTTGACGACGACCAAATCTACCAAAGACTTGCAGAAGATGTTCTCTTAGTGTTCATTTGCGCACTTTAAATAATTATTTGCTAATAAAAATTATAAAAATGTATGTGACATTTTTTATTTAATTAAATGACAATGTCGATTGTTATTTTTAAACAATCGAATGACGTTTTAAAATAACAATATGATTGCCAATCCGACAATCATTTGACAATGCGATTATAAGATCTATTTTGAACATCGAGATTGTTACAATATTGTCGGAAATGACAATATATTTCTGAGAGTGTGTATATTTATTTCGCATTTTTACTTAATTAATGAATTTCCTATTGTTTGCCACTTGTGTAAATTTTTGACGTTTATTTATTTCTGCATGTATCCATAATTTTTGGCAAGAAACTGGCAACCGAACTGCTGATAGACATGAGGTTGCCGTGTGTTATTTATTTTGTTGATACAATAACGTACTCTGTTGCCGTAACAAATGCACAAACGTAAAATTTTAGCAAAATGAAAAATGCAATCATGGGGTTACGACAAATGTAGTTCGGTTCCAACACTGAAACGTTGGTTCAATTAACGTCATGCCAAAAGAGGATTTTCTGTGTGTATTTAAGAAATTTCGATACTTTTATAAATTTCATATTTTTAAAGTTTTTGCCAGAGATGTGTGACATCTGAAAATATATGATCTCATGTAATTTAATTTTTTGTCAGATTTTTATATTTAAGTATAACATTAGTTTTAAAATGATAATTTTATGTGCCATATTCTTGTAATGCTAAAATAATATTAGTTTTAAAATGATAACTTTATTTGTCAGATTCTTGTAATGCTAAAAATATACTTGAAATTTGTAATGAGAATGTAGTTGAGGCATTGTTTTTGGAAGTTGACGTCTCGGGTACTGTTGTTGTGGTCGGTATAGTGTATTTGCCACATGGAAATTTTGCTTTGTTTGAAGAGTTTATAGAAGATATATACGCTCGTTATGATTCGGTTGTTGTAATGGGAGACTTTAATACAAATATTTTATGCTAGATTTTCGTTAAATCTAGCATATGTTTCGGATTTCTGTAAATGTAGCAATTTAACTCTGATACACAACAACAAACCGACTCATATAGACTATTTTCACAAAACAGCGACCTTGCTAGATTTTTTTCTTGTTTCTAATGTTGAAAAAATTATGTTGAGTCAACAATTTCAATCGCCAAGCACATCGCATCATGCATTAATTTTTTGTGCATTTAATGTTTCTAGCTGTACTTCATCGAATTTTTTCGCATACAGGAACTATAATCTAGCAGATTATGATAAAATAATTGATGAGATTTTAAATTTTAATTTCGCACCGCTTTACTTATCATCAGATAGAGATGTAAAGAATGAATTCCTATGTAGTTATATAAAATATATATTTGAAAGAAATGTTCCAATGAGAACTGTTTCCAAATGTAAATCTAAAATCAATTTCATATGTACCCCTGAGGTCATAAAACGCTTGTGAATTCAGAGATTTAGCTCTCAAAACACATCTTGATAATAATACCGATTATAATCTATCCATTTACAAAAAATACAGAAATAGGGAAAATCGAATTATACGTAAATGTAGAGACCAATAGTCTAGAAACTTTTTTAAAGACAGTTCTGCAAAAGAATTATGGAATCGACTCAGGAACATTGGTGTCGTTGACAACACCATCAATAACATCGATTGTATTACTAATATTGATGCGCTGAACGAAAGTTTTATTGATAGTCATTTCGATGTGTTAACGAATATGAGCCATTTTCTGCTTTTATTCTCTAAAATCTAAATCAATTGGGTCTGATGAAATACCACTTAAATTCTTAAAGGTTATTTTCCGGTATATATCAAAGCATCTTCTTCATCTTTATAATAATATTTTCACAACATGCTGTATAGCACAGCGTCTCACAATGTGACGACACAACGTAAGAAATCAAATTGTGTGTATGCTGTATGTCGCCAACGAACAATTTCGACGTTAAGTTAAATAATGTTCTTGCTAAATTTCATACACAAACCCTTAACCAGAAATGTACAGGTTGGGACTAACAAACTTGCAGTGATACCAGAAAAGGGGAGCGCAGCCATACCCCCTCCCAACAAAAACTTGTGAAACAACAACCACAAATTTTGTTTGCGATATTTTGATCGCGAGCTTTGATGATATGTTGTTGGATTCGTATATGTTTGTTGTTGCACTTTCACAAGGAATGAAATATAATATGGCTTCATATATCGATACCTTACAGGCAGAACATCGTAACAAACATTTTAGAAATTTTTGTTTTATTGCATTTTTGGAAACCTCTTTATTAGTAGAATGACCCTGCATAGTCATATTTTTGATTTTTGCTGTCCAAATTTGAAATAAAGCTAAATACAACATATTATCGTATATAAATATTTTTTAAGTGGGCGTGACAATGTTTAATTTTATTTTTGGTCCACGAATAATAGCTAGGAAGCTATCGTCGATTTTGACATCGAAATCGTTCGTTGGCGACATACAGCATACGCACAATTTGATTTCTTACGTTGAGTCGTCACATTGTGAGACGATGTGCTATACAGCATACAAAAAACTTTCTCACAGAAAGTCAGACAAATTCTGAAAGATTTTCGTAGATCGACGACATACAGCATAAGGCTGTAAGAATTTTTAATTCCCTTTGTAGTAATGGGAGAAAATCTAAAAATATGAGTATGTATGTCCACCTTACCTTTAAAGCAAAAAATATAAAATATAAATAAAATTTAAATATATAATGTACTTCCAATGCATTTTCCATGAAAGTAAGATTACCGTTTACCGAAATTCGGAATACCAAACCGTAAAATACTGACCATTAGTCTCAATTTTTATTAAACATGTGCCAAAATCTTCCCATAGTGTTATTTCCCAGTTACCATTTACCGAAATTCGGAATAGCAAAACGTTTGTGTATAAGACGATTTACCTAAGCATCGTAAGTACACAGAGAAAACTGAACAATAGATATTTCAATTAAAAACGTAAATATATACAATGAATTCTATTAAAGATATTAATGATAAAATATACAAAATTAATAATGAACATTGTACAACGTGTCACTTTTAATGTTTTTGCCTTTCGAATACCAAAATCTTATTTAAAAAGGGGCATTCCATTGTGATGGGCGTTACATTCGTACGATTAAAAACATTCTCATTTGATAAATAAAAAAAGGATAGATATATTTTTAAGATGCAGAGGATTAATCTTATGGTATCTATTTACTATAAACACATTTTTGAGAACATATTTTTGTTTGTAAATACATTCAAAGAACAAATAAAACATTTCTTTATCTCAAATTTATTTTAATGCTGTTGCGTTCTTGTTTTAAATTTGTTTTAACAATTTTTTATTCAAATGTCATTTTTAAACTACTTGCGTCCAAACATTTTAACCAAACAGAGGTACAATTTGTCGGAAATAATTTAAACAATATTTTGACTGTTAAACTAAACGAAGATATATTTAATAAATTAATTAAAAAAAATAAAATCTGTTTTAATTCTTCGTGTTATATCAGTATAGGGATATATTTATTTTAAATAATAAAAATATGATGAATAAATTAATTTATTCTTTATGCAGAAAATAATTATTGAATTTTTTCAGAATAAAAAACTAAATTTGTGCATATGTTATTTATTAGTTTTTCATTTAAAAATTTCGAATAACAAATAAATTTAATTAATTAATTTAAAATTTATTAAAATTTAAACAATTTTTATTCGTTATTCATTATTATTTTTGTATTTTAATCAAAAAGTAATTATAATTTCACGTCATATTTATTTTGCTGTTCAAAAAACAAATAAATAATATATATTTTCATAATTTATACAAATGTATTTGAATATTTCCGAACGTTTGTGTCTAATAGATAATTATACCCTACACCTATGAGGTACAGGGTATATTAACTTTGTGCATATATTGTAACGCCTCTTAGGAGGCGTGTCCGGTATGGAAAAGAATATATAATCTTGATCAGCATCACTACCCGAGTCCGTTTAGCCATTTAGTTTAGTCTGTCTGTCTGTCCGTCTTGCTGTCTTGCTGTTTTGCTGTCCGAATACAGAATAACTTGAGAAATACTGCTCAGAATGCGGTAAAATTTCGTATTATTATATTTTAGCCAAAAGTAGGAACTGAGTTTGAAAATGAGCCAAATCGGTCAACGGAACAACAAATCGGTTAGGAACTAATAACTCGAAAAGTATTCAAGATATAGATATAAAATTTAAAGCGTATTGTTATAATTCACCTAAAAATATGTGGTCCAAAAATGGGCGTGATCCGCCCACTTTTTTTTTTCATTATTTCCCGGGTTTTCATAGTGAAAATTTGATCCATAAATTATTATAATCAAATCTATGAAATATTAGCCTTTCAAAATTTTAAATATAGACGTTGTCCGCCCAATTATATGTTTCTATTTTTTTTATTATTTTTTTATACTTTTATATAAATTTTTTAATTTATGGGGATATAAGACGTAAATTTCTGATATGTGAATAATATTCTGAGGGTGGGGAGGTTCAGCATAATTAAAATCTTTAAAATTAAGGTATGCAATTAAATATCCCAAATTATTATCCCCACCAAAGGTGTAGGGTATTCCATAGTCGGGCCCGACCGACTATAAAAATCCGCCCCATGTGACCGAACTTACCCATGTGACCTAACTTTCCCTACTCGTTTTATATAAAGCCGTGCTGTTTCGCCACACAAGCATCTCATACAACAATACAATTTACGCCGGACTGATTGTAAAATGCAGAATTGTGAAATGCGTGTGTGCAGAATGGTGCAGGTTTGTCTCCGCTGCTGCACGCAGTTGTGCCGCGAATTTCATACCCTTCCACATTTTCCGTGACGGAGAACTACAGTTTTGGTTTTCGGAGCTTGGCTGCGATTGGTTTTTTTAAATAACGAAGCACGCACAAAGCAAGTACCGAGAATAGTAAAATTTTTGTCTCGTGGCTCCGTGTTGCTTTGTAAAAAAAATGTGATGCACGAGTGCGGAGACTGCGTAAATAGATTTACGTAACATTAAAAGAAGATAGGTGACTTGTGCGTGCGCTCTCACACGTTCATTTCCGATCTCTGGTCAGTACTTTGAACCACTTCTCATCAATGCAATGTGTGGCATACTTTCGCAAACAAATTATCTTTCAAATTGTACTATTAAATTTTCTTACGGATTTAAAACAACGAAACTACAGTATTTTATATATTGCCTCAATTCAAGAGAAAAAAGATATTTGTATGCATTTTGGTAAATTCTGCTCACAGAATATGAAATTAGAAGTATATTTTATCCTAAAAATTATTAAACGGAATCAATAGGTTTATCTATAATATATTACACCTTGGTTTTTTGTGGATATGCCCTATAGCAAAAAATTTTTTTTTTCATAATTTTGCTCATTTGTTATAGTTATTTTTAATAACTATAACAATTCCAAAAGTTGTTCTAAAAGTTATAAAACTTTTTTTTATTATAAATATTAAATTTTCGAAATGCAGGAAAAATAAAATGTTTTGCATAGTGTTCTGCAAAAGATGAAAATGATTATGTTTGTGCATCTACATGTTTAAGAGGTTCAACAACAACTGCAGCAAAGTATGCCGCGGAAGCTTTGCTACAACTAAATCCAGTTGACGATTTGGTTTGATCTTCAGACGAAAGTATTTTGGCCATGACAAGAAATGCGCTTTGTCGTCTAAATACTGAAAGTCAGTCCGTTCCTTCTGATTTAAGCATCATTGAAGTTCTAGAATTATCTGATGACTCGTTTGAATACACATAAGGCTCTTGGGAAAACTTGAAGAATTTAAAAAAGTAATAATTTCTATCCAGTTTATAAATGCTAATTTCAATTAATGTGTTTCAATTAATGTATTTTAGACCTAAATTTAGAGCAAAAGTGTTTCAACGAGTATGGCTTAAAACGCCTGAATTTTCCAATTGGATGGAGGCTGATCTAACTTCAAAATTTCTTTTTATTTGTCGTCCGTGTGGTGGTAGGAAATTGCAAGCAGGGAAGGAAGAAGCCAAAAGGCACATGCAAGGTTCGAATCATATATCCAAAATGAAAAATGTATGTGGAAATCAAATCCTTACAGTTGAGGATACAAACTATAAAAAGACACAAGAGTTACTTATGGCTCAATTTATTGTCCATAATAATTTGCCGGTGCCCTTAGCTGACGAATTGAATGGCCTTTGCAAACACTTTAAACCCAAAGGACTTCTTTTGGACGCACAAAAGCAAGTTCTTTAATAAAAAATGTGTTAGGTGAAGAACGAAAGCAATTGCTTTCAAAGACACTTCAATAAACAACATTTTCAATAGTTTGTGACGAATCAAATGCAATTGATAGCACCAAACAATTGGCAATAATAGCAAGACATGTGGATGAAACTATGAACGTGCATGACGACTTTTTGGCAGTCATAGAATTGACAAATGGACAAGCTAAAGATTTGTACCAAGTAATCATTGTAATATGATACATTTTTGGAATGTCCAAAATAAATTAAATAAAAAATGTCTTTCTTATAATTTACAAGAAAATGCAATTGATTACAAACAAAATCTAATCGGATATGGTTCAGATGGTGCAGCAGTAATGTTTGGAGTTCGGAACTCATTGTTCGCTCTTTTAAAACAAGACATTCCAAGTCATGATACAACTACCAGGTAGTAGTAATAAAAGTTGCTCCCTCTCAACTAAAAATGTAAACAAATAGAAAATAAAAACAAATGAAAATGACAGTAAATTTAAAATTAAAACTTTCAAATAATTGTTATATTTCCTAAAGAAAAAAAACAAAATGATTGGTATGCAACAGGAACCAGAGCTATTTAGTTTTGCGGTTCCGGACGTTATTAACCCGATCGGAAATGCTCTCCCGCACACTTCATACAATGCCACGAACATTTCCGATCGCAGGGGGAAATGCAGGAGCTGCACACTTGCATCAATTTTTTACAAAAAGCCCTTCGTCACGGCCTTGCAGTTTTCCCGGGACCTACATGCATGCGGGTCACGAAATATAAAAGCACAAACTCGAGACCGTGTTTCTAAAACACAAACTGCAGAACCAGCCCCCAAAAGCAATGATGAAACGGTAATCAATTCGTGCGCAAATACTTCTCTCCAGGGCTATTACAGCTAACGAAGGGCACTTGCAATATAGTGCCAAACGATCCAATGTATTGAAATACATGCGATGGTCGATGACGAATTGAAAAGCAGCTTCATTTAATTTTTCAAAATAATTAAACATAAACAAAAATTATTGAAGTTTGAAAAGGAAATAAAAAATACAAAAGTCTTGATAAAAAAATTTTAAAATAGTTTGACAGTACTTTGGGACTTCTGACATTTCGGTAGGCACAGAAGTAGAACAAGAATAAATTTCTCTTTTTATTCTAGTACCTTATAGTTGTATCATGTTCCAAGTAAAATAAAATTTATTTATGTTTTTAAATTTCCAATCTAACACATTTTTTCCATAAGACTTGTACGGCATGAAGTGCATTTCCCATTCATTCCATTTGTGTGCCTCATACGCATGCCAGCAACTTCCGGAATATATGGAACATTTTTAAAAAAATTTGGCAAATTATTTCACAACAGCTAAAAGGATCCAGAAATTAAAAATGTTTCAAGATATGTTGGAATTAAACCAAGAGAATATTCTCCATCCAACACCTACGCGATGGTTATCATTACACAAATGCGTGCAGCTTGTACTTAAGCATTATATGCCTTTGACAGAATATTTTTCTGAAGAAAAAAATGAAAATGAAAAAGCAAATCATATTTTTAATATTATTACTGATCCACATACAAAATTCTATTTGCAATTTCTTGATTATATATTGCCAACTTTTACAGAAGTAAATGTGGACAAAGTAAAAATACACAAAATTTATACTGAAATTAAAAATATGTTTAAAGCATTATTAAGTAATTTTTCGAATGATATAAATACTTTAGATAACAAAGAATTATTTAATGAAACTATTATAAATGAATCGTATGAAAATTGCAAAATTAACAATTTTTCAAACTTAGATTTGGGAGGTATTTTAGAAATTGAACTGGAGAATATTGATTTAGATATAATTGAATTTAAAACAAAATGTTTGAATTTTTTAAAAACTGGTGCCCAGCAAATTATAAAAAGATTTCCTATGGATCTATTAAATAAAATGTCGGTATTAGATCCAAAAAATATTCAGAAAGGTTCCATAATACCATTGGTAAAAACACTTCCACACATTATAAGTTATGAAAATATAAATAAAATATATGTGGAATTAAAATTATTAAACAATCAAATTTGAATTTTAATCTCAGCTAATGTTGAAAGAATGTTCTCCCAGTTTAATTATAAAGTTTAATAATAAATAAAAATAAAGTTAGAAATCGGCTTTCAACTGAAATGTTGTCGGGAATTCAGCATGCTAAACGTCTGACTGAAAATTGTAAATCTCATGAGGCTGTTTTAAACCAAAATCATTAAAGATTATTTAAAAAAGAAATGTATGACTTTAATAAAAACAAAGAAAACTAGCCAATGGAACATAATCAGCCCAACCAATAAACGAAATAATGTCGACTTTAAAGAAAGTATCAGCTTTTTGACAAATAAACATTAGAGAAAAATGTCGAAAAAGCTGATACCATCTTTAGAGTCGACTTTATTTCGTCTATTGGTTACGCTGAATGAAAACTTATAATTTTTTTCATATGGTCCTAAAACTATTTTTTTATAGCAGCGTATTTACACTGAATATTTTTATAATTTTAATTATTTATATTTATTTTTTTGAATAGTAACTTATTTCCATTAGCATATATGAGAAATGTTATTTTTTTTTGTGATTTTTTATTTCGCTTTATTATTTTATTATTCTTTATATCAAAATATGAAACTGAAGTTCCTTTTAGTTAGTAAGAAATGTATTTTCGTGAAGAATAACTTATTTCCAATTAGCATGTATGAAAAATGTGATTTATTTTTTATTTC
Organism: Dryomyza anilis; assembly: GCA_951804985.1. Classification (NCBI taxonomy): domain Eukaryota; kingdom Metazoa; phylum Arthropoda; class Insecta; order Diptera; family Dryomyzidae; genus Dryomyza; species Dryomyza anilis. Next base: position 71,943,962 of record OX638131.1, read on the forward strand.
GTTTTATTACTATATATTCTTTATATTAAAATATGAAACTCAAGTTCCTTTAGTAAGAAAAATGTGATGAATATTTATTTAAAATGTTTTAATAAATAGTTTTTATATTAAACTTGTTAACGAACTGTATTTTATTATATCAAATTAGCTGAAATTGTGTTTTTAAATTTGTTTTTATAAATGTGCGATTTTTTGAGGGATTTTTTTTTAATGCCCGAGGGATATTTTGTGCGATTTTTTAATGCTGAGGGATTTTATTTTGAAAAAGTCGCACGAGCTATTTTTTATTTTTTGTTATGGGAAAAAGCGATTTTCTTGAGGGATTTTAGGTTGGCATCTATGCACTGCGCGCCACTTGAATAAGGCCAGTTTTTAGAGTCAAATTTTGGCTCAGAACTCGCCCATAATGCATCAAAATTTGTTGTATGCAGTTCGATATATTGGGGGGGGGACTATGGGGGCGATTATCACAAGGCAACGTGTCTGAGTGCTTCAACATGGCGAAGCCAGCGCAATCCTTGTCGGTGTCGTCTCAAGTCAACTCACTGGTCACCAGAATTGACAAATTGTCAAATGGTGACACCTCTACTTCGGTGGAAGTCCTCCTCGTGGAAGTCCCTGGAAACGGCGCTCTACACCACCCGGTGTAGAAGTCGGCTAAAGTGAGTGGCGAGCATCTCCCTCAGAGTGAGGGTTCGTGCGTTGGGTTTGGGTCCCACCACGGAAAAAACCTATGCGCCCAATGAAAACAAAAAAGAAGCCTCGGATAACGACCGATTACAACGATGACGACCCACGCAAACGTTTTAAGGACCATGATTTACGGATATGCACCTGGAATGTCCGGACCCTTTATAGGGAAGGTGCCTCTATCCAGCTGGCAGATGTCCTCGAAAAATATAAGGCTGACATCACCGCTATCCAGGAGATGCGATGGACGGGACAGGGCTGTTCGAAACAAGCGTCCTGTGATATCTACTACAGCTGCCATGCGGAGAGACATGAATTTGGATGTGGATTTGTGGTCGGCAAGAGACTCCGCCATCTTGTCTCTAGGTTCACGCCCGTGGACGAAAGGCTGGCAACAATCCGCATCAAGGCTAAATATTTCCATATCAGCCTAATTTGTGCACACGCTCCGACGAACGAGAATGATGACGAGACAAAAGAGCGCTTCTACGAGCGCCTAGACAACGCATACGAGCGCTGCCCCCGCCACGATATCAAAATCGTGCTAGGCGATTTTAACGCCAAGGTGGGCAGAGAAGCCATCTATTGTCCCACAATCGGAAAATTTAGCCTCCATGCCAACACTTCCGATAACGGAACGAGGCTAATCGACTTCGCCGCAGCACGAAACATGGTAGTTAGTAGCACTAGATTCGAACATTTCGATATCCACAAGGCCACATGGTTGTCGCCCGATCAAAAAACTCGAAATCAAATTGATCACGTTGTGATTGACGGAAGGCACGCTTCAAGCGTGATGGACGTACGCACTATCCGAGGTGCCAATATGGACTCGGATCATTACCTTGTAGCAGCCAAGGTCCGCACACGCTTAAGCGCTGCGAAGAACGTACGGAACCAAACGCAGAGAAAGCTAGACGTCGGAAAGCTGCAATCACAACAGACAACGCAAGCCTTTTCCACTCGACTCTCACACCTGCTTAGACAAAGCACTCCTCCTCTCGATGATATAAGCGCGCAGTGGAATCATATCTCCTGCTCTATGCGTACGGCTGCCGAAGAGGTGCTTGGATTCCAACGCCCCCTGAGGAATCAGTGGTATGACCAAGAGTGTCGCGCGGCCACTGCAGAGAAAGACGCTGCGTACAAATCCACCTTGCAGTCAGTAGCTACGCGAGCTGCGAAGGAGCGATACAAAGAGAAGAGGAGGGAAGAGAGACGTCTTTTCAGGCGTAAAAAAAGCGAGGCAGAAAGACGTGAGTGTGAGGAGATTGAGATGCATGGGGACAGGAATGAGGCTCGAAAATTCTTCGAGAAAATAAGACGCCTAGCCGGAGGTTCAAAATCCGGAGCCTCTTCCTGTAAAGATGAGAACGGGAATCTAGTGACAGATATCCAGAGCACACTGAAAATATGGAGGGATCACTTCTCTAAACTGCTGACCGGTGATGATGACCTCAATTCCACCGATAGAGAAGCAAACCCGGCAACCCCAGTACTTGATGACGACGTTGAGATTCCGCCACCCGACCATGACGAGGTCAGAACAGCCATTGCTCGGCTGAAAAACAACAAAGCCGCAGGTGCTGATGGCCTGCCTGCTGAATTGTTTAAGACCGGAGGCGAAGAGCTAATAGAGAGCATGCACGAGCTCGTAAGCAGAATATGGTCGGATGAAAGCATGCCAAGTGACTGGAACCTCAGTGTACTCTGCCCAATCCTTAAGAAAGGGGATCCCACTATCTGCGCCAACTACCGTGGGATCAGCCTACTCAATATCGCATACAAGGTTCTATCGAGCGTATTATGTGAAAGACTGAAGCCCATCGTCAACAGACTGATTGGACCTTATCAGTGCGGCTTCAGACCTGGAAAGTCCACCATAGACCAGATTTTCACATTGCGCCTAATCCAGGAAAAGACCCTAGAAAAACAGATCGACACCTACCACCTATTAGTCGACTATAAAGCCGCCTTCGACACTCCGATAAGGGAACGATTATACGCCGCAATGTCTGAGTTCGGTATACCTGCGAAACTTATAAGGCTTTGCAGGATGACCCTGAGCAACACACGTTGCTCAGTGAGAATAGGAAAAGACCTCTCCGAGCCATTTCATACCGAACGAGGTTTCAGACAGGGTGACTCCCTATCGTGCAACTTTTTTAACTTATTGATGGAGAAAATAGTTCGAGCTGCCGAACTCCGTCAAAGCGGCACTATCCTCAACAAAAGTGTCATGCTGCTCGCATATGCCGACGATATTGATATCATTGGCAGGAGCACACGAGCAGTCAGCGCAGCATTCTCCAGATTGGAGAAAGAGTCGCGTCGAATGGGTCTACCGGTGAACGAGGACAAGACGAAGTTCCTTGTGTCAACAAGCAAAAAAGAGTCCGTGCGTCTTGGACAAAAAGCTAATTTTGACACCCACAAGTTCGACATTGTGAAGGACTTCGTCTATCTGGGATCCAGCGTAAACAGCAACAACGACGTCAGCCTGGAGATCAAACGGAGAATAACTCTTGCCAACAGGTGCTACTTTGGGCTCAGTAGGCAATTGAGAAGCAGAGCCCTCTCTCGCCGGACAAAAATAACGCTCTACAAGTCACTCATCATGCCCGTCCTACTTTATGGTGCAGAAACATGGACGCTGGCCACCACCGATGAGAGAGTACTGGGAGCGTTCGAGAGAAAGATTCTCCGTAAAATCTTTGGCCCTATCTGCTTTGCTAACGAGTATCGAATCAGGATGAACCACGAGCTGTATGAGTTATTCGACGACATTGACATAGTCAAGCGCATCAAGATCCAGCGGCTTCGCTGGCTAGGTCATGTCGAACGAATGGATGAAAACACTCCAGCCAAGAAGGTGCTTGAATCGAAACTCGAAGGTGGACAGCGTAGAAGAGGGCGTCCAAATCTGCGTTGGAAAGACCAAGTTGAGGACAACCTGGCAACGCTTGGTATTTCTAACTGGCGTCAGCGCGCGCAAAGCAGATCCGACTGGCGCGGCTTCATCTCAGCGGCCAAAACCGATCCACGGTTGTAAGGGCCATTTAAGTAAGTAAGTAAGTAAGTTCGATATATTGCTTAATTACGCGTGTGCCATCCTAAAATTTAAAATCCGAAATGCATGTGAATTTTGAGATTACTTTAATAAAAAAAAACTCGGAAAAATACAGTAAAATGTTGCTCCACTTGAATAAGGCCAGTTCATATTAATTATGAAAAACACAGTAAACCATGGATTTTTGATAACATTAGTACAACAAATTTAAGAGTGGCTATTTTTATTAATATTTTAAAATTCCATTCTTAAAAATAACTTAAAAATAGGCCACGTTTTAAAGAATACCTCAATCAAAATATTATTTAATTAAAAAAAATGGCATTATTTATCATCAGGTATTATTAATTAATTATTAATTAATTATTAATTAATTATTAATTAATTATTAATTAATTATTAATTAATTATTAATTAATTATTAATTAATTATTAATTAATTATTAATTAATTATTAATTAATTATTAATTAATTATTAATTAATTATTAATTAATTATTAATTAATTATTAATTAATTATTAATTAATTATTAATTAATTATTAATTAATTATTAATTAATTATTAATTAATTATTAATTAATTATTAATTAATTATTAATTAATTATTAATTAATTATTAATTAATTATTAATTAATTATTAATTAATTATTAATTAATTATTAATTAATTATTAATTAATTATTAATTAATTATTAATTAATTATTAATTAATTATTAATTAATTAATTAATTAATTAATTAATTAATTAATTAATTATTAATTAATTATTAATTAATTATTTATTAATTAATTAATTAATTATTAATTAATTATTAATTAATTAATTATTAATTAATTATTAATTAATTATTAATTAATTATTAATTATTAATTAATTATTAATTAATTATTAATTAATTATTAATTAATTATTAATTATTAATTATTAATTAATTATTAATTAATTATTAATTAATTATTAATTAATTATTAATTAATTATTAATTAATTATTAATTAACTATTAATTAATTATTAATTAATTATTATTTAATTATTAATTAATTATTAATTAATTATTAATTAATTAATAATTAATTATTAATTAATTATTAATTAATTATTAATTAATTATTAATTAATTATTAATTAATTATTAATTAATTATTAATTAATTATAAATTAATTATTAATTAATTATTAATTAATTATTAATTAATTATTAATTATTTATTAATTAATTATTAATTAATTATTAATTAATTATTAATTATTTATTAATTAATTATTAATTAATTATTAATTAATTTTTGTCAAAACTTTTTTATTTGATTATTTTTAAGGGGTACCACGTGCCCTGAGGTTACTTATGTTAATTTTTACGTCTGGTTTTTGCATCGAGCGACAATTTTGTATGCCCCGCCCACTTCGTTATAATCAAAAACCACTTATGACCTTGGTCAGTTTTAGATTTATGGGCGTTTCCAAGGGGAGGCCGACAAAAAATTTGTCGCTGTTTGAGGAAAAATGGCTAAGTTAATTTTATCGGCCCAAGAGAAATTAACAAAAAAATTGTTACGCGCTTTATTTTCGCAAAAAATAAAAACAAAAAAAAAGCCGCTCGATGACCTTCAAAAACAGTTGCACCTACTTACAAGTACATATGGGTACCCAAATGTAAGGTAATTTGTCCACTGGACTTATTTATGTTATTTCAATAATATGTATAGATTTTAGGAGCCTCGTGTATAGTAATAATTGAAGTATATATGCATGTATTACCTTAGGATTTTTATATTTATTATTTTATTATTTTTCTCGTAACATTTCGGACAAATTTTGGACATCGATAACAAATAAAAGACAACTAAAAGACATCTTTCAGACATAATTTGTCTAGTTGGATGGGGGAAACATTTTTCGACCGCGCCGATTTTCCAAAGAGAAAAAAACAAGAATTGATGTAATTTAAGTATTTATAAATGTATAACCTTAAGACTTTTATGTTTATTCTTGTTTTTTTTATCAATATTCTTTTTATATATTTATTACGAAATTGAACATTTTTAATTTTTATTTTTGTATCTTTTTCTATTAAAAATGTTTGTACAAAAAATAAAAAAGAAATAAATAATAATATACGTACAAATCTTAAGGTTACACATGCATATATACTTTAATTATTACATACAAGTGGCTCTTAAAATATATTTATATTAGAAATAACATATTAGTCTAGTGACAGCTAGGATTGGCGTATCTGAAAAATAATTACAGATTCGCTTGTGTCGGTAAAGTGAACTTCGCCCGGAAAAATATATAAATTAGTATCGTTATTTTTCGGATTAGCCGAGTGAGAAATGTTTTTGCGACATCGAAAGAACGTATAATTTTTATAAAAAATATAAGTGGGTTCCAAGTTAACCGGCAACATCCACTTTTTTTATTGGATAACATCACTTAAGAATATGCCTCAGCTCTCTGCTGATTGCGGGATTCAAGAATTAGCATTCCTAGTTGATATATCTCTGTGGCAATATGAATTAACATAACTCGAGATATGCTCAAATTGAGTTACTAATACCATCCTTATATACGAATTCATTTTGTGTAAAATTTGAATACTAATCCTTCAAATAATTACCGAGATACAAGCAAAACGTAAAAACACATCTACTTGTTATTAAATCTTTACTTTTATTAAAACAAAAATTTCGAAAAAAGTTCTAACCAAGGTGTATTAAGGAAGGTGAGGAAAATTTGGAGGCAAAAAGTTTGAGCGCAATTCTGTACACGCATTTCAAATTTGAAATATTGTTCTGTACACAAAAGTCAATGCGATTTTTGTTTTTATTGAAATTTTCTGTATAATAACGTCAATCAATTTGCTATTGTTTATAATTAAATTAATTTATTTTTTGTTGCATGTCATTTGATTGTATAGAATAATTTAAGCACGCCCTTTTGTCCAATCTCTCCCAAATTTGTTAAAAAGATAAACAATCACAATATACATCAAAGTTTTAAGGACCTATATAAATGCAGGTGCTTACCCTAGTAGAAATTTTGGTACGAGACATGATCATGAAGTGATAGGGTTTGTCTCATTAATCTCCCGATCCATCGGTCAAATTTCTATTAAGGTATATGGCATTATTCTATCTTATATGTTGCCTAGCGTCGGTGGCTCGTCTGGCTAGCTCGAAAATCAATGGCAAACCTACGAGAGTAAACATTGCATTGCAGTCACAATTCGTAAAATGTTTTCGCAAATAAGCGAAGAATTTTTTTAATAACATTCCACAAGATTCGCTCCATAGCTTCCGCTTCTGAGGATCACTGCGAACGTGGAAAAATAAATAATTTTCTTTTATCCACGATAGAACAAGACGATTGCGGCATTATTTTTTGCTGATTAGTCCATTGCGAAATCACTTTTGACAATTTTATTTTTTAATAAATATTTATCGACCTCAACGAGGAAATTCAAAAAACGAATGACGAAAAAAATATTTTTTTAATAATAACAAAAAGAGAGAAGTTTTCATACTTTCCTCACCTTGTTATTTACACCTTGGTTCTAACCATGATACATTTATTCAAGGTAGAAGTATTTCTTGTTCTTCTTAGGTGTCCAGTGCTTCTGACAAAAAAAAAATTGTGAGAGGCGTTCTGGGATACTACTACCTTGTTATTGTATCATGGTTCTATCAAGACATTTATTTTATTTAAGTATTTCTTAAATATGCCAAAATCATTTTTAAAATATTGTTAAAGATAATTTTCGGAATAAGTTGTAAAGTTTAAAAATGCTCTCCTGAAAAGTTCAAAAAATAGACTTATGCTTTTATTTTATATTCTACTTCTACATCTAGTCTGTTTACCAAAAATATATTTTTATTGTTAGTAAACTGTGCTCAGTGTTTTTACGTTATTTGGTTTTGTGTGGTATATAGGCTATTACAGATATAAAAATGAAATTATTATACACATTTTATTTTAATATGTACTGCCTTTATAAAAAAAATCAACACAATGCATCAAAATACTGACATTAATGTTACGGTGAATTGTAATTTAAAACAAATAATGCAATATGTAAAACTCATCTCTTTTAGAACAAAAGTTTTATATGGCAAAGATCGTAGCCAAAATGAATAGATGATTATTAATTACTCACATTTTTTACGTATGGAGCTTCCAACATGGCTTCTACATCAAAATCTTCAGCCATAGTGTGACCGTAAAAAATATTTACTCTGCGTGGTATTTAAAAAAGATTTCAGGTTAATAAATTACAATCTCAATATATTTTTTTAACCAAGAGTTTTATAATCATAAAATTAGTTTTGCTTTTAACAATCTGAAATGTACTATACCACAAAAAATAATTATAAACGTTTGCAAATGGCATAACAGCACCAGGGTTGCCATAACTTTTGCTTATTTTATGCTCTAACCGGAATTGCGGCGAACGACGGAAAATATGCGTTTTCAAAAACGCGGCGTTTGTTTAACGACAAATACTGTTAGGAGGTATTCCGTACACAGTTCGCTATGATAATTATCGTCAGCTGTCATCGTTAAGAATTTGCCGAAAATTGTCGATACGATAGCGTTGAAAATTTGTTGGTTGTTAGCCAGCTTACTTTTTAACGATTTAAGCGATTTTTATTGTTACAAATATTTCTGAATTTATTTGTCTACATAAAACGCATTGAAAGTTAGGGAATCACATTTTTCATAACGATCGCTATCGCAAGCGACAATTGTCGGTAGTTAGCAATATCGAATATTATCGTTATGAAGTTACGGAATCGCGCTACAGGTCTTTATCCCACAGAAAATACCTTTACGCCCGACTGCTGTGTTTGTTCGTAATTACGACTTCTTTACGATCAAAACGTAAGACATTCCTGACAAAAGTGTGCGACGTTGGTTCAGTCTTACGAACTAAACCCAGCAAGAAAACTATTAGTCATATGAGCAGTTATATTACAAGTATCAAAACTGAAAGTTTCAGTAAAAGTTTCTATAACATTGTTAAGAGCGTCGGGATAAAATTGACCGAAACTTTTGTGTGCGTGTGAATTTTTATCTCTTTCTCACTCATCTGAAATGAGAAACAATTGAATATATGTTTATCACTGTTCTTTTGGTAATAAGTGACGATTAAATTACTTGTAAATTTACGAAATATTTTACGTAACATAAACTGAAACAGAAAATAAACACAGTGACAAATTTAATTAATAAAGTTGTATATAAAAGTGACAAACAATTCATAAATGACAACATAAAGAAAATTAGGACAACTCTAAAATACAAAGACTACCCCAACTATCTAATTGACAACATAATACAAAAAGAAATTAACAAAAATACCACTGACCAAAACACTGAACAAACAGAAAGATCTGGCAACACTAAACAATTTTTTAGTGTCACTTACGTTCCACATTTAACAAACAACAAAACTTTACATGAAGCAATAACGAGAGAGGGAACAGCATTCGCGCACCAATCAAAAAAAAACTTTAGAACAGATCTTCACAAACACAAAAGCTCCAATAGGAAAACACCAACAACATAACGTAGTATACCAAATAGGATGCAATGGAAACAACGACGAGCAATGCGAACCAGTATATATAGTAACGACAAAGAGAGCACTTGGACTGAGAATGGCAGAACATCAAGCAAACATTAGAAAGGAAAAGATGATAACAGCATTAGCGCAACATATTTTGGAAAGCGGACACACAGCTGATTATGACAATATGAAAATTTTAGACAAAGAGAGAAGAACAAATACACGATATACATTTGTTATGACCCCTAGCCATCGTATCCGAACATGGCCCGCCTCGGCTAGCTAGCGGTTTCAGGGGATAGGTCATCTAACCCGCCATGTCGGATCGAGGAGTCTCACAATCATTTCACTTCCGGCGGAAGTGAAACTTTATTATTAGTTTTCTTCTCTAAACAACAAAAAAAAAATTTATCCATTCAATGCCACTCCCAAAACCCCAACACTACCAAATCTTGCCCACTTACCAATCCCAACCAAATTTCACCCCCCATAACCTAACCACTTAATTCATCATACTTGACAATCTTAAAACCATCAAAATTTCTTCGAAATGTAAAAAAAAAAAAATCATTAACTTTTGTATTCATTTCATGATCACAATTAACAAATTAATTGTTCCTAAAGAAAAAAACTTTTACTCTACTAAAAAAAAAATCTCTACCAAAATTAAACTAAATTAGATAAGATAAAAAAATATAGATAAATGATAATAAAATAAGAAAAAAAATTTAAAAAAAATAACCAAAAATATATAGTTAATATCAAATAGAAATATTTCAAAATCCCCATAATTCATTACTTCATCATTTCATATAATACGACAAAAAAAAAATTACTTGTTCATGGTTCCCTGTCCAACCTATCTAAAAGAGCTCTCTGAGATTGGGATAAAACAAAAAAAAAAAAAACATGGGGTCTAGTTTGTACTTCACAACCGACTCATTGTCCCCTTTTTTTATAAATTCATAAAAAAGGTAAATTATGGAAATTATCACAAAAAAAAAAATTATCAACCAAAAAAAAAATTAAAAGATAAGAGAAAATAAAAAAAAACTTATTAATAATAAATTACTTAGTAATCAGAATAAAAAAATAAAAAAAATTAAAAAAAAAACATAAAAAATAACTTTAAAAACAAATTAATCTGATATTTCGGCTATCATTTTCTGCCAATCCAGTCGCTGAACATAGATGCAATTAATTGTTTAATGTATCTCTGTTAAAACACATCAAACAATTACAGAGACAAAACGAAAAAGTTGAACCGGTTGTATGATGTCTTCGCTATGATGTCTACGCTAAATTTCCCCTTTTGAGCACGTAAACGGATATATTTATCGCATCAAAATTTCTACGGTCGTCACGGAACTACATCCACATGCGGGAAAATTGGTTCGTGTATCCACTATTAAAACGTTTCTTAGAGATGTGACTATTTTTTTTGCATATGCATATATAATTTATACACTCTCAGAAATATATTGTCATTTCCGACAATATTGTAACAATCTTGATGTTCAAAATAGATCTCATGATCTGATTGTCACATTATTGTCGGTTTGACAATTAGATTGTTATTTTAAAACGTCATTCGATTGTTTTGATAACAATCGTGATTGTCAATGAATAAAATATAAAAAGTCACATGTATGGTTTTTTTTAAATGTTTAATTAGCAATAAATTAAAGTTCATGAATTCGGCACATGGAGTACATTTTCTGCGAGATTTTTCCTCATGTTTCGTCATGTACAGGAAGGGCTGCTTGCAGACATCTAGCTTTCCCATCTGCCCATTGATTAATTTATTCAGCGCCAATCTATTGGGCCAGAAGACGTCTGTCTTGAGGAGCGTCATAGGTGGTGCCTCCCGCATCTAAACAAAATTAAAAAAGTTGCAATATTCAATTAATAATAAAATTATTAAATTATAACTTACATTTTGTTTGATTTTCCTGCCTTTTCTTAAGCCAGTCTTGCATAACTTGCTTCCTCGCTCCAGTTTGTACACCACACTGTATTTGCCAAAAAATAATAAAAATAGAAATAAATTTTAACAGAAATTCCATTCTGCACCCACACAAAATTTACAAAAAAACTATTTTTTTTTTTTTTTTTTTAACTTACATTTTTAAGACAAAAAAACTTCGGTATGAAGACCGGTAATCATATATCTGCGTCCAGCCAAAATCTGTTTCCTATAAAACGGTTTTATTCATTTTTACATTATATATATGCGTACCGCAACATATATAACTTACGGTTATTTAACCCGAAACTCGTTTAATCTCCGATTTTAAACAAAAGTTTATAAAAATGCAGATTATTAACTAAGCACTTGCTACAGAAAAGGAAAAAAAAGAAAAATCTTTATTTAAAACTAACACGATTGACTCAAAATTTTATTACAAGAAAAAATTAAGTTTATTACATTTATATGATTTTTTTCAAAAAAATTTATTTTATTTAATTTTTATTTTTTTATACTGGGACCGACGCGACTTTTAGCTGTTGCGCGTACAAGCAGACTAAAATTTCATAATTTTTATGCTCCGAGCCGAACAACTCTGTGCGATCCGATTTCCATATTACAGTTCAGTACATAACCTTTTGATGACACAAAAACTGTTAGCTTCCATAACATATAACCCCCCTGCACTTCTTCCAGTGTCACTCGCTCTCAAGAATACAAATTTCCCTTTCGAGACTCGACATTTTTGACAGTTCGTCAGCTTTTAGTGATATCACTTCTAACTACCCATTTGCGTCAGCACACCGCATCACACAAGTTTATTTAATTTAATTCAAAAACAATGCATTTTAAAATCGTTTAATTTTATTATTTTGACTCGCTACCGTCATACGCAACAAACAACTGGGCTTTCAAAGGAATCTGCAAAAAGGACAGTGTGCTGTATGGACCGAAGGCTTCCGCCCACACCCTGACGGCTCAAAGCTCACCGACAGTTCTAGCCGGGCATCTGTATCGTTCGTCTCTAAGTTCAAATTTTAATAATTTTTAATTTATGGCTATTGTAGTGTTTCCCATTTTCAGGTTAAGATGTTTATATGCTCTGCAGAAGCCGACTTCATGGATGTTATCTTTATTTTACGGGAAGTATAATGTTTTTTTTTCCATTAGCGTTTACTTTGTGTGTTTTTTTTTACTTTGTTGCAGCGATCTGGACGGACATCTGTCACACCGCAGACTTCATCTACAGATAGCGTGGAACCCTTAATATTGTTTCTGTAATATTCTTGATATCGTAATGCTGGTGCTGCGGCATGACGCTCCTACTTCGGAATGCTGCTGCTGTGGCATGCTGCTCGTACTTCAGAATGTTGCTACAGGTACGCTGCTGATTTTGCTGTTGTAATGCTGCTGCGGTGAAGTGTTCTTATTGTGAGTACATAGTTATTAATCTATTGGCGTACGTATTAACATCCGTTTGCCTTCGCACTTATTGCTTAATATCCTTCACATGGAATATACCTAGGGACTGACCTTTGAGAGACTCCAACTCATACATGTTGTTACCTACTGGTTTCACCACTCTACACTTAACAAATTTTCTGCAAAATTTTGCATTTTTATTATTTTTAAAGTCACTTAGGACGAAGTTCTTTTTATAGACTTCCTGCCCTGGTATAAAATGTACCGACCTTGAGCGTTTATTATAACGTTGCGCGCTTTTTTCATACGCTTCGTGTAGATTTGTTTTTATTTTGTCACGGACTAATGCCATGTGATCTTCGTTGCTAAATATATTCAAATCGTAGTCGCTTAATGATTTAAGCTTGCGCGCTAGCTGGTAATCAGCACCATTGCTGAACATGTTATGCCCAAAAAGTGCAAAAAATGGGGTCACCCCAGTTGCTGTGTGCACGCTACTTCGGAGCGCGCATTCGATTTCTGTGAGATATAGATCCCAATCACGGTGATCTTCCTGGATATAGGATCGAATTGCGGCCAGCACTGACTGGTTAACCCGCTCCGCTGCGTTCGACTGCGGCGAATAAAACGCCGTTTTTAAATGCTTTATTTTATAAGAAGCGATCATTTTTGCAAAGTGTTCTGACACAAATTGCTTTCCATTATAAGAATGGATGACTTCTGGCACACCGAATTTGAGAAACACCTCACGCACTAAAAATTCAACCACATTTGCAGATGTCGCATCTCGCATCGCCTTCAGAAATGTAAATTTCGTGAAGTGATCAACTACAATAAAAATGTAGACATTTCCGCTTTTCGACCTCGGATATTTTCCTAGAAAATCTATATATATTTTCTGGAACGGAATTTCCGTCGTAACCTCCTGACCTATTCCTGGCCGTAACTCTTGGTTGGTGGATTTCGACTCTTTGCAAACTATACAGTTGCGTACGTAATTTTTCACCTGCACAGTCATGCCTGGCCAATGATAAAAACGCCTTAATCGGTGCAGTGTTTTAGCCACGCCCCCATGCGCCACAATTTCTGGCTCGTGCGCCTTCGCTATGAGCGTCGATGTCAATGCTTCAGGAACCCACAGCTTCCATACCAGCTCTTCCAGTTCGTCTTCAGCACGGCTAAATGATGTGCGCTTGAATACCATGCCATTTTCAACGCGCAAATCTGGCAGCTTCTCGTTGTTTGCTTCGATAGTCTTTACTAGATCTTGGTACTCAGGTGACTCGAACTCAGTTGTCTCCATATCAAGCCAATCGTTGTCTTCCACAATGGCCTCTTCTATCGCTCGTGACAACGTGTCGGCCACATTATTGTCGGCACCTTTTCTATGCACAATATTAAAATCATAGGCCTGCAGCTGCAAACTCCATCTAGCGAGCCGACCGCTCAGATCTCTTAATGTCATCAGCCACTTCAAACTGGCGTGATCGGTGATCACCGTAAATGCCATCATTTCGATATACGGTCGAAAGCGTTTAGTTGCTAAGATTGCCGCAAGGCACTCTTTCTCCGTAACACTGTAGTTACGCTGGCAGTAATTTAATTTTTGCGAATAGAACGCAATCGGTCGCTCGTTATCGTCATCGTCTATCTGGTACAGCACCGCCCCTACGCCAATGTCTGACGCATCGCATTGTACCCAAAATCTTTTTTTAAAGTCGGGGTGCTTCAACACCGGCGCTGTCGTCAACGCCACCTTTAGTGTTTCGAAAGCTTCTATGGACTCGGGAGTCATTGTAAATTTAGAACCCTTTGTCAGGGTGTCTGTCATAGGTGCTGCGATGGCTGCAAAGTTTTTAATAAAACGCCGGTACCATCCAGCTGTGCCCAGAAAACTTCGCACCTCTCTGGTGCTTCTTGGTATGGGTATCGCTGATACTTTGTTAGGATCAGTTTTCAACATACCGCCGCCAACTATAAAACCTAAATAGCGCAGCTCCTTAAAGCAAAACATTGATTTTTTAAGTCCAATGGTCAAATTGTCGTTTCGCAAACACTCTGCAACTTCACCTATAACCTTCAGATGGGTGTCAAAGTCTGGCGCAATAATTAATAGATCATCTAAATAGATAAAAACGTTAGACTTTAATTTTTGCGGTATCACCTTGTCCATCAAGCGACAGAGGCGTTGGGCCGCATTGCATAAGCCGAACGACATGACCACGAATTGGTAGAGTGGCCTACCTGGTACCGTGAACGCGGTGTAGGCCTTACTCTTTTCATCCAATTTTATTTGCCAAAAGGCGAACTTCAAATCTACACTACTTATAAAATGTGTGTAGTCCTTCACCGTTCTCATAAGCGGTCACATAAGCGGTTTTTTCCCGGCTTGCGAACTATTGTGGTGCGGTTGCTCCACGGCCCATCGCTCTCCTCGATCACCCCTAACTTGAGCATTTCATCTACTTCTGCATACACCAACTCCTGAACCGCCGGTGAAATCGGATATTGTCTATCTTTGACCGGCACAGCACCCTCCACCAGTTGGATAGTGTGTAGCTCTAATACCGTCTGCCCTAGCCCGTCCGCTTCGAATGTTTTGAACCTTCTTCACCTCCTCCAAACGTGTCTGTTGTTCCGCTGTCAATTCATGCGCTTGCCTTTTGTCGTCCCGATCGTCCTGGAAATATTGTGCAACATTTTCTGCACTAACTTCTGCCACGCCAAGGACGTCTACAGCTAGCTCAAACGCCCGCCAAAAATCTATCCCAAAATAGGCGGCTTGGTCAAGATCAGGACAAACATAAAACAATACATTTTTCTGTTTTCCGTCGTACTCAACCGACAACCAGATTTTTCCCAGCACGACGTGTTGGCTGCCTCCCGCTGTTCGAACCGTAGAGTGAAACCGTTCGACTGTAATGCCCATGTCGTGGGCATGATCGACGCGCCCGTGTCCAAGAGTCCGCGCACCCTATGGTTGCCGACCGTGACGACTGCATACGATCGCGTATCCTTGTTCGTACTTCTGCTGACCGCTTCTGCCACCAGCTGCCGCGTATGTTTTCGCTGTCTGAATCTCTCGCGAGCCTTCTTCACCTTCCTTGTGACGGTTCTCATTCCATCCACTTGGAAGCCATCAAAAATTCGATTCCATGTCGCGTAATAATTCTGGATTCGTTCTTCAATCGGTTTATTTCTCATTATATACTTTTTTTGGAGATTAAGATCAACAATTCTTTTTAGTATATTAATGTGGTCTCCATCCTCGGGTAATCTTGCTGCAGTTGTTGTCACGTTTGTTGCTGATCTGATAGTTGTCGTTGGTATCGCTTCAGTATTTGTTAATATTGTTGCAATCGTTGTTGCATTTATTGCTGCATTTGTTGTTGTCGTTGTTATTGTTGTCGCAGTTGTTGATACATTTGATGTTGCTGCTGCTGAGTTTGTTGTTGCTGTTATTGTGGCTGCAGTTGCAATCGCAGTTGTCGCACCCTTTGCTGCCTTTGTTGTTGTTATTCTTGTAGCAGTTGTTGATGCATTTGATGTTGCTGCTGTGTTTGTTGTTGCTGTTATTGTGGCTGCAGGTGCAATCGCAGTTGTCGCACCTGTTGCTGCCTTTGTTGTTGTTATTGTTGTAGCAGTTGTTGATGCATTTGATGTTGTTGTTGTTATTGTGGCTGCAGTTGCAATCGCAGTTGTCGCACCTGTTGCTGCCTTTGTTGTTGTTATTGTTGTAGCAGTTGTTGATGCATTTGATGTTGTTGTTGTTATTGTGGCTGCAGTTGCACTTGTGATTGACGCACCTGTTGCTGTTGCTGTTGCATTTGTTGTTGTTGTACCTGCGTAGTATGTTCGTGCTGCAGCGCCGACGGTTGAGTGGAGCGTGACTCTTCCGCTCGCGTCAAATTCCTCCTTCCGTTTCCCACCTGACAATTAGGACACCTGGGAGTAATGGTGTTTGCTAATCCACACTTGTAGCAAAAAAACGCTACGATCAAGCGATTGGCAGTCCATATAAACATGCCCCTGCTGACGGCAGTTCCAGCAGAATAGCACCCATTGCACCTGGTGCTGCGGCCGAGTGTTTCTGGGTTGGCCCACCTGTAATTCTTCGATTACATCATTTTCATCATAATGGTAGCAGCCGTCATCACCCTCTACGATTTCGCTTACATTGTGGTTACGGGCGCCCTGCGTATACCTAACCGGAAGCGGCTGGTTGGAACGCACCTCACGCCGTGGAAAACTGTACTCCACCTCGTTGCATTCGTCGCGCAATACCTCCACAGAATGGATCGCCATTGGATAGACGATTCGAGCTAAGCCTTCTCTTAAATTTCTTTTTATTATTTTCACCATCTCATAATCTGACATTTGTTGTTTCAGCTTTGCCCGCAGCTTGCCCTGGATTTTGCTTCCTTTCGAACAGATCGCGAGTCACCTCATAGTCCGAGCGGAAATCCTCGATGGATAATGCGTCGCGGTTGCCATCAAAGACCACGCCCCACTTGTCTACTCGCGCAGAACCAGTTACAGAGCACAAGTATTGACCATAATGATGCTGCGTCAGATTTTCTTGCATCCTTGGCTGCACCGGATTATTTGGTCGCTGCCAGTAGCGCTCTCCGCATGGCTCTCGATTACGATCGTGCAACTGCTGTCGTTTCTACTGGTTGATGGCGACTCTGCCAATGCTGTTGTGGCCGATTAAATCTTGGATTCAGATACCTTGGGTAAGTACTTTTATCCTTATTAATTTTTTTATTTTGATAATTATTGTTATTGTCCCCTAGGTAATTTAGTGCAGGGTCTGGGAAACACGCCGCTCCTACATTCACCCAGGGATCTACTATACTACTCGGTAGCTTCAAATTTGTTGATTTAGATGACTCATCACCGACCTGACTTAATCGTCCCGCCATCCGCCTCAATCTTTCCTCGAGTTCCTCAATCCTCTTTTCCATCCTTTTGTTTCTCTATCCAATGACATTGCTCGGTCTCAACCTGATCTACACCCCCTGACGCCGTGTCCCCCATTAACTGCGGCAGTACATTCAATACCGCTTGTGTTCCATGAGACGCAACGGTTTGCGCCTGTTTGGGAATTGTTCCCGTAACGCCTACTTCCGGCATAACTACGTTCTGTGTCCTACCGGGTCTATTAATAGTTCGCGAAAGATCAATAAATTCAAAATTTTGCTCTGGGGTTCGGTTTAGATCGAAATTTATATTCCTGCTTGTTTTTATTGCTTTGCGGCTCTTTTCCGCCTCATTCATTATAAATTTAAATTATTATTTCTTGTGCAGTCTCCGCTAGATATAGGTAAGATATCTATATATATCTGAATATATTTTTATCCTCAAAAAAAATTATTCAAACCAAAAAAACAATATATATATAAGTAAAAAGGGGGGTATATGATAGGGTTTCATTTAAATTTTCGTTTTGGAGCAAAGATTATTTATATTTTCTCTTTTTTTTTTTGTGTTGGACTAGTGTGCATTCATTTCCTATATCCTCGTACCTCATAGTCGCCTACTATTATTGGTAACTAGGCTATGAACCACGCTGGTAGATCGCATTTTACCGAATGCATCTTACAATCTTATTTATCTACTTTATAAGGCCATTTGTAAATGCTTCTACCTCTGTTCCATTGTCCTCGACAATGTTTTCACGTGAGCACGATGCTTTTAGCTTTTATATAAATAAAAAATTAAAAACTAAGTCATCGTGGCCACTCCTGTACCTAGAATCTTCTTTTTTTTTTTTTAAATTACTCCTTTTCATTAGTGCTGCTGGCATCCAGCTACTTTCAGCTATAACAGGTCACTAACCCAAGGAATTCTGAGGATTCTAAAGCACTAGTTTTCTTAATTGCTTCGAATTGCCTCATCTTCAGCTTTCCATGGCGGCATGCAATTAGTGAAACTTTTACCATTTTCGCTAAGACATTGTCCTCATGGAAAACTGAAAAGGAGCAATTCTAAGCCATCCGTTTGTTTAAAATTGGGCGCCATATTGTTATGACCCCTAGCCATCGTATCCGACCATGGCCCGCCTCGGCTAGCTAGCGGTTTCAGGGGATAGGTCATCTAACCCGCCATGTCGGATCGAGGAGTCTCACAATCATTTCACTTCCAGCAGGAAGTGAAACTTTATTATTAGTTTTCTTCTCAAAACAACAAAAAAAATATCTTTCTCCATATTTATCCATCCAATGCCACTCCCAAAACCCCAACACTACCAAATCTTGCCCACTTACCAATCCCTACCAAATTTCACCCCCCATAACCTAACCACTTAATTCATCATACTTGACAATCTTAAAACCATCAAAATTTCTTCGAAATGTAAAAAAAAAAAATCATTAACTTTTGTATTCATTTCATGATCACAATTAACAAATTATTTATTCCTAAAGAAAAAAACTTTTACTCTACTAAAAAAAAAATCTCTCCCAAATTAAACTAAATTAGATAAGAAAAAAAATATAGATAAATGATAATAAAATAAGAAAAAAAAAATTTAAAAAAATAACCAAAAATATATCAAATAGAAATATTTCAAACTATTTAATCCCCATAATTCATAGTTCATGTTCATAGTTCCCTGTCCAACCTATCTAAAAGAGCTCTCTGAGATTGGGATAAAACCAAAAAAAAAAAAACATGGGGTCTGGTTTGTACTTCACAACCGACTCATTGTCCCCTTTTTTTATAAATTCAAAAAAAAAAAGGTAAATTATGGAAATTATCACAAAAAAAAAATATTATCAACCAAAAAAAAAAAATTAAAAGATAAGAGAAAATAAAAAAAAAACTTATTAGTAATAAATTACTTAGTAATCAGAATAAAAAATAAAAAAAATTAAAGAAAAAAAGCATAAAAAATAACTTTAAAAACAAATTAATCTGATATTTCGGCTATCATTTTCTGCCAATCCAGTCGCTGAACATAGATGCAATTAATTGTTTAATGTGTCTCTGTTAAAACACATCAAACAATAACAGAGACAAAACGAAAAAGTTGAACCGGTTGTATGATGTCTTCGCTATGATGTCTAAATTTCCCCTTTTGAGCACGTAAACGGATATATTTATCGCATCAAAATTCCTACGGTCGTCACGGAACTACTTCCTCATGCGGGAAAATTGGTTCGTGTATCCACTATTAAAACGTTTCTTAGAGATGTGACTATTTTTTTTATGCTACTATATCGTATTCCGTTTTTTTTTAGCATTGCGCATGTGGGCAACGATAATAAAAAATTATAAAAAAAATAGACACTTCGCAAAATTCTATTACAGATGAATATTCTCCAATGCATATATTATTTATATGAATTATGATAAAACATAAAAAAAAGGTGAATTGTGGCCACTTATCTGGACTTGTGCTTTTCCTGTCTTTTCCTAAGCCAGTCTTGCATAACTTGCTTCCTCGCTCCAGTTTGTAGACCACACTGTATTTGCCAAAAAATAATATAATAGAAATAATTTTTAACAGAAATTCCATTCTGCACCCACACAAAATTTCCAAAAAAAACTATTTTTTTTTTTAACTTACATTCAAAATTTCTTTTTTTTAAGACAAAAAAACTTCGGATGAAGACCGGTAATAATATATCTGCGTCCAGCCAAAATCTGTTTCCTATAAAACGGTTTTATTCATTTTTACATTATATATATGCGTACCGCAACATATATAACTTACGGTTATTTAACCCGAAACTCGTTTAATCTCCGATTTTAAACAAAAGTTTATAAAAATGCAGATTATTAAATAAGCACTTGCTGCAGTAAAGGAAAAAAAAAGAAAAATCTTTATTTAAAACTAACACGATTCACTCAAAATTTTATTACAAGAAAAAATTAAGTTTATTACATTTATATGATTTTTTTCAAAAAAATTTATTTTATTTAATTTTTATTTTTTTTATACTGGGACCGACTTTTAGCTGTTGCGCGTACAAGGAGACTAGAATTTCATAATTTTTATGCTCCGAGCTGAACAACTCTGTGCGATCCGATTTCACTATTACAGTTCAGTACATAACCTTTTGATGACACAAAAACTGTTCGCTTCCATAACATATAACCCCCCTGCACTTCTTCTAGTGTCACTCGCTCTCAAGAATACAAATTTCCCTTTCGAGACTCGACATTTTTGACAGTTCGTCAGCTTTTAGTGATATCACTTCTAACTACCCATTTGCGTCAGCACACCGCATCACACAAGTATATTTAATGTAATTCAAAAACAATGCATTTTAAAATCGTTTTATTTTATTATTTTGACTCGCTACCGTCATACGCAACACATTAGAGAGTCTCAGAATGCAACAAAAATTAACAAAAACAATGAACACAAAAGAAGACAAAGACAACACCCACTCAATATATTCAGTGGCGATCAAAAATCTTTAACGGCAGCAAGTTTTTAATGTTTGAATTTTGTTTTTAATGTAATACGTTGTTTTTTAATTATAAATTTGATCTGTAATTGTTTGTAATAGTGCAAAAATTATGATGTAATCAATGTAGTAAAAAATAGTAAGTGTTAATTAAAATGAATGTTAAATATTGTAAACTACAAAAATTTTCTGTAAATTTAAAGATCCAATAAAATATCCCTGAAGAAGTTGGAAAAAAAGCCGACGAAACGTCGGAGGGAAACAATGGAGTAATGCGCATTACATTCAACATGTTTGCATTACAAAATTGTCTATTAAAACGACTTTTGTTTGCCGTTGTTTTGCTTTCTTCCATGCATTTGTTTAATGCTGATGACCCTTCCACTTTGATGATATCTATAATATAAATAGATAAATAAGCAATATATACAAATACTCTTTTCAATATACTTTCTTTTAGTGTTTATAAATTGTTTATAATTTAAGTAACATCTTTTTTTCAACTCCTGCTGTAGCGGCTACTGTTGCAAACGTAATAAATAACCTACAAATAAAAAATGGTGACAAACCGACGCGCAAAAAATATTATTTTTCATTACTAGTAAAATTACGAGTCATATATCTTTCATTGATCCTGCAGGGATGTATTTCAAATTATTTATGTATGAGTGAGAAAATATAATATTGTCTTTGTGTTGGAGTTTCGGTAAGGCCTGTCTTGCTGGGTAATATGTGCTGTAACGGACTTTACGCGACATAGACATCTCACCTAATTTTCTGAAGTATGTCTGAGAGAAATTACGTACAAAACAGAGAGAGCAAAAACGAAAAATATTCAAAAATCAGCCAATCAGAAACGAGGTGAAACAAAGCTGATGACGAATTTTAGTCAGACTTTTAGAACAGACATTCAAAGCAATGTCGAATGTAATCTGAGACACAAAGAAAAATTGATGACAATAAAGGCAAATGTATTTTTGTATATTTTTTCTTTATTACAGTGTTTTTATATGTTTTCGTACAACATATATAATAATAATAGTTTGGCGCTACAGTCCTGTTCAGAACTTCGGCCGAGCTCTCTCACCATTTTGAGCTGTGCGTGTTATATTTGTACTCAAATTGGTGGGACCTACAGTTTATTGCCGAATCCGAACGGCGGGTGAGAGCTTTTCATAGGCAATGTTTTACTCTCGTAGGTTTGCCATTTACTGCCGAGAGGTAGCGCGGTATAGAAAAATGTTTCTATGAAAAGATGTTGTTAGCCCCAGTCCAGGCTTGAATCGGGGACCTTTCGGCTCGCAGTCCAACGCACTAACCACTGAGCTACCGCGGGGTACAACATATATATATATAACATAAATTAAACAACTATACATTCATACAAATACTGAATTATTACTTAAACTTTTAATTATATTAATAAATGTATAATATAACAAAATACAAAAAAGAAAATTGGGTCCTGTATAAACATAAGGGGTTTAAAAATAATTACAATGACTAAAACTGATGCCACTACAGCTGTTTCATTATACAATTGACTGCGTCGCGTCTGCCACAGGCATTCAATATATATCCGGGTGACTCCCTAAGTAGA
Organism: Dryomyza anilis; assembly: GCA_951804985.1. Taxonomy (NCBI): domain Eukaryota; kingdom Metazoa; phylum Arthropoda; class Insecta; order Diptera; family Dryomyzidae; genus Dryomyza; species Dryomyza anilis. The sequence continues at coordinate 71,966,709 of OX638131.1, forward strand.
TAATTACAAATTATGCTTAGATCACATAATTCGTAGTTATCTACTTAACGATCGCCGATTTTCCGAGGTTATTATTCGTTTCAGCAACGTGTCTCATTACACAGAAAATAAACGGGTTCATTATATTAACGAATGCTGTTCATAGAGGCAAATTCATACGTTTTAATGCAAGATACATTGTGACAATGTACATTGTCTTGTAACTTGTTTGTGAATTTAATGATCAGTTCATTTTCAGTAAGAATCAGTGTTCATAATACGCACAAATAAATTTAATGATTAGAATTTTAGTAAAAATTCGATTTTTTGTTTTGTAAACATTTGATTTTTATTCAGAAAAAGTGGAATTTTTTTTTAGTATAAATATGAATTTTTTAATAAATATTTGAATTTTTTTTAATAAAAGTTTTAATTATTTTAATAGAAATTTGAATATTTTTTAATAGAAATATCCGTTTTTTTAGTAAAATTTGTAATTTCTAGTAAAATTTGTAATTTCTCGTAAAATTTGTAATTTCTAGTAAAATTTGTAATTTCTAGTAAAATTTGTAATTTCCAGTAAAATTTGGAATTTTTAGTTAAATTTTAAGTTAAAAGTGTAATTTTTATTAAATAATTCTTATTTTTACTTAAAAATTCTAATTTTTACTAAAAAAAAATCCACTTTTTTCAAAATAAAAATCAAATGTTTACAAAACAAAAAACCAAATTTTTACTATAATTCTAATATTTTCTAAAAATTTTATTTTTTCTAAACATTTTCTAATATTAAAATTTGTAATTTCTAGTCAAATTTGTAATTTCTAGTAAAATTTGGAATTTTTAGTTAAATTTTAAATTTAAGTTAAAAGTTTATTTAAAAATTTGAATTTTATTTTAGTTAAAATTTGAATTTTAAGGAAAAATTTAAATTTTTAGGAAATTTTAAATTTTTAGGAAATTTTAAATTTTTAGGAAAAATTAAAATTTTTCTTAAAAATTTAAATTTTTAGTAATAATTGGATTTCTTTTGTATAATTTGTATATTTTCGTAAAATTTTGAGTTTTTAGTAAAATTTGGAATTTCAAGTTAAAGTTACAATTTTTAATAATTTACTCGACACGGGGCACAAAAAACACTAACAGCAAAAGGTAGTACGCAGCAAAAAAACTAATGCCAACTTTGAAGTATGAAGTTCAGAGGTGGCACTATGTGGGTATTATCTCGATTTGTAAACTTTATAAAGAACCTTTAAGATCCCTGAAAAACTATAGTCGCAAAGATAACATTTCAGATTTGGTTCTAGTTGGGCTGATCGAAACTTCAACAGAAATGCAAAATGTTTGCGATTCATTTATACATCTACACTCAGAAGAAAGTGTCCCATTAAGTACTTAATGGTACGACCATTAATCTTATGGTTCATGAATTAATAGTTTTTTATTTTTGAACCAAAAGTTTTCTCATTAATTTGATAGTATTCGAAAAATTCAGTACCATAAATCTAAATATTTCAATATTATTATTTTTAAATGAATAAATACTATTGTTTTAATGGTTCCCTCCTATAATAATAATAAACGTGAAACAAAAAACATAAACACGAATACAAACTTGTTCGTTTTGTACGTCATGCTGCGTGTTTGTCTTTGCTCAAAATGGTCGCATGCATTTTTTTTTTGTAATAATCCACATAATTAATCGCGACATTGGTAAGGACTTAATTTATTTAATGTAAATTCCTATATTTAACTATTTTCTATTTATTACAGATAATAAATAATAAATCAGACTTCTACGACGTACTCTTAATGCAGACTCAAGTATTGGAAACTGAAGCGAACATTGAATGTGCTATAACCTTTTGAAGTGTGTGATTTTTTAAATTCTGTTTCGACATTTAATTAAAATAAATTATACAGTAAATTAACTAAAATCCACTTTTGTTTTAATAAATTATTAGGAAAATATAATTCGACTATACTATAAAATTAATAATACGTATCATTAAATTTTTATATGTTTTGCTTATTGTAATTAAAGGAGCACATTATAAAATTTATGGTGCAACAAAATATTGTATTAACAGTTCCAATATTACTGAATTAATGGGACGCATCCTATTGACCAATTTTAATAGAATAAATTATTGTATTTCTATTGAAATACTATTAATTTACCATGTTTTTCTTCTGGGTGTAAGAAAAAACTGTGTAAAAATGCGTAAGACAGGGATGTAAAGTCACACGTATACACAAGTTTTGATCATTTTTTCCCGTCGCTATTCTACATGTGACCGAAATGTTGATCGAAAAAATGATCAATAAAATGACCAACTGTGTTCTTGCTGGGTTATATTTTTTGTGTTATTTTTTATTTTCTGTCGTGGGATAATGCCCGATTTATGCCCAATTTACATTGTATCTTCTTTGAGTCTCACTGTATCTCCTAGGGTTGCATTTTTTTTTTAAATTTTCATATAAAAATAGCATTTTTTGAAGAAATTCAACCCTAGGAAATACAGTGAGACTCACAGCCCAATATGTCATTGCACTTAATATTACTTGCGAATGCTTTGAAATCAATTCTTAAATTGATTTCAATGTTTACTTCAAGTCAAGGTTTAGCCTTATTTTCAACTCGATATCAAGTTAATCTACATTTCGTTTTTTTCTTTTAAATATTGACTTAATCCTTTGCAGGATTGTAAAAAAGGGGTCCTCATATAGGACCTTTTTCACTTCAAGCCCGAGCGTAAAGACAACTTCAGAAAATCGATGCCAGCCAGTGTCGCCAAATATGTAGGAAAAATATGCCTTTGGTAATTTTTCATCGCTTTTGGGAATTGGTAATTACCACACGCAAAACATACCTCATGTCATATTTTTCTCTCATGTGGGAAAAAAATTAACACATGTACGATTTTTCTGTGATATAGGATATAAATTATCGCATATACTATTTAAAGATATTTATAATATTCAGTCATTTTAAATTAATATATTGATGTTGGTTAATATAATTCTTAATTATTTTGATGTAAAATGTGATAATGTGGATTATTTTGTGGTAATATATAGATTTTTTTTGATAATAAGTACTATTTTTTGGTACTGAGGTATTTTGTGGTAAGTATAGGATTTTTTGGTATTTGTGGTAATTTTAGGGAAATTGTGGTAAATATCTTTTGTGGTAATTTGTGAGAATTTTCTGTGGTAATTTGTGAGAATTTTATGTGGTAAAATGAGAGTTCTTGTGGTAATTTCATCTGGCTACACTGATGCTAGCAACCAAAATGCTGTAGACGTGGTTTTTTAAGCTTGTATGTTTCAAGTTCTCAAGTATAAGTCTGGAACCTATTCATGGTTTGCGGGGGCGGTCGGATTGTTTTAAATATTCACAGAAGTCCAAACACTAATAGATTTCGGTAAGCTATTAGATATGGACGCGCGTTGTTATGTTATATTTTTTTCATGGTTTCTATTGCAATCATAAAAAACATACTGTTTTTAGCGTCACTACATTTTTGCTCCTAATTTTCACTGCTCTTCAGAGTAAACGCTAAAAATAGCACTTATTTTATATTTTAATCTGATTTGAAAAACACCTTAGACCTTAAAGGCAATTATGATTATTTTTTCAACCGCTTACCCTGTGGCATATTGGGAGAAGATACAATCCCAGTGTATTCTCAGCTCCGCTAGGAAGTATTCCCCAGCCGGCCAAACTATCATAAACACATCGTAAATGATAGCAAATATTCGTAAATAATGAATAAAACAATCATATACGAGAATCGTAAATGATTCGAAAACGCATACAGTTTCGTTCTTAATTTGTCCAACGTAACGAGGTATCATAAACGAACTAAAAACACTCATATATGATAAATTTTCGATTGTTTATGATTGTAAAATACGATTATATACTCGTTATAAACGATGTTTTTTGTTCGTAAACGAACTCGTTTTTAATATTTTTTACGATTAAATTTTAATCGTAAATGATAATCATTTTTAACTCTTTTACGGACTTTTTCCTACTTTTTTAACGATACAAAAAAAAAATGAAGTAAATGCATTTAAATTTTATATGAAGCTCCCAAATGCATTTACTTCTTAATTACAGCAAATGATTTAAAGTTTTCAGCAAAACAATTTATTTAATCTTGTTAAAAATATTGAACATATTATGCATTTTATTAAATGAACTTTTGATTAGAAAAACAATTATAAAATTTGACAATCATTTGATGATAAATCGTAAATTAAACACTCGAAAAATACAAGCCATCGTTATTTACGAGCAAAATATGATTGTTTTTTTCATTGACATTTATCATCGTTTTTTACGTGCAAAATGATCGAAATTTATGATTATTTTGAATCGTCAAATGATCGTAATTTACGATAATCATAAAAAATTTGTGTAGATGCCGACTGGGTCTGAACTACGAAATGCCAACATGTAATGTCAAATCAACCTTTCCTTTTTCAACTTCTATTCTGAGAGAATATTTTTTTAATAATGGCTGCTTTTTTGTTTTGTTGTTCGTTGAGTTCAAAACTCAACATCCGTTGATTTTTGTGTCAGAACTTTTCATTACAAAAAAAAGAAAACTTTCGACACAGTACGTAATTTATTTCATTGTGATTTTTTATTAATATAATTGTCATTTTAGCCTAGCAAAATACATATTAACGCGACAACCTCACAATATATGTTGTTTGGAGGTTTTGCAAACGCCCAGAAATATACAACCTTGAGGGATTGTATATTTCTGGGCGTTGCAATTATTAATGTTTTTAATTTTACATTAAAGCTCAATTTGCCGCAAACATCTTCGGCCAATGTGCAATAGCAGGCCTTAGAAAACTTGGGCGCTTGCCTCAGCATGACTAAGGAGATATTGCGAAGTGATGCCAACGTCTTTCCAACGACTTTCACCCATTATTATATACATGTATTTCATATATACACCAAACGGTGATGAGCGTTTCTCATGTAATTGAGTATATGTGATATATGTAATTTATTTAATATTACTCGCTGGATGCTATTAGTGACAGTGTCAAATAGTGCAGCTAAAATAATTTCAAATAAAAATGCATTTAAATTTAAAACATAGCTTTTGGATTTTCATTATTATTGTCTATCTTTATATATACTTGAATGTATTAGTTTGTCATTGGATTATTTCTATCAATTTTTGGTAAATTAATTTAGTAAATAACCGAATAACAACCTAACAAATTATTATCAATGATAATAATTTGTTGTCATATATTACATGTGTATTGGTAGTATAAAAGGTTAAGAAAAAGCTACATTTATGCTATCTTATCGGCTGTCTAAAAATGCTTTTTAATAGTTGACTTAAACATAACTTTTTTGTTATCTTTTCGATAGCTAAAAGTCAACAAAGAGGCGGACATTAGTAAGTATTTTTGATACTTTTTTTTGATCACTTTTTCGACCACATTCGGATATAGTTAAGTATTTAAAGATAGCATAATGTTAGGTTTTGGGCATCGTTTGTCTGGTTGGGTGCTGACCGAAACTTCAACACAAATGTAAACTGTTTGTGACTCACTTATCCATGTCACACAGTGTCTACACCTGCCATAATTCAAAGACATAGCAAAAAATCTGTTAGCCATACGAATGTCTAATATTGTTGGTTGGTCATTGTGTAACTAGCCAACAAATGTCAAAGATGTCACAAACATTTTTAAAATTTTGAAATAAATACAAAAAAATTTTTTTTTCAATTGTTCAATATATTTTAAATTAGTTTAAAATTTTATTACCGAACAAATCATAAACATACTAGACACTAAAAAATAATGTGTGGCAGTTAATGGCAAACATTTAGCCAGACATAGAATGCAAGACATAAATCTTGTAATCTATTATCTACACTCAAAAAACGAATCAGTTGGGGCAACCGTATTTTTTTGCCAACCGATTTAATTAGTTCTGTCAACATTCGACTGATTCAGTTGTTGTAACACAAACAGTTCACACAACCAATTTGTTTAGTTGTGATAGCCAATCACCAAATCACCAAATCTCTTAAACCATACTATCTGGGAAGCTAAAATTTTAACCAATATCTTAATTTTATGTTGTTTCACCATAAAATTCAGAAGTGGTACACTAAGAAAACATAGATGATTACCAGAAATATCACAGCCCTAAATATCAAGTTATTTACAAATTATTTAGATCATCTTTCAGACAACCGTCTCTCAAACATCCGTCAAATACGATAAACATTACTAGCAACCATCTTTCAAATTTACGATTATTTATAGCAAACATCTATTAAACATCTTACAATTGGTGAATATTGGAATATTTGGAAAAGGTACTCCATTAGATATCGCAGAGTAATTTTTTATTGAATGAAAAAAAGGTATCAATTGTATTTTTATTTATCGTTTCGCCATCGCATTCGAATGTAAAATTGTAAAACGACTTGAGATTTCTTCGCGGAAGAACGAAGGCCGACCGGCGATGCTGTCATCAAAGTAAACTCTGAAAAGAGATATTTTCCATCACGTGTTGATAATTTCAATTCCAGTAAATTTTATTTACACTTTCACCATTAAAATATAATATTTGAGTTCACACTTTTTTTCACCAATGGATTAACTTAATTGTTGTGGATAAATCGAGCGTAAAGAAAAAGTACGCCATTTTCCTTTTTGTAGTAGTCAAATGTTAAAATAACAAAAGTTTTGTTCATAAACATCTTGTTTTCTTAGTGTACTGCTAAAATTTGAATTTGTTTGTTTTAATATTTCAAAAACACCCTTATATATAAACATAAAAATGTTTTTTTACTAAAATATAGAAAAAAATAGAAATTTACAAATAAATTGAAATATATAATTTGAATTTTGAAGTTGAATAAATAAATTTCAACAAAACAACACTAAGAAAACAAAGATAATTGCCAGAACTATCAAAGCCCTAAATATCAAGTTATTTACAAATTATTTATATCTTTAAGACAACCATCTCTCAAATATCCGTCAATTATGATATATATTGCTAGCAAGCATCTTTCAAATATACGATTATTTAAAGCAAACATCAGTTAAACATCTTACAAATAGGAACATATATTCATAACTATAGTTAATGTATATTTGGAAAAGGCCATCCATTAGAATTCGCAGAGTAATTTTTATTGAATTGAAATAAAAGGAATCAAATGTATTTTTATTTGTTCTAGAATTAAAACGGTATATACATCGCCATCGTCTTCGAATGTAAAATTGTAGAACCAAATCCGACCGGCGATGCTGTTATCAAAGTAAACTTTGAAAAGAAATATTTTCCATCACGTGTTAATAATTTTAATCCCAGGAAATTTTATTTTCACTTTTCCCATTAAAACGTAATATTTGAGTTCAGTGCTATCAGTCAACTGTAAATATCTCAATTTTCATTGCTGTTGTGTTAAACATCTCGAAACTATCTGCATATATGTCATATTTAATAAATATTAATAGTTTTGCTGCAACTTTATTGAAACTTATGGGATGTTTGAATATTTGCTACAAGGCGTAATTTTAAAAGGATAGTTGCAGCAAGACTTTCATAAACATCTTGTTTTCTTAGTGAATGCAAAAATTTTAGCCTGCGGCGCTTTTATGTTAAAACTACTTTACCAATATTATGAAAATATTTTTATGAAATGTAAGTACAAATTTCAAATGAAATAGATTGTTTTTTTAATATTATCTCAAATTATATAAATTTCGAATATTTTTCAATGCCCTTTTCAATTAATTTCTAATTCTTATATATGTTTAATTGTCAAAAAGTTATATGTATTTTCATTAATGGAATACTGTTTTTATTACGGTTAATACAATTTGCCCGAACTGCCATGAGCAAATACTACTCACGGGCCTCGATGTACACCCTAATTTTTTAAAGGAAATGTTTCGGACATCCCTCCCGATTATTTTAAGATCAAAATAGATAAGAAATTATTATTTAATTAAAATTAATTATTTTTTGCGGTTTTTAAAAAATGTGTTTGTAATAATTTAAATGTACGTTTTTTTCGCTTAAAATATTATGTTTTTCCATTACAAAAACTTATAAAGTTTCACATAATTTGTTCACCATTATGGTTTATAATTAGTGGTAAAAAGTGCGAAAAAACTGTTTTTCAAAAATAGTCTTTTTATTAGCAATTTATCCTTAAGTGGTCCTTACATGGGTTAACGTGCATACAAATATTTATCAAGCAATACAAAAATCAATCAGCTAACTTTGGAAGTTGAGGAGATATTACAATTCAAAGTCATCTTCAAATAGTAGACTTTATTACAGGCTTGTGAAAAATCGCTCAAGAGCACGTAAAAAGCTCAAAACTAGCTCTCGCAACAACAAACGAGTGACTGCACATTTATTTACAACTGTAAACAAACTGCGCTCTCGCTTTCACCTTCGAGCGCTGTTGTGTTCCCAGCTGTAAAACTTTCAAAGTACTTTGGAAATCATCAATGAGCTCATGAAGATATTTTATGATATTTCAAAGTACTTTGAATGTAAGTTGAAAAATTAACTACATAATATTGCCGAACAATGCTTTCGTTTTATTTGATATCGTTTTAAATCGTCTGCGTATCTATCACATTCAGAATTTTGCCTACAATGCCATGACGAAAAAATGGGATCAACCTTGAAATCCTTGAAATTCTGAGGCGCAGGCGGTCGTGTATTTACGCGATATTGTTTTGAACGTTGTAAAAGTTGGAAGTATTTGGTAAGTAAAATAAAATAATTAATGTAAAAAAATACAAAGCTCATATTACCATTAATGATTTTTTTAATATAGCAATAACGACTGCATACAGAGATTTTGGTATGAATATACAGGGTGGTCCTCTTTGGGGTGCAAATATTTTAGAGACTGCAGTCTCATGATTCCTTGGTTCATACCATGAAAAAAAAATTGTTCTAGAGTTAGGATCTATTTGGAACACCCAATGATATACAGGGTGTTTTCAAAATTTACATTATAAAAATTAATACAACCGTATAATTAATTAGAGCTTCTACAATTTATAGTCTAGAGCAAAAATATTACATTGATTTTAAAGATAATGTAGGCGCGGTGGCTCAGTGTTTAGTGCGTTGGATTGCGAGCCGAAAGGTCCCCTGTTCAAGCCTGGACTGGGGCTATCAACATCTTTTCATAGAAACATTTGTCTATACCGCGCTACCTCTCGGCAGAAAATGGCAAATCTACGAGAGTAAAACATTGCCTATGAAAAGGTCTCGCCCGCCGTTCGGATTCGGCAATAAACTGTAGGTCCCACCACTTTGAGTACAAATATAACACGCACAGCTCAAAATGGCGAGAGAGCTCAGCCTATGTTCTTATAGGACTATAGTGCCAAACTATTATTATAATCATAGTTTCTAGTAAAATTTTGATATTGGATATTTTATTGCGTACGATAATAGATTTTTCTCATCAAAGTAAAAAAATAAATACTATAGAAATAATAGTTTTTTACTATTAAAAATAGTCAATAGGATAAATTATTATTTTAATCGGAAAATACCATTAAATACTAGAAAATACCATGACATTGCTATTCAGTTTATATGAAAAGATTTATTTTTTGTATACTATTAAATCAATAATTGTCCTATTGACCAATTTTAATGGGATTTGAGGGAATTTTTTTCTGGGTGTACTTTTTTTTATAAAACACTGTTTTTTTCGCAATTTTTATCTAATATTTTGTTTATCTTTTTTCAATACTTGAATGTATCATAGTGTAGTAAACAATTTCTTTATACACTACTTTTATCTCGCACTTACCGTTTTCCTTGCGGAGCACTCCTTGTAGTGCTCTCAGAATTCTCAAATTCCTTTAAATACAATTTTCTTATAAAAAGAATTCTAATTTTATGTATTTATTTCACAAAATTTTCATTTAGAATAGTTGTTAAAAGTTTTCTACGTTAGCCTTAATACAAGCAAAAGCTTGTTTTAGAATAAGACATTTACCAATTATTGTTCGTAATTCATGTTTTATTTTATTTGCTGCTGCAGTTATCCTTGGTTTAAATCATTCACAGTAATTATTTCAGTTGAATAAACCAATTCCTTCATGGAGAACCAAGAAGAAAAAATCTAGCATTGTTAAATCTGGTGATCTTGTTGGCCATTGATACACAGAGAAAAATATAAATGACATACATGTTTAAATCAATCATGTTCGGCGCCAAATTTGTTTGTTTTGTTATTAATCACATACATAATAAAAATATTTAATAACGAATTTTTCAAAAATCAATTATGTGCATGGAAAAAATTACGTACGTAATTAAAATTTCCAATTTCACAAAAACAATATATTAATTATGTACATACATGATTTTATTTATCTAATAATGTTAATAAAAAATCATTTTTTTATACAAATGTGCAAATTGCAATTTTAATTTATTTACTTCATGTCGAAAACTCGCGGTCGGAATAGCTGCTGAGCACAAGCAATAGCTCTTGGGGAAAATTATATTGTGATGAAATAAGGCGTCGTTTGCGAACTACATGTTTTCGGCGAGAGTCAAATTCTTGTGTTAGATTTTACCGATGTTCATCATTCCAGTGGGGTGGAGCAGATGAACATCTATTGTCAATCCATTATACCAATGAAAGAAATAAATTTAACTGTTATAAATACAAATAGAGACAACTCACCTCATGTTAATGACACATTTTAGGGTTTACAAAGTTCATTATTAATATGGTTGCGACATGATCGCGACAACCATGTCAAAGTATAGTATTTTCAATTTTATTTCAACAATAATAAGGTCGCTAAAATCATATTACAGTAGACAATTTATTATAATATGATTGTATTTCTGATTAACCAAAATATGGTTGATAAGAACCATGTTATGATTACGATAAAGACTGCCACAAACAAAATATGGTCAATACCAATCATACCATGATATTGACTGATTATAGTATAGTAATTTGTTATTTACAACCATATAATTCTCACTTACTGGCATTTTTACTCTCTCTTACTCACTTAAAAGTTGGCTATGGCGGTGAGCAGTCGAGTTTTTTATCCTAGTGACAAAGTGTTTTTATATTTAAAACCACATCAATATTAAAAAATAAATATATCCGAAAGTGAAAACGTTAATTACTTTATTATAAATATGCAGACATAATAGTTTAAAAAAATTTTAATAAATTACATTTAGTACTCGGTGTTACATTCCATAGTCGTATACTCGCGCTGTCGCGTTTTCGTGAAAAGTTCTAGAACGAAAGTTCTGCTGCTCGCGGCTGTACTGTGCGCGCAAGTTCTTGTGTGTGATAAAACTATTACATGAATTCTTATGAAAGTATAAAGCATAAAGCGTTTTTGTGCTGTCCGGCCACATCTTTGCGCACTGTACAGCTTCACTATGTTTAATGCAGCATGCTGTGGTTTCAGATAATGTTTGTCTCATTATGTCGCAATCATGTTAGGATATGTCAAATTGTTGCATTAATTGTGTCTTCAATTAAAATTGTGTCTTCAATTAAAATTGTGTCTTCAAAACAATAATATATTTTAATAAAATATTGATTAATTAAACATCCCAAGTAACCACTTTGTGGCAACTTAAGTGGTAGCCATAGAGTTGCGATTAAAGTGTTTGTTCTAAATCATGCGAAATATACTTAATTGCCACCCAATTGCCAGTCAAAAAGCCCCGGGGCGAGGCTTAGTTGCCACAAATTTTGATCCATTAAAGTTTTGGTTGACCTATTTGGAACTTGAACTGTAATTTTAACTTGAACTGTAATTTATGTGTATATTAAAAATAAAAATAATAAAGATCCTACGCAGTGCCATTAACGTGAATGTTTGTCCTGTAATAAAAAATATGCATGGCATAATAATAGAAGTCTTTACGAACAGGGTTTTCGAACAACTACAACTTTAATTTGACAAACGGTTCAAGTTTTCGAATTTTTACGCGCACACAAAAAATGCAATTTGTGAAAATTTATTAAAATTGTGATTTTCTTTATTTTTTAAATTATGCTTTTGCGGATGTATATTTTTGCAACACAACTTTCCATAAACATATGTAGTGGATGTTATAAATATGTCGTGTATAATAATATACATTTATTAAATTTTAAAGTTAATTAGCTACATTATATATAAATATGTTCCTATTAGGTCCTACATTCTATACTTGCCACATATATGGAACATAATACATTTAATAAAATGCCACTTTTTGCCGCCTAATAGCAACAAAGTTAACTCAGCCCTTTATTGTATATGTTCCATTATCAGAATGAATGACTTATATATCACAGCATTGCGACATATTATTGCGTATGTTCCATACATGTTATTAGTCACCTCTTTGGGATTACATATTATTAGTTTGCAACACTGGTGTCAGAGGTATCTTAAAAGGTACACATATGCCACAATAGTTTGTGGAAAATGTCGAGCCGTAGTTGCTTGGGATGTGTCTAATTTATTATTTCTTTTCAATCTGCTTTTTCGGAATTTAGGAAATATTATAATATAATAATATGATTACTGGTCATGTAGAACCATAGTATGGTCGTACAAAATCTGAATATGGTCACTGTAGTACCATAGTATGGTTGTGTGGAATCATAATATGGTCACTGACAACCATAGTATCGTCACTGCCAACCATACTATGGTCACTGACAACCATACTATGGTCACTGACAACCATAGTATGGTCACTGACAACCATAGTATTGTCACTGACAACCACATTATGGTTGTGGAAAATCGGCGTATGTTCACTGAGGGCCATATTATGGTTGTACAAAATCGTACTACCCAATATGCCACAGGGTAAGCGTTTGAAAAAATAATCATAATTGGCTTTAAGGTCTATTGTGGTTTTCAAATCAGTTTCAAATATAAAATAAGTGCTATTTTGAGCGCTTACTCTGAATTTGAAAATGATTTGATAATAACATTACCAAAAAGGGCAGTGAAAATTAGTATCAAAAATGTAGTGACGCTAAAAACAGTATGTTTTTTATGATTGCAATAGAAACCCTGACAAAAAATATAACCCCAATATGCCATTGCACTTCCCAGTGTATTCTCAGCTCCGCTCGGAACTATTCCCATTTGTGAAATGCAACTATGTGACATCAAATCAACCATTTCTCTTTTCAACTTTCTTTCAAAGAGTGCATTATAAAAAAATGGCTGCCTTCTCCTTTGTTCTCGTTTGTTTTCTTTTCGCTAAGTTCTAAATGATTATTAATGAAAATTTTCTTGCTACACGCTAGCTAAATTTGTAAGTATTTGAATATTATTAAATTGTTTTGTAATATTTAATATATTGTATGTTATTTTTTTAGGGTGACCCATCATCGCTTATGATGGTTTAACATGTGAAAGAGGTGGGCAAAGAAAACATTCGACGCTAGCTATGTCGTAGTTAGCTGTCGAAGGGAGGGATGGACGTACAGACGAAGTGTTGTTTTTATTTATTATATTTTTATTTCAGATTTGCGAGACAACACCACTCGTCAGTGAATAACTGCCCATCACCTTCGTCAATGCCGAGTAAATGGGCGACGTAGTATTCACCAACAAGATACTAGATCTGGCCGGCAAATATAAATTCATGCTTCGCACACGACCAGATGGTAACTGTTTCTTCCGGGCTTTTGCCTATTCTTACTTGGAGCATTTGATCTCGAACAAAGAAGACTATTTGCAGTTTAGGGAGCTGGCTGAAAAATCCAAGGAGAAATTGGTGCAATTAGGTTCTCCCAGTTTTACGCTGGAGGATTTCCACGAGACGGTATAAGTATTATTTATAAATTTACACGAAACAGGTTCATAAAAAAGGCGGTGCAGCTGGTGTGAACATGTGGCGGTCTGGACGAAACCTCTGTCGGTTACCTTAATGGAGGCAATATGCCTTGCGACTCCAGCATGATCAGCTACAGCTCCGATTAGTGTGAACTGAAGGCAGTGGCGGTAGCTGCAGCAGCGGTTGCGGCAAACACCGAGCTGGGACATACGCACAACTGAAACAGCAATTATGAGTGCTGCAGCGAGAACGGCAGAGAAAGTTCCTCCGTGGCAGGTGGTGCCTCATGTGGGCGGCCGTGGCAACTGATGAATAGCATCAAGAAAAAGGTGGCCATGTTTGATCCACATGTGGTGCTGCCTGCACGAATGAACAGATATAAAGGTTGGTAAAAATGCAAACTAACGTTTACTTTACCTACTTATTTTGTATTTTTTAACTTGCAGAACCTAATGCGTCTGCCAACCCCAACAATTGCCGGTTAGTTGAATGACAGCCGCATGCGTTCGCGCCTCAGCGGCATCACGCGTACAGTATTCTTAACGCGTCCCGCAACCTCAGCGCCTATGCTGCAGACGTGTGAGCGCGCCAGATCACGCGAAAAGTCCGTCATGCCCCCGAACCAAAAACCCACAACAACTGCCTTTCGCGCCACTCAAACTCGCGTCAAGCCTCAGAAATCCGACCTGCTACGCTAGACTTACACGTGAAGCCCAACACACAGCAGCAGCGCATCATGCAACGCACACCATCTCAATCGAGAACTCGCACTCCCGGCACGCCGTCCGATGATGGTCACTGGCGTTACTGGCCTTCGTAGCTTGTTCGCTCCATTGGCATGACGAAGCCGCAGAAGAGCGGCCTCTCTGCCACACCAGATTTTTCCTCCATGAAGCTGCGCGCCAACATGCTTTTGGAAGTCAAAGTTGGTGTTTGTATTCCATACGGTACCATGCCGCGTCGCAGCAAGCAAAAGTCCGTAGAAGATTTAACCGCGCGCAATTCTCGCAGCAGTTTCACATCACGCGATCCCTTTCTGAAGTAGTCCTATGGGTACATTCGTGACTATTCCACTATATATAAATCATATATATTTAAAATACGTTTAATTGTAAACTATGTTATTTAAAATTTGTTTTATATTAATGTGTATTATATATATTATATTGTAATAGTGTACAAATTAAAAAAAAAAACATTTAAATAAACATAAAAACCAAAAAAAATGCCTTAGTTTTTTTGTCATTAATTTTCTTTTGAATCAGCTTTACTTCAGAGTTTCCTTTAATATTCTGTCCCATTCTGAAACAAATATGCCATCAGTTTTACTTCACATCGTTTTTGATTGGCTGGTTTCAAAATATTTGATCAATTTTGATTGGCTGATTTTAAAATATTTTCAGTTTTGCTCTCTTTGTTTTGTGATTTTTTCTTTCAGGCACAGTTCAGAAAAATAGGAAAGAACTCTGTGTTTCCTTTAGTCTGATTTCACTCCTATTTAATTTCGAAATCGGAACCAACCTCGCACACATTTATCAGAGTTGTCTAACGTATAGTTCCGAAATAGTTCGTAATAACGACAGAACGAATCACTGGGTTAATATTAACTTGCGAATGCTTTGAAATCAATCATTACTTTCAAATCGTAGAGTTGAGGTTAACGTTTCAAACAGCTTTAACCTAAATTTAAGAATCATAGCTTTTTCAATAAAAACTGGTAGCTTAACCTTAACTTGAAAATTCCCTTATTTTCAAACCAATATTAACACTAACTCTTAAATTGATTTCAACGTTTACTTCAAATCAAGATTTAGCCTTATTTTCAACTCGATATCAAATTAACCTACATTTAGTTTTTTTTCTTTTAAATATTGCCTTAATCCTGCAAAATAAGTAAAAAAAGGGGATCCTCATATAGGACAACAAAAAGGACATTTTTCAATTAATTATCCCGATATATTTCATCCAATTAATATCGTAGACTTCTGTCCCGAGCGTCAAGACAACTTCAGAAAATCGATTCCAGCATCCAAAATGTGGTGGACGTGTTTTTTAAGCTTGTATGTTTCAAGCTCTCGAATATAATTCTGGAGACTATTCAAGGTTTGCGGGGGCGGTCGGTATATTTTTTTGAATATTCACAGAAGTCCAAACACTAATAGATTTTGGTAAGCTATTAGATTTGGACGCGCGTTATTAATATTTTAATATTATTATTAATAATATTATTTATTATTATTATTTAATAATATTATTAATATTAATATCTTTAAAATATTGATGCAACTTGTTAAATATTGTTTTAAATTCTTCTATGGCCATAGACTCAAATATTATATCTTTCTTGTTCAAAGCTAATTCGTGTATTTTTAAATTTTGAATTTTTGATGATAGTTTCTACAAAGTCAGATGGATTTTCGCTATATCTTGCTACTACTTCATAATTATTAAATTCAATGCCGTGTGGTAAAATCCTTAGTTTTCTTACATTTTTCATATCTGCTATGGATGTACAATCCCATATGAAAAGTTGATCAAGGCTTTTGCTCGGATATGCACTCCTTAATTTCGTTGTTGTCATTCCTGTCTGAATGCAATTTTTTCTGCATATTTCTAGTTATTGCTAAAATTACATAATTTCTAGTTTCATTTCCGATGGGTATCATTGCTTTTAATGATTAGCTATTAAGTACTATCCTTGACAATGCATCTGCATTGGTGTTCATCTTTCCTTTCTTATATATATTCTCAAAATCGTAATCACATAAATCCAATCTGATTCTAGTCATTTTTGACGACGGATTCTTATGCGAGAAAAGTGATACTAATGGTCTATGGTCAGTGATTACAGAAAATTTTCTACCATAGAGGTATGGTCTAAAGAAATGTATACCCCAGTGGATAGCTAAAAGTTCCTTCAAGTCATGCTTCAATAGTAACTTGCTTGCGTATGAAATTGGTAAATCGTAACCAACGTCACCTTGTGACAATACTGCTCCTAATGCATAATTAGACACATCTGTGGTTAGCACAAATGGTTTGGTAAAATCTTGATATTGTAAAATTGGTGGATTGATAAGTTATAATTTTAATGTATTGAATGATTCTTGACAATTTTTGTCCCAAACAAACTTCATATATTTCTTTAAAAGAGCGTTTAATTTTTTGCTATACCTGCAAAGTTTGGAATAAAACGTCTGTAATAATTACAAAAATCCTCAAATCTCCTTACTTTATCTGCATTTTCAGGGATTGGATAATTTTTTACTACATTTTTGATGACCAAGATATACGACCTCAGCCTTTAAGAAACTGCATTTATTCGAATTTAGTTTTAAATTAAATTTTCTCAATCTATGATTTATTTTTGTTAAATTATCACTGTGATGTTTCAAACTACATCCAAATACAATGATATCATCGACGTATAAAAAAGCTTCTGCATCTAGACCACTTAAATTGAAAATGACCATTTCCATTGAAAAAAGATGTCAGAGGTCTCGAGCCCTCATCCAAATTTATCTGGTGGAATGAACTAGTCATGTCCAATGTTAAAAAGTATTTTGCTCTTCCTAACTTGTCGAGCACATCTTCTATCTTGTTAAAGGAAATTTATCGTTAACGATTTTATCGTTTAACTTTCGAAAATCTACGACTAAACGCCATTTCTTTTCATCAGTAGGTGATTTCTTGGGTACTACGAGCAATGGTGAGTTGTACGGACTTACCGAATGCTCAATAATGTCGTCGACTAATAATTGATTGACTTGCTCATTTATATCTTTCATTTGCGTTTGCGGTAGTCTATAATTTTTTATATAAACGGGTGTTAAATCTGTTGTTTGTATTTTTTATGTGTAAAAATTATTTACACTAAGTTTCTCTCCAGAGAGATGAAAAATATCCTGATATTCTTTAAAAATATTAATTAATGAATTTTTTGCAGAAGTTATAAATAAGTATACGCCCAGCAAGACATGCCTTACCGAAACTCCAACACAAAGACAATATTATATTTTCGCACTCATACATAAACAATTTAAAATACAACCCTTCAGGATCAATGAAAGATATATGACCCGTAATTTTACTAGTAAGGAAAACTAATATTTTTTGCTCGTTGGTTTACCACCATTTTTTATTTGTAGGTTATTCATTACGTTTACAACAGCAGCCGCTACAGCAGGAGTTGAAAAAAGAATTTACTTAAATTACAAATAATTGATACACGCAGAGAAATAATATGGTTGCGACATGATCGCGACAACCATGCCAAAGTATAGTATTTACAATTTTATTTCAACTATAATAAGGTCGCTAAAATCATATTATAATAGACAATTTATTATAATATGATTGTATTTCTGATTAACCAAAATATGGTTGGTAAGAACCATGTTATGATTACGATAAAGACTACCACAAACAAAATATGGTCAATACCAATCATACCATGATATTGACTGATCATAGTATAGTAATTTGTTATTTACAACCATATAATTCTCACTTACTGGCATTTTTACTCTCTCTTACTCACTTAAAAGTTGGCTATGGCGGTGAGCAGTCGAGTTTTTTATCCTAGTGACAAAGTGTTTTTATATTTAAAACCACATCAATATTAAAAAATAAATATATCTGAAAGTGAAAACGTTAATTACTTTATTATAAATATGCAGACATAATTGTTTAAAAAAATTTTAATAAATTACATTTAGTACTCGGTGTTACATTCCATAGTCGTATACTCGCGCTGTCGCGTTTTCATGAAAAGTTCTAGAACGAAAGTTCTGCTGCTCGCGGCTGTACTGTGCGCGCAAGTTCTTGTGTGTGATAAAACTATTACATGAATTCTTATGAAAGTATAAAGCATAAAGCGTTTTTGTGCTGTCCGGCCACATCTTTGCGCACTGTACAGCTTCACTATGTTTAATGCAGCATGCTGTGGTTTCAGATAATGTTTGTCTCATTATGTCGCAATCATGTTAGGATATGTCAAATTGTTGCATTAATTGTGTCTTCAATTAAAATTGTGTCTTCAATTAAAATTGTGTCTTCAAAACAATAATATATTTTAATAAAATATTGATTAATTAAACATCTCAAGTAACCACTTTGTGGCAACTTAAGTGGTAGCCACAGAGTTGCGATTAAAGTGTTTGTTCTAAATCATGCGAAATATACTTAATTGCCACCCAATTGCCAGTCAAAAAGACCCGGGGCGAGGCTTAGTTGCCACAAATTTTGATCCATTAAAGTTTTGGTTGACCTATTTGGAACTTGAACTGTAATTTTAACTTGAACTGTAATTTATGTGCATATTAAAAATAAAAATAATAAAGATCCTACGCAGTGCCATTAACGTGAATGTTTGTCCTGTAATAAAAAATATGCATTGCATAATAATAGAAGTCTTTACGAACAGGGTTTTCGACCAACTACAACTTTAATTTGACAAACGGTTCAAGTTTTCTAATTTTTACGCGAGCACAAAAAATGCAATTTGTGAAAATTTATTAAAATTTTGATTTTCTTTATTTTTTAAATTATGCTTTTGCGGATGTATATTTTTGCAACACAACTTTCCATAAACATATGTAGTGGATGTTATAAATATGTCGTGTATAATAATATACATTTATTAAATTTTAAAGTTAATTAGCTACATTATATATAAATACGTTCCTATTAGGTCCTACATTCTATACTTATACATTTAATAATATGCCACTTTTTGCCGCCTAATAGCAACAAAGTTAACTCAGCCCTTTATTGTATATGTTCCATTATCAGAATGAATGACTTATATATCACAGCATTGCGACATATTATTGCGTATGTTCCATACATGTTATTAGTCACCTCTTTGGGATTACATATTATTAGTTTGCAACACTGGTGTCAGAGGTATCTTAAAAGGTACACATATGCCACAATATTTTGTGGAAATTGTCGAGCCGTAGTTGCTTGGGATGTGTCTAATTTATTATTTCTTTTCAATCCGCTTTTTCGGAATTTAGGAAATATTATAATATAATAATATGATTACTGGTCATGTAGAACCATAGTATGGTCGTACAAAATCTGAATATGGTCACTGTAGTACCATAGTATGGTTGTGTGGAATCATAATATGGTCACTGACAACCATAGTATCGTCACTGCCAACCATACTATGGTCACTGACAACCATACTATGGTCACTAACAACCATAGTATGGTCACTGACAACCATAGTATTGTCACTGACAACCACATTATGGTTGTGGAAAATCGGCGTATGTTCACTGAGGGCCATATTATGGTTGTACAAAATCGTACTACCCAATATGCCACAGGGTAAGCGTTTGAAAAAATAATCATAATTGGCTTTAAGGTCTATTGTGGTTTTCAAATCAGTTTCAAATATAAAATAAGTGCTATTTTGAGCGCTTACTCTGAATTTGAAAATGATTTGATAATAACATTACCAAAAAGGGCAGTGAAAATTAGTATCAAAAATGTAGTGACGCTAAAAACAGTATGTTTTTTATGATTGCAATAGAAACCCTGACAAAAAATATAACCCCAATATCCCAGTGTATTCTCAGCTCCGCTCTGATATATTCTGAACTGTGAAATGCAACCATGTTGTCAGTTCAAGTTTTTCCTTTTTCATCTTTTATTCTGAAAGAGCATTAAAAAATGACTGCCTTTGCTCTCGTTTGTTTCTGTTTACTAAACATAAAAATTAACAAGTTGCCAAGACTCAGATGTCAAAAAAATTATTAAAAAGAAAATTTTCCTTCGTGTGACTTGGTATAAAAACTGTAATTATTGAATTTATATTAATTTGTTTTGTAATATTTAATTATATTGTATATATTGTATTCAAGTAAATTACAGGCTTTACTACGGATAAAACTAACAGTGACACCTCAAAATAGAATCGGTAATTCTTAGAACTTAAAATCTAATTTTATATAACATTTTATTTTATCATTGAAGCCATTGAACACTTTTGCTTATTCTGATTGGACATTGATGGAAATTTCGTTATTCGTTGCGGCATCAAAACGCAGTTTGACACTTTGCGTATCTCGTGTCTTATAGTAGACATGTCACAAGCTGTACAGATAATGCAATGTATCAGACGGTGCGTTGGTGTGGCGGAAGACGCAAGCAGTATCAGCTACAGCATAACACAGAGTCCCACAAACATGTAGAATGAAGCTGGTCGCCAATGTGTCGCTGTTGCAGACGTACAGTAAGTCGATGAGAGACGTTGGATCGTTATAAGCGTGATAGCTTCGGACGCGTTGGTCCGTTGAAAATATCGCCACCATAACCGACAACTACACCACGTTTCTATGCGCATGTATAGCCCGACCAACCGAATCTACACTTTTGGAAGACTATCAGCTGCCCCGCTCAACTGCCGCACATGTGGAATTGCGCTGTAACTCTGCAGTGCAAAATGTACAGCTACCATGTGCAATTCTGCAGTGGGAACCGCCATCGCAAGCGCAAATGCTTCACACTGCAGGGGCATGAGTGGCAACGGTGCGACAGGTGTGGGTTCAGAAAGCGATTCGGATCTCGATGACAATGTACTGACTATGATGATGAAATTTTTTAAGGTTTGTATTATCTTGAATTATTTTGTATTATTATTAATTTTTATATAAATATTTAAATTAATGTATGGAACTAAATACATATGTATTAAGAGTCAGTTAAACTGTGATCTGCATAACCATGTATCATTTGCTTGTTTAAAATTAGATCATAAATACTTTATAAATAATTAAAATCAAAACAAAAATTTCCGATTATATATTTTATTTAAACTAGTTCTGGCATTAAAAAGGAAAACTGTGTTTAAGGTTTTCTGGGAAACTGTTTTTCAACAGTACTATATGTTTTATATATTCGAAATAGTGTATAAAATAACCAATCGTTAAGGTTTTAAACGATTGGATATGACGATTGAAATTTTTCAAAAAACAAGTATTAGAAATTTAATACTTTGAAGTTTTTAGAATATTTTTTAATTCTTTATTTAGCATTTATAATCTAACGATAAACAAGAAAATGATTTATGGTTACCCAAAGCATAGTCCAAACTAAAAACCAATTTACTATATACATATGTGTATAAAGAGTCGTACTTCAACAAAAATATTAAAAAAAAATAAAATGTGGTTGTCCCTAATTATGTGAGCATCACTATATGTAAAATTATTAGATATTTAATTGATTAAATCTTTCGGTGATTCAATCTCAAAAATATGTATTTATTAGCTGGTAAAACAATGCTAGTGTTTTACCAGCTAACCACCGTTTATTTACTAATTGGTAAAAAACACAATGGGTCATATAAATAAAAATCGACTTTACTCAAAACTTGAATCAAATGCTCCGAATTGTCTAAAATTTTCGCATTTCTTTGAAAGACAATGCTAAAAACTATTTACTGTAAAAATTCTGAAATAAAGTAAAAAA
This sequence comes from Dryomyza anilis, assembly GCA_951804985.1. NCBI lineage: Eukaryota > Metazoa > Arthropoda > Insecta > Diptera > Dryomyzidae > Dryomyza > Dryomyza anilis. The sequence continues at coordinate 71,989,060 of OX638131.1, forward strand.
AAATTCTCAAAAATTTTAAGCTTGCTAAAAAGTAAATATTTTTATGTAAATATTTAAGTAAATATTTTTATAATATGGCCCATTGATTGCAACTTCTAAATCTTATATAAATTTCAGTGAATGAAATAATCATTTCGTTAAAATCTTTTTGAAAGTTACTTGTTAGAAACATATTCATTTGTATCGTCAAAAGTTGCAATCATTTTTCCTTTCATATGACTGGAAATAAATTATATAAATTATGGGCTATTCCACACCAAATCGACCAACAAAAGTTAAATTTGAGATTTCACTTTTTCGATTTGAATGAAATTTGGGCAACTGATAAAGGTTATTGAGACATGCATTGACCAATTTTTTTTACAAAAAATGGGCCAAAAATCACTTTTATATGGTTGTATATTTTTCAATATCTCTTAAAGTAGAAATGATAGAAACTCTGTTAATAGCTTGTTTTAAAGCTAATATGAAAAACTTTTGTTAGATCAATTGAGTGTAACTTCTAAACTTGAACATGTGGCCCGAGGTCATTATCCTTGCACTTCAAAATGGATGTCCTTAAAAAGGACCCTTTTTAAAATTCTGAAAAAATTTCATATTTTGGTTAATTTTATATGGTATCATATTTTAAAAAATAATTTTCTAAATTTATACATAAACTTTTTTTTTCTACAGTAAAAATTGCAATAATTCTTGAATATATATGTAACTCTGATTTCTAAAATGGTGAAATTTTTATGATATTGAATCTAGTTTTTGAGATATTGATTTTGGGATATAGTATTTACATTTTTAGAAAAATGGTATATATCTCAAAAACTAGAAACAATTTGATGAAAATGACGCCATTTTAGAGATCAGATTTTTAAATACATTAATACATTTTAATACATTACATTATACTGTGGAAAAAAAATACATCTTAAGATTTGGCATAAACATTTATATTAAATCAACCAAAATATGTGATTTTTTCATAATTTTAAAAAGGGCCCTTTTTAAGGTCATCAAATTTAAAATGCACGGATAATGACCACGGGCCACATGTTTAGAAGTTATAACTTCATTGCTATAGAAACTTGTTCTATTAGCTTTAAAGCGAGTCATCAACAGAGTTTCTAGCATTTCTACTCAAAGATATATTGAAATATAAACAACCACACAAAAGTGATTTTTGTCTCATATTTTTCTAACTTTGAACCACTGTATCTCTGGAAGTAGTGGTCGAATAAAATAAAAAAATAAATGGTCCAAATTTCATTGAAATCGAAAAGATGAGTTCCAACCACTGGTCGATTTGGTGTGGAATAAATTATATAAATTATGTTAATTATATAAATAATATAAATTACATAAATTATATAAATTCTATAAATTATATAAATTATATAAATTATATAAATTATATAAATTATATAAATTATATAAATTATATAAATTATATAAATTATATAAATTATATAAATTATATAAATTATATAAATTATATAAATTATATAAATTATATAAATTATATAAATTATATAAATTATATAAATTATATAAATTATATAAATTATATAAATTATATAAATTATATAAATTATATAAATTATATAAATTATATAAATTATATAAATTATATAAATTATATAAATTATAAAAATTATATAAATTATATAAATTATATAAATTATATAAATTATATAAATTATATAAATTATATAAATTATATAAATTATATAAATTATATAAATTATATAAATTATATAAATTATATAAATTATATAAATTATATAAATTATATAAATTATATAAATTATATAAATTATATAAATTATATAAATTATATAAATTATATAAATTATATAAATTATATAAATTATATAAATTATATAAATTATATAAATTATATAAATTATATAAATTATATAAATTATATAAATTATATAAATTATATAAATTATATAAATTATATAAATTATATAAATTATATAAATTATATAAATTATATAAATTATATAAATTATATAAATTATATAAATTATATAAATTATATAAATTATATAAATTATATAAATTATATAAATTATATAAATTATATAAATTATATAAATTATATAAATTATATAAATTATATAAATTATATAAATTATATAAATTATATAAATTATATAAATTATATAAATTATATAAATTATATAAATTATATAAATTATATAAATTATATAAATTATATAAATTATATAAATTATATAAATTATATAAATTATATAAATTATATAAATTATATAAATTATATAAATTATATAAATTATATAAATTATATAATTTATATAAATTATATAAATTATATAAATTATATAAATTATATAAATTATATAAATTATATAAATTATATAAATTATATAAATTATATAAATTATATATATTATATAAATTATATAAATTATATAATATATATATATTATATAAATTATATAAATTATATAAATTATATAAATTATATAAATTATATAAATTATATAAATTATATAAATTATATAAATTATATAAATTATATAAATTATATAAATTATATAAATTATATAAATTATATAAATTATATAAATTATATAAATTATATAAATTATATAAATTATATAAATTATATAAATTATATAAATTATATAAATTATATAAATTATATAAATTATATAAATTATATAAATTATATAAATTATATAAATTATATAAATTATATAAATTATATAAATTATATAAATTATATAAATTATATAAATTATATAAATTATATAAATGATATAAATTATATAAATTATATAAATTATATAAATTATATAAATTATATAAATTATATAAATTATATAAATTATATAAATTATATAAATTATATAAATTATATAAATTATATAAATTATATAAATTATATAAATTATATAAATTATATAAATTATATAAATTATATAAATTATATAAATTATATAAATTATATAAATTATATAAATTATATAAATTATATAAATTATATAAATTATATAAATTATATAAATTATATAAATTATATAAATTATATAAATTATATAAATTATATAAATTATATAAATTATATAAATTATATAAATTATATAAATTATATAAATTATATAAATTATATAATTTATATAAATTATATAAATTATATAAATTATATAAATTATATAAATTATATAAATTATATATATTATATAATTTATATAAATTATATAAATTATATATATTATATAAATTATATAAATTATATAAATTATATAAATTATATAAATTATATAAATTATATAAATTATATAAATTATATAAATTATATAAATTATATAAATTATATAAATTATATAAATTATATAAATTATATAAATTATATAAATTATATAAATTATATAAATTATATAAATTATATAAATTATATAAATTATATAAATTATATAAATTATATAAATTATATAAATTATATAAATTATATAAATTATATAAATTATATAAATTATATAAATTATATAAATTATATAAATTATATAAATTATATAAATTATATAAATTATATAAATTATATAAATTATATAAATTATATAAATTATATAAATTATATAAATTATATAAATTATATAAATTATATAAATTATATAAATTATATAAATTATATAAATTATATAAATTATATAAATTATATAAATTATATAAATTATATAAATTATATAAATTATATAAATTATATAAATTATATAAATTATATAAATTATATAAATTATATAAATTATATAAATTATATAAATTATATAAATTATATAAATTATATAAATTATATAAATTATATAAATTATATAAATTATATAAATTATATAAATTATATTAATTATATAAATTATATAAATTATATAAATTATATAAATTATATAAATTATATAAATTATATAAATTATATAAATTATATAAATTATATAAATTATATAAATTATATAAATTATATAAATTATATAAATTATATAAATTATATAAATTATATAAATTATATAAATTATATAAATTATATAAATTATATAAATTATATAAATTATATAAATTATATAAATTATATAAATTATATAAATTATATAAATTATATAAATTATATAAATTATATCAATTATCCCAATTTTTTCAAAAATAATTGAAATGTTTTGTTTTTTTTTTACAATAAGATTCTGATACAATGAAAAAATTACAGTTGTCAAAAAACTTCTACGTACATGCACAGAAGATTCAAGTTTTGAACAACGTTCTGCGCAATCTTTGTTTCTATTATTCTTGCTCTAGAACCATTTTTTTTTCATGATATGAATCAAGGAATCAGTCCCTAAAATATTTGCACCCAAAAGCGGACCTGTATACATACTTTTATATATAATTTTGTAGTAACTTTTTTTTTATTTACAGAAGCTATAAAACAGAAGGATGCACAAAGAACGGTGCCGTGACATAACCCCCAATTCGAATTTGGAGGTTATTTCCGTCGGTGTTTCGGACATAACCCCCAATTTTTCGAATTTGGGGTTTATGTCCAACTATGAATTCGGCCATAACTCCCATTGGCGGTTATGTCCGATTATATATTTTTGATTTTTTTTTTAAATCGAATTTATTTTTTTGTTAAATTTGTTTGTTATTGATATTTTTTAAACACGGTTTTTTGTAAATTTGTGACTAAAACTTTTTGTAAATAAAATGTTGTTATTCTCATTAATATACAAAACAAATATAAAATTTTATTTTGGTATTTTTTGAATTTATGCGCCGCAGGTAAAATTTTATTTCCAAAAAATCGAGCGATTTATTGTGAATAAAATTTAATTCTTCTCTTTAGTGAATAAAACAAAAATATATTTTTATTTTGATATTTTTTGAATTTATGCGAAACTGAAGCGCTGCAGGCCAAATATGAATTTCTAAAAAAATTACGCATGATAACATATTTTTTAAGCAACAAAATCGATTGGGTATTATGACCGAATTTTTTTTGGGATTATGTCCGCAGATCTCGGTGGACATAACCCCCAGCTCGAATTTTTTCGGTGGGGTTATGTCCGGACACCACAGAGAACGATATTTATAAATTATAAAAGCAGACATTTTCCATAATTTTTCGAAAAAAACAAATTGGATCATAATTTTAGGAATTAAATAAATCTACAATATCCATTCGCCTTCCATTATAGAGTAAGCGAAAGGTGAATGAGGCTCCATTAGGCTTCATTACTTTCATATGTTGGAATAGCAATAGAATATATGCTATTCCTAAGTTACTTTGTAAGTCAGATAATGGATGATCCGTGTTCCAATGTCAATGAAGTAATCATGGTGCCTCATTTGCCTTAGATTACTTTGTAATGGAAGGCGTAAGTCATCCACCAGTCTATGACACGCCTGGGTTAAAGTAATGCGGAAAGTGAATGTAGAATCGAGGTGACTCGGGATACAAAATCATCGAGAGATCATCGATGACATCATGATGACTTTTACCGCTCGGTTTCTCCCAACTCAATTTTTGTTTCGCCGGAAGCAAACACAACGGCTTGGTCTGCCGAGATTCAAGTTGCTATGCTAGCACTCGGTTGGCTCGCTCTTTTTGTAATTTTTTTCTTTAAGTTCTTTATTTTGTAATACATTAATAAAATTGAATAATAAAATAGAATAAACGCAAATACCAACTGTTGCAAATGAAGAACTGTTGCAAATAAAATAATTTAAAAGCGAACTACTTCGAACCGCTCGAAATGTTGGAGCGCTGTACATTTCGAGCGCTTCATTTAACAGAAGATGAGTACAATGCTGCATACTCAGCTCGGTTGAACAGTTCTGGTAGCTCGTGTTTCTCACTTAAAAGCAGCGAGCTAACGACTGTTGCCCGGCACGAACACATGGACGCTGAAACATTGCTGCGCTCTGTTTCCGAGCGCTCAATTCCGAAGCCTGATTTATTTATTTTTTTTTTTTTATTGAAAATATTATTACTAGGGCTTTGCCATTAATCGTTTTATCGGATATTCTGATTAATAGCAATCACGATTAATTAATTATTCGATTAATCGAATTTTTCAATTTACCGAAAATACGATTCATCGGTTAATTATAACTTTCAATTAATCAGAATTCAAATAATTTTTATTTGAGAACATAGAAATTGCTGTCTACAAAAATATACAAACAAAAATTTTGTTTTTCTTAAAAAAATATTTAATTTAAAGGTTCTCATACACGATAAAACATTGTCGTACTACATTAGATGTTGTATGAAATACTGTATCGCTTATACTGATGTCGTATGACCACATGTTGGTCTGGCAAAAAAAAAAAAAAAAAAAACAAGCCATCCAAGCGATGGCTACAAAAACAAAATAAAAAAGGATCAAGCCTATAATGCAGGCATATCAAACACGCGGCCCGCGAAGACTTTTTAAAAAATTAAAAAATATATATATATTTTTTAAGAAATGATACTTTTTAAAAATATTTTATTTTCAGGCGTTAAAATGATTATTATATATTTTTGTGCAATTTTGTGCAGCGTCAGGTATCCAATTTAACATGCCACACAAGAAATGAAATTACTAATATTGGTTAAAAACTTATAAATTTATTAAAAAAAATGTATTTTTTTGAAGGTAATGTACCTTTTCCTACCATATATTTATAAAAAATATATGATAGTGCATAGTTTTTTTCTAACACCAAAAAGAAAATTACATTATTGTTTTTGGTTCGACTATGAAAAATAAAAGGAGAGAAAATAATTAAAACTTAAAAATTCCGAAAACTGGACCCTATTTAACAAAATCATTTTCGGAATCAGCTTCAGTATCAAATAAAAGCGCAATCAGAATAAGACAAGAAACAAAAATTTTGACTTTTATTAAAAAAACGACAAGTTTTAAACCAAGAGTCTTGCTTGGCACAAACAGTAATTGGAATTATTTTAACATTATTTTTAGTTAGTAAAACTTATTGTATTAGAGACATTCCACACCAAATCTAGCAGAGTTCAAGACTCACCTTCTCCAGAGATACAGTGGTCCAAAGATTCAAAAAATTAATCAATAATCACTTTTTGTGGTTGTAGAAAAAACACTTGACCGTAGAATGCTGCAAACCTCGTTTTAAGGATAATAAAACAAACTTCGTCATAACTCCTAAATGCGAATCTAATCTAATCAATGGTCATTGTCCTTGCAATTTAAATTAATTGTTCATAAAAAGAAAACCTTTTCAAATTTATCATATATCAAATTTATATACGGTATTTTAAAAAACAAGCTTTTTCAATATATTTAATTATTGTTTGTAACGAAAATATTAAAAATTTGGTTATCAGTCTGCCATGTGATTTCGTGGAGTAAAATTTTATGTTGGGATATTTAAACATTTTTCACATCGATATCGCAATGTTTTTCAAATAAATAACGATATATTTCAACTATTTGATGCAATATTAGAATCGTTTTTATTATCGTTTCGTAAAAAATAAATGCTATATGTCGCTTTAAATTATTTTTGCAATAATAATTTAGAATGATTAGGCCTTCGATATTGGTACAATTGAATTGCCAATGCCAGATGAGTTTGACATGCCTGCTATAATGAATTACTTTCGTATTATAAACAAATCGACCAAAATGCGAATATTTCACAATTGAAAAATAAAATTGCAAATATTCGATGTTGCTTTCGTCGCGAATTAAAAAAAATCAGAATTCGTCTTGATCAGGTGCCGGAGAGGATGACCAGTATCAACCATGTTTATGGTACTTTAACTCCTTGGATTTTCTTTGCGGCCAAGAAGAGGAAGGAGCGAGTGTTTGCACAATAAACTTGGACGAAAATTCATTGGTATGTTAATGTATTTATAGCGAATTATTTATTATTTTTTAATAAGAATGAGATTATTCCACCAATCAAACGACGCAAAACCGAATTACAAGATTTTATGAAAAAAGCATGTGCACATTTGGATGTTTTGAAAAAAAAAAACCGGAAATAACAGAGGAGAGCGTGAATGTATATGGAAAATACTGGGCACTTGGATTTAGCAAGCTATCTGAAGAACAACAAATCTTTGCAAAAAAGGCAATAGAGGACATTATTTTACTTGGACAATTGGAGAGATTATCTTTTGAATCTGTCTCTCAATTGATGACAACCCTAAACAGATATAGCACATCAACTCCTTTTTTATTGCCATTTTGTACCCGGGTTGCGCAACGGTGGTTATGACATTAATGAATCATACATATTTCAGATCAATTCGAATTTTGTCTCCAGTTACAGTGCAACATTCGCCACAACAAATAAGGCATTTTGTATTATATTATAGCATTTAAAATGCTTATTCTTGTATGTTCTATGGACCAAGTACATCGCATGCAGCATTGAACATACGAAAAGAGTCTCAAAATGTTACCCGCATGTTGCCAAAGGGAAGAGATAAGAAAACAGTGGATAAGATCATACCACAAGACCCTCCCCGTGTCATAATACTCGATCACAAAATATTAAAAAATAAAAATCAAGAAGAAACACAACATATTTTGAATGAGGAATCATACTCGGAGTATGACGATATTAATATATATCAGAAGATTTAAATAATTTGTAGTAAATGCATTTGTAATCCCGTTTTGATATCATTCAGGTTTATTTTGAAATCTTAAGTTATTTTTTTCTTTTATTCTTAAAAAGCATTTAATAAATTCAATTTAATTCATATTGTGTAAATCTATTATTTATTTAAAGAAAGTAGTTTATAAAATTCATTTCTGACATTTTTAGCTAAAATTGACGAATTTCTTGAATGTGTTCGTTGAAGTCCATTAATATTGATTGCAATTGTAGGTGATTCCATGACTGTGTACACTTTTCCACGCTTTTTTCGCAAAAAATTGTGAAGATAGCAAGATGCAAAAACTACGCGTGTTGCCTTTTCCGGACATAATTTGATTGGTTTTTTATAAAACTTCGAAACGTTTTACCAAAATGCCAAATACATTTTCAAAACGAACTCTTGCTGAACTTAATGTTTTGTTAAAAATGTCTTCGTCATTGCTTAAGTTAGGTGTTGAGTATGGTTTCATTATGTTTTCTCTCAAAGGAATGCGTCCGTCGGCAACAAAAACAAATGGAAGATTATCTTCGCCTTGAATGTACACTTCAGGAGCTGGAATACATAGCGCTTTATCTTGCAACAATGTAGCAAACAGTGTACTTCCAAATACTCCACCATCTGAAATTCTTCCATTTTTCCTACGTCCACCATTATAAATTCGTAATTTGCATTAACTATAGCCATTAAAACAATGCTAAATATTTTTTTTTTATAATTAAAATAATAACATAATAACAGTGGACTGGTTTTATTATTTCCACATGCTTCCCATTAATCGCACCAAGGCAGTGCGGAAAACCTGATACAGAGTAAAATTTCTCAGAAATTCCTCTCCACTCTTCAGATGTTTTTGGAATCTGCAATTTTAAGATTTTTTTTAATTATTTAACAATGATATTCTTAAAAATTAAATTAGATCTTAATGAAGTCCTTCAGCACAGCTATAATAGCACAACATGATTAAATAATTATTTTACCAATAGCTTGTGGAGAAATGGCATATGTAAATTTTAAAACCTCAAAATCATTTCGTTGCGCAAGATATCTTAACGTCACTCAAAGCTTGTTGCTGCTGGTATAGCGTCTCTCATATTTGTGTCTTTCTTTTTTATTAAGGGTGTTACTTTTCCAAAAGAATTTTAAAGGTTTCAAAATCCATTTGTAGGAAAGCCAAATTAGATGCTTAGCAAGTAGAATGTTACAGACTTTTTAGTAAAACGATTAATCGCACAGCCCTAATTATTACGTTAAAAAAAATTATAAATGGTATTGTTTTCATGGGGCGTTTTCGTAAATCATTTCAGAGCAGATCTGAACATGATCTGAATATTCTGAATATTGTTAGAGTCGAACGCAATCTGAACTCAACCTGAAGACTCTGATTTAAATTACAAACAATTTGAGCAGCAGTTGTCAAATACTTATGAAGACTGGTGTTTGTCAAATAAAATTAATTAAAAATCAGTACTGTTCAGCCAGCTCGATAAATTGAAATCGAGCCCGTCGAGTGTGCTCTGAACAACCTACTTCGAGAATCTGAATGAATAAACAAACGCAATTTACTGACTCTGAAAGTTCAGAATTAAAAAAAATGCAGATCTCTTTTTGACAGTTCGAGCTCAGTTCAGAACTAATAAACAAAAACGCCCATGGTATTTTCATCAAACAAGCTTTTTATACCCAATTTTAATATATTGACCACGTTCAAACGTCAGAAAAAATATTTTTTTAGAAACAAAAAAGTTTTAAAATAGTAAGCGTCTAAATTTTATAGTGTGTAAAAAAAATGTTTTAAAATATGTGCTGACCACGAAATCGGTTTTAAAACTTTCGGAGCATCATTACTTATTATGCTTGAATTAGATATTTTAAAAACGAGTAAAACATTGGAAAGAGCAATATATTTCCTTTCAATTTGAACTTATGGACCACCCTGTATATATTGATACGGAAAATCAGTTTATGGAAAACTGATCTACAAGTTCGTACACGGAGGGAAAAAAGTTTTAAAATCCAGAAGGAATCAAGAAGTATACAGAGTGATATTTCAAGAAAAAGATTTACTTAGTTGTCAAAAAAGAATTAGTCTTGAATTCAGTTATTAATTTCTTAGTTGTCAAAAATGTTGTTATTTTCATCCCAAAATTTAATGAACACGTGTTCGTATAGTTGTTGTTTTTACGATTTTCCTTTTCGCTATTATGTTTTGTTTTGAATTGTCCGTCTGTCAGCGCCATCTGTTTGTTCGGGTGTCTGTCTTTCGATATGTTGTAAGTAACTAAAAGCAATTATTTCGAAGCAAACATAAATAAAATATATATATTTTGTCATTTATTGTTTATTCCCCTACAGCACAAACGGTTGCTGCAATATTGCTACATTGCATGTATTGTATATTATGCATACAATATTTCTGGTATATTGCAGCAATACATCAAACAAAAAAGCCAATTAATTAAAAATTTAAAAAATATCAAATATACATTTTTATTAAAAATAATAGATTTAAATATTGTGAAAAATATTGTTTCCAACAATTTGAGACGTACATTCAAAGTTCTTCAACAACATTACCTTATATAAAAGTAAACAAAAACCATGTTAAAAAATAAGCAAATAAAAAAATTAATATATATATATATATATATATATATATATATATATATATATATATATATATATATATATATATATATATATATATGCGTGTTCGAACCCGCATTTCCGGGTTACAAATCCTGTGTTCTCACCGTTACGCTATCAGTCTCGATTTTCACAAAGCTTTTTTTTTCAAAATATTAATGCAATTAATATATTTGTGTTGAAACGGTAAGAAAATAAAAAAAATCAAGTAGTGATTGCAAATATTGTAAGTACATGACACAGGGCTGCAGTTATAAATGCCACATTATCTGAAAGGGCCCATAAATTCATTTGTACACAATAATTATTATAAAATCTTAAAAAACATTCGATGTTGCTCTTTACCTTAATTGATTTCGCTTTGAATGTCAAAATCAAGCGAATGATAAATCAAATTATTTGTTCATTAAATTAATGCATACAAAAAAAACGACTTTGCTTTAAAATGTTCGACTGTAAATTATTTTTATAAAACATTTTAGTAGGAATACGTGGGGTATAGCAAGGATTGAAACCGTAACCGAAACCGATATCCGTTTAAAACCGTTTCATTTTTAAAACCGAATTCGTAACCGAAACCGTTATACGGAAATCAGAAATAAACCGATATCCAAAACCGAAATAAATGGTTTCGGTTTTATACCAAAAACAGAAAAACATATTTTATTTTATATAGAAGATCTTAAGTACAAGGCATGTTAAAATGTCATTTAATAGAATTTGGAGTTCCCAAAATAAAAAATTCAAAAACAACACCAAGCTAATTTTTTTTGTTAAAAATGATTCAAATTTCAAATATATTGGTTTTTTAAAACGTTTTTATTAGGTTGCTTTCTTGCCTGTCTGTTCGGTACAATTTTTGTAATTGATTTTAAACTACCTTCGTGATGAGCTACAGACTTGAGTTTTTAAATATTTAATCGAACTGGATGACAATACAATATTATCGTTTTCTTGCCATCCGGTTCATCATGGTTCTATCACCATGGTTCCATATTAAAGACACTTTGAAACATGAATATTTTTAATTTTAGTGATATTAGGCCTTTCAAATTCTGTCAGACGAAAATCCAACTGACACAAAAAAGTAAGAAAAATAAAAAATATGAAATAAAAAATGTTTTTTTAATATAAAACGTTATTTATTTTATTAGTTAAATATATAGGAGAGCCTTTGGTAAAGTGAGACACGTTTTGAAAAGATCATTTGTTTCAAAAGGTCTTTATATAGACTGGTTCATGATCTAACTGTTTGCATTAACAGAATACCATTTATAAGTCTTTTAATTGATTTTTCAGTGATTTTTTAATTTCAGACATATATATATAGAATAAAGAAAATATAATAAGGTAATATAAAATATTGGTATTGCAAGAAAAAATTAGAAAAATAAGTCTAAAATTATTAACATCTCTTAAGAAAAATCGAAAAATAATTGCTTAAATAACGTTTCCACTTTACCCCAGAAAATGATTCTTACTTTACCCCAATATCACAATTTGAACATATCTTAGCACCATACAAACTATGATAAATTTTTTGTATTTCAGTATTTCAAATATTCGATTATTTAAACACCAGTACTCTAAAAACTTTTAAATATTTCTTTTTACTTCTTTTCGATATGGAGTAAAAAAGATATTAATGGATGAAAAAGTCCACAAATTTCAATTTACCACTTTAAGCCAGGTTTTTTGTTGAAGACAATGGAAATAACCGAAATCAAAACCGAAACCGTTACTTGGAACCGGTATACCGAAACCGTTTCGTTATAAAAACTTTAAACCGAAACCGTAACCGAAACGCAGAAAAAACCGAAATCGAAACCGTTATTCGTTTAGGTTTCAATCCCTGGGGTATAGTGAGACTAATGTAGGAAATCACAACTCTTCATAAGCTTATGTTGTTAATATTTTTCAAATATTTAATACTGAACTCTTTTTTTTTTTTTTTTTGTATTTGATACAATTTTCCAAATTTCCAAAAAGAATTTATTCGAAAAATCGCACAAAATGCATTATTGTATCATAATTCCACAATTAACAAATCTATCGAACAGAAAAAAATTGTAATAAAGGTGTAAATTAATAAATTAATTTACTTGATTTAATTAAAAATTGCTTCACAAATCATTAAGTTTTAATTTGAATCCTATAAAAAGATAAACTTGTAGAAGAATTGTATCACAAACAGTGGCGGATCAAAATATATATATATATATATATATATATATATATATATATATATATATATATATATATATATATATATATATATATATATATATATATATATATATATATATATATATATATATATATATATATATATATATATATATATAGATATTTATATATTAAATAAAACACTAATTTGTTCTAATATTTAGTTTTAAATACTCTAATTAAATATCAAAATTAAAAATTGATTTGCTATAATAATATTAATATTAGTAGTCATAATTTTGAAAATTTTAGATTTTACATAATCAAATAAACTCAAGTGCGTGATTATGGATATTACCGTACCGATCTGTTATTCGTCGAAATATAAAAAAACGACTTTATTAGCTCCGATATTTTTCAAATTTTACAGTTGCCAAAATGTACTTTTTTTATTTTTCTATTAAAATAGTGTTTTTTTGAAAGTTTTTCCCCTTCATTAATTAAAACATCTCGTTGAAATACAACTTTTTGCATTCCGTTAAACTAATATAGCATGTGAAGCACACTCAGAAAAAAATACCTTACAAACGATAGTTTTTTTCAACAATAAATTATTATTTAAATCGGTAAATACCATTAAATACTAGGTACTACATATCTTTTATATGAAAATAATTATTTTTTAAATGAAAATAATTATTTTTTAAATAATATTAAATCAATGGGGATTTCATGGGATTTTTTCTGAGTGTATAAGTTGGATATTGAAGTTAGCCTTAATTTAAAGGTGAGGAATTGGAATAATATAAATATAAATAATTTAATGTACAAAAAAAAGATGGTCAGAAAGGTTTAGATCTTTATTTTTTTTTATTTTTTGTTTGTTTTTAATTCATCATACTTTTATAAAAATAATGCATTAATACTGAAAGATTTAGAGTGACACCTCATAGGCTTACTATTTTTCAACATTTTCTCTTTTATTTATTTTTTAGGTTTGAAGTACGTAAACATTCTTAAATTGCATAGATATAACATGTTTGTTTACGGAAAATACCATGAGAAGAATGTAATAATTTTTCTTTATAAAAATATTTGTATTCCAGTTTGGTGTTGTGAATTAGTTCACACATTTTTCTTTTCTTTATGGTTCTTCACTATGCATTCAGTTTTGGATGTTGCTGAACACATGCTGAGCGGATCATGTTTTTCATATCATGTTGAACTCATGTTGTACAGCAACATGTTCATAGCATTGTCCCAACGCTTCACGTTGGCAACAATGATAATAATTTGGCAAAAGCGCTCAAACTTTGCTTTGACCACACCTCTTTCAAGTTAGCTTCCACAGTTAACAAAAGCTTGCGATAATTCGGCAAAGCGCTAAAACTTTACTTAGACCACACCTCTTGCAATATAATTTATCATTGCATGATTAGCGGGCTATGTTAAAATAAGCAGAGCAGCGTTTGTCAACAATTCTGATATTTCGCAATTGGTGTCAGCCAAAAATTGCAAATCGGACTTTATTCAAAAAACACGTACACCAAAATTGAGTGAAATTGAAAATTCATTAGAACATTATGAGTAGTATAGATAGGGGACCCCCTCTATCTTCAGCACAGCTATAATAGCACAACATGATTAAATAATTATTTTACCAATAGCTTGTGGAGAAATGGCATATGTAAATTTTAAAACCTCAAAATCATTTCGTTGCGCAAGATATCTTAACGTCACTCAAAGCTTGTTGCTGCTGGTATAGCGTCTCTCATATTTGTGTCTTTCTTTTTTATTAAGGGTGTTACTTTTCCAAAAGAATTTTAAAGGTTTCAAAATCCATTTGTAGGAAAGCCAAATTAGATGCTTAGCAAGTAGAATGTTACAGACTTTTTAGTAAAACGATTAATCGCACAGCCCTAATTATTACGTTAAAAAAAATTATAAATGGTATTGTTTTCATGGGGCGTTTTCGTAAATCATTTCAGAGCAGATCTGAACATGATCTGAATATTCTGAATATTGTTAGAGTCGAACGCAATCTGAACTCAACCTGAAGACTCTGATTTAAATTACAAACAATTTGAGCAGCAGTTGTCAAATACTTATGAAGACTGGTGTTTGTCAAATAAAATTAATTAAAAATCAGTACTGTTCAGCCAGCTCGATAAATTGAAATCGAGCCCGTCGAGTGTGCTCTGAACAACCTACTTCGAGAATCTGAATGAATAAACAAACGCAATTTACTGACTCTGAAAGTTCAGAATTAAAAAAAATGCAGATCTCTTTTTGACAGTTCGAGCTCAGTTCAGAACTAATAAACAAAAACGCCCATGGTATTTTCATCAAACAAGCTTTTTATACCCAATTTTAATATATTGACCACGTTCAAACGTCAGAAAAAATATTTTTTTAGAAACAAAAAAGTTTTAAAATAGTAAGCGTCTAAATTTTATAGTGTGTAAAAAAAATGTTTTAAAATATGTGCTGACCACGAAATCGGTTTTAAAACTTTCGGAGCATCATTACTTATTATGCTTGAATTAGATATTTTAAAAACGAGTAAAACATTGGAAAGAGCAATATATTTCCTTTCAATTTGAACTTATGGACCACCCTGTATATATTGATACGGAAAATCAGTTTATGGAAAACTGATCTACAAGTTCGTACACGGAGGGAAAAAAGTTTTAAAATCCAGAAGGAATCAAGAAGTATACGGAGTGATATTTCAAGAAAAAGATTTACTTAGTTGTCAAAAAAGAATTAGTCTTGAATTCAGTTATTAATTTCTTAGTTGTCAAAAATGTTGTTATTTTCATCCCAAAATTTAATGAACACGTGTTCGTATAGTTGTTGTTTTTACGATTTTCCTTTTCGCTATTATGTTTTGTTTTGAATTGTCCGTCTGTCAGCGCCATCTGTTTGTTCGGGTGTCTGTCTTTCGATATGTTGTAAGTAACTAAAAGCAATTATTTCGAAGCAAACATAAATAAAATATATATATTTTGTCATTTATTGTTTATTCCCCTACAGCACAAACGGTTGCTGCAATATTGCTACATTGCATGTATTGTATATTATGCATACAATATTTCTGGTATATTGCAGCAATACATCAAACAAAAAAGCCAATTAATTAAAAATTTAAAAAATATCAAATATACATTTTTATTAAAAATAATAGATTTAAATATTGTGAAAAATATTGTTTCCAACAATTTGAGACGTACATTCAAAGTTCTTCAACAACATTACCTTATATAAAAGTAAACAAAAACCATGTTAAAAAATAAGCAAATAAAAAAATTAATATATATATATATATATATATATATATATATATATATATGCGTGTTCGAACCCGCATTTCCGGGTTACAAATCCTGTGTTCTCACCGTTACGCTATCAGTCTCGATTTTCACAAAGCTTTTTTTTTCAAAATATTAATGCAATTAATATATTTGTGTTGAAACGGTAAGAAAATAAAAAAAATCAAGTAGTGATTGCAAATATTGTAAGTACATGACACAGGGCTGCAGTTATAAATGCCACATTATCTGAAAGGGCCCATAAATTCATTTGTACACAATAATTATTATAAAATCGTAAAAAACATTCGATGTTGCTCTTTACCTTAATTGATTTCGCTTTGAATGTCAAAATCAAGCGAATGATAAATCAAATTATTTGTTCATTAAATTAATGCATAAAAAAAAAACGACTTTGCTTTAAAATGTTCGACTGTAAATTATTTTTATAAAACATTTTAGTAGGAATACGTGGGGTATAGCAAGGATTGAAACCGTAACCGAAACCGATATCCGTTTAAAACCGTTTCATTTTTAAAACCGAATTCGTAACCGAAACCGTTATACGGAAATCAGAAATAAACCGATATCCAAAACCGAAATAAATGGTTTCGGTTTTATACCGGTTTAAAACGGTTTTTAAAATATTATAAAAAGAAACAGAAAAACATATTTTATTTTATATAGAAGATCTTAAGTACAAGGCATGTTAAAATGTCATTTAATAGAATTTGGAGTTCCCAAAATAAAAAATTCAAAAACAACACCAAGCTAATTTTTTTTGTTAAAAATGATTCAAATTTCAAATATATTGGTTTTTTAAAACGTTTTTATTAGGTTGCTTTCTTGCCTGTCTGTTCGGTACAATTTTTGTAATTGATTTTAAACTACCTTCGTGATGAGCTACAGACTTGAGTTTTTAAATATTTAATCGAACTGGATGACAATACAATATTATCGTTTTCTTGCCATCCGGTTCATCATGGTTCTATCACCATGGTTCCATATTAAAGACACTTTGAAACATGAATATTTTTAATTTTAGTGATATTAGGCCTTTCAAATTCTGTCAGACGAAAATCCAACTGACACAAAAAAGTAAGAAAAATAAAAAATATGAAATAAAAAATGTTTTTTTAATATAAAACGTTATTTATTTTATTAGTTAAATATATAGGAGAGCCTTTGGTAAAGTGAGACACGTTTTGAAAAGATCATTTGTTTCAAAAGGTCTTTATATAGACTGGTTCATGATCTAACTGTTTGCATTAACAGAATACCATTTATAAGTCTTTTAATTGATTTTTCAGTGATTTTTTAATTTCAGACATATATATATAGAATAAAGAAAATATAATAAGGTAATATAAAATATTGGTATTGCAAGAAAAAATTAGAAAAATAAGTCTAAAATTATTAACATCTCTTAAGAAAAAACGAAAAATAATTGCTTAAATAACGTTTCCACTTTACCCCAGAAAATGATTCTTACTTTACCCCAATATCACAATTTGAACATATCTTAGCACCATACAAACTATGATAAATTTTTTGTATTTCAGTATTTCAAATATTCGATTATTTAAACACCAGTACTCTAAAAACTTTTAAATATTTCTTTTTACTTCTTTTCGATATGGAGTAAAAAAGATATTAATGGATGAAAAAGTCCACAAATTTCAATTTACCACTTTAAGCCAGGTTTTTTGTTGAAGACAATGAAAAATATGGAAATAACCGAAATCAAAACCGAAACCGTTACTTGGAACCGGTATACCGAAACCGTTTCGTTATAAAAACTTTAAACCGAAACCGTAACCGAAACGCAGAAAAAACCGAAATCGAAACCGTTATTCGTTTAGGTTTCAATCCCTGGGGTATAGTGAGACTAATGTAGGAAATCACAACTCTTCATAAGCTTATGTTGTTAATATTTTTCAAATATTTAATACTGAACTCTTTTTTTTTTTTTTTTTGTATTTGATACAATTTTCCAAATTTCCAAAAAGAATTTATTCGAAAAATCGCACAAAATGCATTATTGTATCATAATTCCACAATTAACAAATCTATCGAACAGAAAAAAATTGTAATAAAGGTGTAAATTAATAAATTAATTTACTTGATTTAATTAAAAATTGCTTCACAAATCATTAAGTTTTAATTTGAATCCTATAAAAAGATAAACTTGTAGAAGAATTGTATCACAAACAGTGGCGGATCAAAATATATATATATATATATATATATATATATATATATATATATATATATATATATATAGATATTTATATATATATTAAATAAAACACTAATTTGTTCTAATATTTAGTTTTAAATACTCTAATTAAATATCAAAATTAAAAATTGATTTGCTATAATAATATTAATATTAGTAGTCATAATTTTGAAAATTTTAGATTTTACATAATCAAATAAACTCAAGTGCGTGATTATGGATATTACCGTACCGATCTGTTATTCGTCGAAATATAAAAAAACGACTTTATTAGCTCCGATATTTTTCAAATTTTACAGTTGCCAAAATGTACTTTTTTTATTTTTCTATTAAAATAGTGTTTTTTTGAAAGTTTTTCCCCTTCATTAATTAAAACATCTCGTTGAAATACAACTTTTTGCATTCCGTTAAACTAATATAGCATGTGAAGCACACTCAGAAAAAAATACCTTACAAACGATAGTTTTTTCAACAATAAATTATTATTTAAATCGGTAAATACCATTAAATACTAGGTACTACATATCTTTTATATGAAAATAATTATTTTTTAAATGAAAATAATTATTTTTTAAATAATATTAAATCAATGGGGATTTCATGGGATTTTTTCTGAGTGTATAAGTTGGATATTGAAGTTAGCCTTAATTTAAAGGTGAGGAATTGGAATAATATAAATATAAATAATTTAATGTACAAAAAAAAGATGGTCAGAAAGGTTTAGATCTTTATTTTTTTTTATTTTTTGTTTGTTTTTAATTCATCATACTTTTATAAAAATAATGCATTAATACTGAAAGATTTAGAGTGACACCTCATAGGCTTACTATTTTTCAACATTTTCTCTTTTATTTATTTTTTAGGTTTGAAGTACGTAAACATTCTTAAATTGCATAGATATAACATGTTTGTTTACGGAAAATACCATGAGAAGAATGTAATAATTTTTCTTTATAAAAATATTTGTATTCCAGTTTGGTGTTGTGAATTAGTTCACACATTTTTCTTTTCTTTATGGTTCTTCACTATGCATTCAGTTTTGGATGTTGCTGAACACATGCTGAGCGGATCATGTTTTTCATATCATGTTGAACTCATGTTGTACAGCAACATGTTCATAGCATTGTCCCAACGCTTCACGTTGGCAACAATGATAATAATTTGGCAAAAGCGCTCAAACTTTGCTTTGACCACACCTCTTTCAAGTTAGCTTCCACAGTTAACAAAAGCTTGCGATAATTCGGCAAAGCGCTAAAACTTTACTTAGACCACACCTCTTGCAATATAATTTATCATTGCATGATTAGCGGGCTATGTTAAAATAAGCAGAGCAGCGTTTGTCAACAATTCTGATATTTCGCAATTGGTGTCAGCCAAAAATTGCAAATCGGACTTTATTCAAAAAACACGTACACCAAAATTGAGTGAAATTGAAAATTCATTAGAACATTATGAGTAGTATAGATAGGGGACCCCCTCTATCTTCAGCACAGCTATAATAGCACAACATGATTAAATAATTATTTTACCAATAGCTTGTGGAGAAATGGCATATGTAAATTTTAAAACCTCAAAATCATTTCGTTGCGCAAGATATCTTAACGTCACTCAAAGCTTGTTGCTGCTGGTATAGCGTCTCTCATATTTGTGTCTTTCTTTTTTATTAAGGGTGTTACTTTTCCAAAAGAATTTTAAAGGTTTCAAAATCCATTTGTAGGAAAGCCAAATTAGATGCTTAGCAAGTAGAATGTTACAGACTTTTTAGTAAAACGATTAATCGCACAGCCCTAATTATTACGTTAAAAAAAATTATAAATGGTATTGTTTTCATGGGGCGTTTTCGTAAATCATTTCAGAGCAGATCTGAACATGATCTGAATATTCTGAATATTGTTAGAGTCGAACGCAATCTGAACTCAACCTGAAGACTCTGATTTAAATTACAAACAATTTGAGCAGCAGTTGTCAAATACTTATGAAGACTGGTGTTTGTCAAATAAAATTAATTAAAAATCAGTACTGTTCAGCCAGCTCGATAAATTGAAATCGAGCCCGTCGAGTGTGCTCTGAACAACCTACTTCGAGAATCTGAATGAATAAACAAACGCAATTTACTGACTCTGAAAGTTCAGAATTAAAAAAAATGCAGATCTCTTTTTGACAGTTCGAGCTCAGTTCAGAACTAATAAACAAAAACGCCCATGGTATTTTCATCAAACAAGCTTTTTATACCCAATTTTAATATATTGACCACGTTCAAACGTCAGAAAAAATATTTTTTTAGAAACAAAAAAGTTTTAAAATAGTAAGCGTCTAAATTTTATAGTGTGTAAAAAAAATGTTTTAAAATATGTGCTGACCACGAAATCGGTTTTAAAACTTTCGGAGCATCATTACTTATTATGCTTGAATTAGATATTTTAAAAACGAGTAAAACATTGGAAAGAGCAATATATTTCCTTTCAATTTGAACTTATGGACCACCCTGTATATATTGATACGGAAAATCAGTTTATGGAAAACTGATCTACAAGTTCGTACACGGAGGGAAAAAAGTTTTAAAATCCAGAAGGAATCAAGAAGTATACGGAGTGATATTTCAAGAAAAAGATTTACTTAGTTGTCAAAAAAGAATTAGTCTTGAATTCAGTTATTAATTTCTTAGTTGTCAAAAATGTTGTTATTTTCATCCCAAAATTTAATGAACACGTGTTCGTATAGTTGTTGTTTTTACGATTTTCCTTTTCGCTATTATGTTTTGTTTTGAATTGTCCGTCTGTCAGCGCCATCTGTTTGTTCGGGTGACTGTCTTTCGATATGTTGTAAGTAACTAAAAGCAATTATTTCGAAGCAAACATAAATAAAATATATATATTTTGTCATTTATTGTTTATTCCCCTACAGCACAAACGGTTGCTGCAATATTGCTACATTGCATGTATTGTATATTATGCATACAATATTTCTGGTATATTGCAGCAATACATCAAACAAAAAAGCCAATTAATTAAAAATTTAAAAAATATCAAATATACATTTTTATTAAAAATAATAGATTTAAATATTGTGAAAAATATTGTTTCCAACAATTTGAGACGTACATTCAAAGTTCTTCAACAACATTACCTTATATAAAAGTAAACAAAAACCATGTTAAAAAATAAGCAAATAAAAAAATTAATATATATATATATATATATATATATATGCGTGTTCGAACCCGCATTTCCGGGTTACAAATCCTGTGTTCTCACCGTTACGCTATCAGTCTCGATTTTCACAAAGCTTTTTTTTTCAAAATATTAATGCAATTAATATATTTGTGTTGAAACGGTAAGAAAATAAAAAAAATCAAGTAGTGATTGCAAATATTGTAAGTACATGACACAGGGCTGCAGTTATAAATGCCACATTATCTGAAAGGGCCCATAAATTCATTTGTACACAATAATTATTATAAAATCGTAAAAAACATTCGATGTTGCTCTTTACCTTAATTGATTTCGCTTTGAATGTCAAAATCAAGCGAATGATAAATCAAATTATTTGTTCATTAAATTAATGCATACAAAAAAAACGACTTTGCTTTAAAATGTTCGACTGTAAATTATTTTTATAAAACATTTTAGTAGGAATACGTGGGGTATAGCAAGGATTGAAACCGTAACCGAAACCGATATCCGTTTAAAACCGTTTCATTTTTAAAACCGAATTCGTAACCGAAACCGTTATACGGAAATCAGAAATAAACCGATATCCAAAACCGAAATAAATGGTTTCGGTTTTATACCGGTTTAAAACGGTTTTTAAAATATTATAAAAAGAAACAGAAAAACATATTTTATTTTATATAGAAGATCTTAAGTACAAGGCATGTTAAAATGTCATTTAATAGAATTTGGAGTTCCCAAAATAAAAAATTCAAAAACAACACCAAGCTAATTTTTTTTGTTAAAAATGATTCAAATTTCAAATATATTGGTTTTTTAAAACGTTTTTATTAGGTTGCTTTCTTGCCTGTCTGTTCGGTACAATTTTTGTAATTGATTTTAAACTACCTTCGTGATGAGCTACAGACTTGAGTTTTTAAATATTTAATCGAACTGGATGACAATACAATATTATCGTTTTCTTGCCATCCGGTTCATCATGGTTCTATCACCATGGTTCCATATTAAAGACACTTTGAAACATGAATATTTTTAATTTTAGTGATATTAGGCCTTTCAAATTCTGTCAGACGAAAATCCAACTGACACAAAAAAGTAAGAAAAATAAAAAATATGAAATAAAAAATGTTTTTTTAATATAAAACGTTATTTATTTTATTAGTTAAATATATAGGAGAGCCTTTGGTAAAGTGAGACACGTTTTGAAAAGATCATTTGTTTCAAAAGGTCTTTATATAGACTGGTTCATGATCTAACTGTTTGCATTAACAGAATACCATTTATAAGTCTTTTAATTGATTTTTCAGTGATTTTTTAATTTCAGACATATATATATAGAATAAAGAAAATATAATAAGGTAATATAAAATATTGGTATTGCAAGAAAAAATTAGAAAAATAAGTCTAAAATTATTAACATCTCTTAAGAAAAAACGAAAAATAATTGCTTAAATAACGTTTCCACTTTACCCCAGAAAATGATTCTTACTTTACCCCAATATCACAATTTGAACATATCTTAGCACCATACAAACTATGATAAATTTTTTGTATTTCAGTATTTCAAATATTCGATTATTTAAACACCAGTACTCTAAAAACTTTTAAATATTTCTTTTTACTTCTTTTCGATATGGAGTAAAAAAGATATTAATGGATGAAAAAGTCCACAAATTTCAATTTACCACTTTAAGCCAGGTTTTTTGTTGAAGACAATGAAAAATATGGAAATAACCGAAATCAAAACCGAAACCGTTACTTGGAACCGGTATACCGAAACCGTTTCGTTATAAAAACTTAAAACCGAAACCGTAACCGAAACGCAGAAAAAACCGAAATCGAAACCGTTATTCGTTTAGGTTTCAATCCCTGGGGTATAGTGAGACTAATGTAGGAAATCACAACTCTTCATAAGCTTATGTTGTTAATATTTTTCAAATATTTAATACTGAACTCTTTTTTTTTTTTTTTTTGTATTTGATACAATTTTCCAAATTTCCAAAAAGAATTTATTCGAAAAATCGCACAAAATGCATTATTGTATCATAATTCCACAATTAACAAATCTATCGAACAGAAAAAAATTGTAATAAAGGTGTAAATTAATAAATTAATTTACTTGATTTAATTAAAAATTGCTTCACAAATCATTAAGTTTTAATTTGAATCCTATAAAAAGATAAACTTGTAGAAGAATTGTACAAACAGTGGCGGATCAAATATATATATATATATATATATATATATATATATATATATATATATATATATATATATATATATATATATATATATATATATATAGATATTTATATATATATTAAATAAAACACTAATTTGTTCTAATATTTAGTTTTAAATACTCTAATTAAATATCAAAATTAAAAATTGATTTGCTATAATAATATTAATATTAGTAGTCATAATTTTGAAAATTTTAGATTTTACATAATCAAATAAACTCAAGTGCGTGATTATGGATATTACCGTACCGATCTGTTATTCGTCGAAATATAAAAAAACGACTTTATTAGCTCCGATATTTTTCAAATTTTACAGTTGCCAAAATGTACTTTTTTTATTTTTCTATTAAAATAGTGTTTTTTTGAAAGTTTTTCCCCTTCATTAATTAAAACATCTCGTTGAAATACAACTTTTTGCATTCCGTTAAACTAATATAGCATGTGAAGCACACTCAGAAAAAAATACCTTACAAACGATAGTTTTTTTCAACAATAAATTATTATTTAAATCGGTAAATACCATTAAATACTAGGTACTACATATCTTTTATATGAAAATAATTATTTTTTAAATGAAAATAATTATTTTTTAAATAATATTAAATCAATGGGGATTTCATGGGATTTTTTCTGAGTGTATAAGTTGGATATTGAAGTTAGCCTTATTTTAAAGGTGAGGAATTGGAATAATATAAATATAAATAATTTAATGTACAAAAAAAAGATGGTCAGAAAGGTTTAGATCTTTATTTTTTTTTATTTTTTGTTTGTTTTTAATTCATCATACTTTTATAAAAATAATGCATTAATACTGAAAGATTTAGAGTGACACCTCATAGGCTTACTATTTTTCAACATTTTCTCTTTTATTTATTTTTTAGGTTTGAAGTACGTAAACATTCTTAAATTGCATAGATATAACATGTTTGTTTACGGAAAATACCATGAGAAGAATGTAATAATTTTTCTTTATAAAAATATTTGTATTCCAGTTTGGTGTTGTGAATTAGTTCACACATTTTTCTTTTCTTTATGGTTCTTCACTATGCATTCAGTTTTGGATGTTGCTGAACACATGCTGAGCGGATCATGTTTTTCATATCATGTTGAACTCATGTTGTACAGCAACATGTTCATAGCATTGTCCCAACGCTTCACGTTGGCAACAATGATAATAATTTGGCAAAAGCGCTCAAACTTTGCTTTGACCACACCTCTTTCAAGTTAGCTTCCACAGTTAACAAAAGCTTGCGATAATTCGGCAAAGCGCTAAAACTTTACTTAGACCACACCTCTTGCAATATAATTTATCATTGCATGATTAGCGGGCTATGTTAAAATAAGCAGAGCAGCGTTTGTCAACAATTCTGATATTTCGCAATTGGTGTCAGCCAAAAATTGCAAATCGGACTTTATTCAAAAAACACGTACACCAAAATTGAGTGAAATTGAAAATTCATTAGAACATTATGAGTAGTATAGATAGGGGACCCCCTCGCATCGGGCTTTGGATTATAATTGGATCCTAATTGGATCCAATTGGAAGTTGGAGAATCTAGTTGGATTCTACTGGGCTTCTAACTGTGATATCCAATTCAATTGTAGACCTAGCGCCGCAGGCAGTAGTATAGATAGGGGACCCCTGATTCTTCTGTCATAGGCCCTTTGGCAAAAAGAGCGCCAAGCTACGTTTAATCGCAGTTTATGCAAATACTTGCTGGAATTCCTATTGGAATACTTGTTAGAATACTTGCTGGAATTCCTATTAGAATAATTTTGGGATTACTAGTTGGAATTCATGTTGGTATTTTTATATACTTGCTGGAATTCCTATTAGAATAATTTTGGGATTACTAGTTGGAATTCATGTTGGTATTTTTATTTTGCTGTTGTTGGTATCATGTAATGTATGGGATCAGTTTTATAGACTAGTATCATACAGTTTTCGATTGAAGAATACATGCTTCAGGTTCAGGTATAAGCATTGGGTGGGATCAGTGTTTTGGCGAGAGTCTGCAAATACTCAGAGAAGGATCAGTGTTTTTGCGAGAGTCTGCAAATGATCGGAGAGGGATCAGTGTTTTTGCGAGAGCCTGCAAATGCTCGAAGAGGGATCACTATTTTTGCGAGAGTCTGCAAGAGATGCAGAGAAAAAAATTCATGTATACGTATCGCAGGTACTGGAAGATTGTGGGATATTTTTTATGTTGACCTTTTTAATTATATCAGAGGGTGGGATCGTTTTTTTTATATTACCATTTTTAGTTAGAACAAAGGTTCATGCAACCGTAATAAAAAAAATGGGATAGTTTTTTATATTGACCTTTTTTAGTTAGAACAAAGGTAAATGCAACCGTCATAAAATTTCTAGTTTATGACGTCATTAAAAAAGATAATAAAAAGGTTTTCTATTGATTTTTCTATTGATCGTTTTCAAGAACAAACATGATACTTGAACCTGTCATAAAATGTCCGAAACTGAACTGTCAATTTAATGTGAACGTGTCTGTCGCAGTGTGGGATCTTTTTATATTGATCTTTTTTAGTTATTACAATAGAACAAAGGTAAATGCAACCATCATGAAATTGTTATTGAATGGTTTTTGTTTTTTTTAATTTAGGGTTGAGATCATTTTCGATAAAATACATAATCTTTGGAAATTCTGAAATGTCCGAGTTCGATTAGATTTTCTTTCTTTTGGAATCAGTTACAAATCGCTCCTCCGCGTAACGTGTGCATTGAGTAAATTGTTTGTAAAATTTTATATTAAAAAAAATAATTTTTTAAATCGAATTAAAAAAATAAAATATAGTTCATCAACTTTTTTTTGTTAAATTTAAAACAAAACCAAAAAAAACAATACAAACATGTTTCTGTGTAATAAGTGTAACGAAATCTTCAGTATATTTTTAAAACCGAAGCATGAATCCGAATGCAATGGCGAGAAATTGGCATTCAGGGACTATGACGCTCGCAGGGCAGCAGCAGCACCTAGCAGCCACCAAGCAGCACCAAGCATACATCATGCAGTAGTATCTATCAGACAACAAGCTGCACCAAGCATGCATCATGCAGCCGCACCAACAAGACACCAAGCAGCACCAAGCAGGCTACAAAATTCAAGCATTATAAGTATCTCTGATGATGAAGATGAAATTAGATGCAACCAACCATCATCATCTAATATAAATAAGAGAAATGCTGCTCCACTTGCTAACCAACCCAAAAGGAGAAGAATAATATTTGAGGACAAATATTGCTCTATTTGTCACATTGGCATTCCGGTGAATCGTTTTAAAATGCATTTAAGGACGAATGCTCATAAGGAGAAAGCTGCAACATTTATTAGTGAAAATGTTTTTCTAATATCACCCCGAAATAACAGGGTATAAAATTGTCAGCAATTTAAAAAATGAAATTTGCGTTGAAAAATTTTATAATGATTTGAAAGGCTTTTTAAAAAATATTGTTCAAACTAATATTATTGAGTTTGAATCAATAAAAATGAATGTGGTTCTATATGGAGAATATGTCAAAACCAATAATGAAGAAATGGTTATGACATTAAAACATTTCTCAATTCCGTTTGTATGCATATATAATATAGACGAAATTGATTCAGTGTTAAATGCATTTTTGGATCAATTAATTAAACAGACCAGTGAATTTCAGGAGAAGGACAGCGGATGGGCTATAGCAGAATTTAAATTCTTAGAATCAAAAATTCTGAAATTGCAACACATACCAGTAGGATCGTATATTTCTTTACCAGCTGACATAAATGCAAAAGCAGCAACAACAAATGTAAAAAATGATGATGTGTACTGCTTTAAATGGGCTGTACTCGCCGCAATAGCTAGCAAAGTTGACCGGCCAGAAAGAATGTGTAATTTAATTAATCCACAGTATTATAAAATCAATGATATAAGCTCCGATAAAATTCGATATAGAGGTTTTATCATTGATTTTTCAGATATGAATTTTCCAACAATGACAAAGGATATTCAAATATTTGAAAAAAACAATACACAATTTAGTATAAATGTGTATGAAATCAAAGATAAATCTGGGATTAAGGAACGTAAATCTGAAATAATTGAACCATCTAGAGCCACTAAAGCTGTGCGAAG
Organism: Dryomyza anilis; assembly: GCA_951804985.1. Taxonomy (NCBI): domain Eukaryota; kingdom Metazoa; phylum Arthropoda; class Insecta; order Diptera; family Dryomyzidae; genus Dryomyza; species Dryomyza anilis. The sequence continues at coordinate 72,017,610 of OX638131.1, forward strand.
TTTCCATATAAATTTGTTGATGATTCAAAATAATGAGTCAACTATTTTTCATTATTGTCTCATAAGAGAAATGGAACGACTCATTAAAAAACAATTTACACGAAGTCATAAAGCCGGACAACTTTGTGATTTTTGCTTGAGCTATTATTTCACTGATTCCAAAAAACATAACCAAAAAGAATGTGGAAAAGTGTCAGCAAGATTTCCTGAATATGGAACTGTTACGAAGTTTCAGCGGTTTGAAAAACAAATGTCTCCTCCGGTAGTAGTATATGCGGATATGGAAGCAGTGTTGGTACCTTATCACAACACTATGCCAAGCACTGAGAACCCATCTACAACAAAAGTACAACAACATCAAGCCTGTGCGGTTTCCTTTTACGTATGTCATACATTTAATTCAGAATTAAATGAACGTTTTACATATGAAGGTAATTAAAATATAACATAAAAATTAAAAAGAACTGTCATTTAACTATTCCATTCTTTTTCTAGGAAAGGATTGCGTCGAAAAATTCATCGATGGATTAGAAAGTAAACTGAATATTCTCCATCAAAAATATTGGATAAAACCAGCTCAGGAGCAGTGCAATCTTTCGCCCCTTGATGAAATGTATCAGGATCTGGCTGAATGTTGTGCGTGCGAGAAGCAAATACAAGATGCTGAACGACGGACATTTTACAATTTTTTTACTGGTGAATACGTGGGACCAATTCATGAAAAATGTAAGAAAACCTTTAATTTTAGATATCCTTTTTTTCCTGTTATTTTTCATAATTTATCACGTTATGATATACATTTATTTATTAAAAAATTGGGTGGTAATTTAAAAGCTATCCCATGTAATAAAGAATTGTATATTGCAATAACAAAAAAAATTATGGATGGGAAAAATCTTAGATTTAATATTAATTTTATAGATTCAAATAGGTTTCTAAATTCTAGTTTAGAAAAATTAGCCTCATATATGAATAAAGAAAATTTTAAATTGTTAAAACATGAGCATGCTAATGTAGATAAATTTGATCTTTTGAGGAGGAAGGGGGTATTTCCTTATGATTATTTGAGTAGTTTTGACGTTTTAGATGACATCACTTTGCCTACAATAGACAAATTTTATAATTCATTAGATGACAGGGCGTGTACTAATGAAGACTATGCATTCGCTCAAAAAGTGTGGAATACATTTAACTGTAAGACGTTACGAGAATATATGCTATTATATTTGGAAAGTGATGTACTGATCTTAGCAGATGTTTTTGAAAACTTTAGAAACATATGTAAAAAAAATTATAATTTAGATCCGTGCAATTATGTCACAGCTCCTTCTCTGTCTTGGGACGCAATGCTAAAGCTAACAAAGGTAGAATTAGAATTAATTAGCGATGTTGAAATTCACAATTTTCTAAAAGTAGGAGTGCGTGGCGGTTTAACTCAATGCCCTCACAGAATTTCAAAAGCTAATAATAAATATTTGACAGCTGAATTTAACACCAGTAAAAAAGAAAATTATTTGGCCTATGTAGATGCGAATAATTTATATGGATGGGCAATGTCGCAAAAACTCCCACTCTCTGATTTTAAATTTTTGACAGACACAGAAATTGCAGAAATAGATTTTTATACACTATCTTGTAATGATTCTAATGGATATATACTAGAAGTAGATTTAGTATATCCCAATTACATTCATGATAGTCATAATTGCTTACCGTTTTGTCCGGAAAATAAAATTCCCTTCGGAGGAAAAAACAATAAACTAATTGCCGACCTTCACGATAAAGAAAAATATATAATTCATCTAAAAAACTTGCAATTATATTTACAACATGGATTAATTTTGAAGAAAATTCATCGTGTTTTAACATTTAAACAAAGTTCGTGGTTGGAACCGTACATCAACTTAAATACAAAAAAAAAGAATGACCGCTAGTAATGAATTTGAGAAAAATTTCTATAAATTAATGAATAACGCGGTGTATGGAAAAACTATGGAAAATGTTGAAAAGCGAAGGGATGTTAAATTACTAACGCATTATCAAAATCGACAAAATTCTGAGGGGTATAGACAGCTTATAGCTAAGTCAAATTTTCATAGTATTGAAATTTTTAGTGATGAATTAGTCGGAATTGAGTTGACAAAATTAGAGATTTGTTACGACAAACCAATTTATGTAGGCGTAGTGGTTTTAGAACTTTCAAAGTGGCTGATGTATGATTTTTATTATAATTTTTTTGAAGAATAAAAGTAAAAACATCGAAGCCATATATATGGATACAGATAGTTTTGTGCTATCATCTTCTGATGATATTTACGATATAATCAAATCAAATCCATTGCATATCGATACATCAGACTACAATGAAAATAATCAGTTCAATATTAAGCCTCAACATAAAAAAGTTTTGAGTCTAATGAAAGATGAAAATGCTGGTCGGATAATGACTTCGCATGATTGAAAGCAAAGGCATATGCGTACATAGTTGAAGACGAAACTGTTAAAAAGTTAAAAGGTGTTAAAAATTCAATAGTAAGAAATATTGACTATAGCGACTATGTAGAGTGTATTAGAACCAAAAAAACATTCTATGGGCAACAGAGGGTTATTAGAAGTAGATCTCATCAGCTTTATACAGAAATATCTAATAAAATCAGCCTTAATTACAAAGACGATAAACGGTATATATTACCTGATGGAATATCTACATTAGCATGGGGTCACTACAAAATATCCGATACTTTAAATTCTATGTAAATAACCTGTATATATATATATATATATATATATATATATATATATATATATATATATATATATATATATGTTTATAATTGTATAACTATATAAATAAGAAATATTTTTAATTAAATATACGTCCATATCCGTTTTTGTAAATTATATTTGTACTATTTTATTGATGACAATATACATTTAATAAAAAACCAAAATAAAATAAAACAAAAAAGTGTTGTTTTTTTATATATTTATTTCACAGGTGGTGGATTCAAATGTAAAAAAGAAATAATTTGTTTTTTAGGTATTGTTCGGTTTTTTATTCTCTTTCTCCTTATGAAGATCATCATATTTCTTTTTCTTACATTGATCGACTTTGTGCTCATTACTACCACAATAGTTGCAGTAAAGCAAGAGTTTATATCCTTTTCTAAACCAATCCATTTTGTTTATTAATATCAGTATTCTATATGATGCCTTCGTAATAGGCAATTACAAAATGATTAATATTTCTAATGATAGATCTTTTTATACCATTATCATTTCTTTTTTATTTAAGCAACTGATTTTTATTAATCCAGGTATTATGAGTGTCATCAAATCCTAGCCATTTAACAAATACTTTATTCCCTTTCCATTTCAAAATTTTTTCAATGAGATATGAATCTTTATCTCCAACTCTTTGAAGTTCATATTCATAAAATGAACCTTGAATTATATTTCCCTTATAATCTTTTAAAATATAAGTCACTGGTTTTGTTATTTTGACCATGTGAATAGTAAATATTTCTGTAGACCAATTTGGTTCATATCCCTTAAAAATATACCCTTATATTTACTTATTCTAACGTGATCGTCTATATAAAATTTAGGCTTAGGAAATACTTTAGGAAAATTATAAACTGATTTAAACAACATTTTTTCATTTCTTTTAGTTATTTCAATTGGTTTCATTTTTATAGTTCTATGCCAAGTGGTCTTGTATTCATTTAACAATTTTTCTATAGAATTAATTCATTTATAGTTGCTTTCCATACACTCAGAAAAAAGTTTCCTCATAATTAGGAAAATTTACTTGAAATAGCGTTAAGGAAAAAACTTCCTCATTTTTAGGAAATTTTCATTACTTTTAGTAATTTCCTTATTATGAGGAAACTTTTTTCTGAGTGTACTAAACATTTTCCACATTTTACTTTTTAGTGTTCTATTAAACCTTTCACATATAGACGCTTTCATATGAGTATACGTATGATAATGATTAATATTATATTGATTCATTAGACTTTTGAATTCTTTATTAAAAAACTCTTTTCCCTGATCAGATTGAATATTTTTCGGTGAAAGTTTTGAATTGTTTAATATGATTGACATTGCTGAAGTGACGTCTTGCGATTTTTTTGTTTTTACTGGAATGCCATATGCAAACTTAGAAAAAGTATCTATAACAGTAAGTAAGTATTTGTAACCATTATTTAGGGATTGATACGGAATCATTTCTACCAAATCAATTTGCCATGTATCGTTTAAACCTTTTTGTATAAATCTTCTTCTAGGGAAATTTTTTCTAGCTGATCTATGAATTTCATTTACTACTGCTTGCTTAGACATTTTAATATATATATATATATATATATATATATATATATATATATATATATATATATATATATATATATATATATTTATATTGTTTTAAAAAATAGAATTTATTTTATATTTATACAGTTGTCTCTTTGGATTTTGTTATTAATTTATATTGTTTTACATCATTTTTTATTTGTTTTTGCATTTTTTTGGAAATTTCATAACATAATCTAGTTAACTCTATTTTAATATCTCTATCATAAATTCCAGTCAATTCATTTAATTGTACATCATATTTTTTTAGTTCAAAACATTTTGGAATAAACTTATTATGGTAAAAATTATAAATTTGCTGTTGTAATATTGAATTCCAACAAAGAAATGATGATACAAAAATTCCAATACGTATTATATTCATCCAGGCATCATTGTCTATTTCAGCAATATGTACATTCTGTTTTAAAAACAATGTATCACCTTTTCGATACTTAAATTCACAATTCAAATTATGTAATGTGGGATGATCTAATATTGTGTCTGGAGAAAGAAACTTATGATGGTCCAGTTTTAATTGAATGTATTCTTTGTATGCCATAAGATGTATCCATTCATCTCTTTCTAAACCAATGAAATTTTTCATGTTACATTGAATCCATATCATTGGTTTAAAGTTCCGCGTTGTTGAAAATCCACACTTAATTTTTATATTAGCACTGATATAGTTTTCCAATCCAAATATAATTTCATGTTCCTGTCTCTTTCTTACATTACGAATTAAACTTTTATTCTCCTGCTGTTGATCCATCTTTTGAAACAAACCAAGGTACACTAAATTATTTCTGGTGAAATGCTAGCTATATAACCAGTTCAAAATTGTTAAATAGTTCAGTTAGTAAATATCATCAAATTTAAAATGAACGCAGTTGAGAAAGAGAAGTCTGTCATAGTTGATTTTCAATACGTAACCGGAAATGGTAACCAAGTATTCATTAAAGAGTTGGCGTATATGAGTGGAGGCTCAGTAATACCTAACTACTATCTTTTTAAATCTCCGTATTCATACAATGAACTAGATAGTGCTTCGAAACGGAGACATATGTTCTGTAAAAGACATGTTAACGGACTGGATTGGACCGATGGATTCATCGATTATTTAAACGTATCAGATATTTTGGGATCTCTTAAGAAATATAATACTATCTTTGTTGTAGGACAACATAAAAAAGATTTCTTAGAACGATTTGTATCTTCAAAAGTAATTAATATTAATCTTAATATGAGTTTAGGTAATTTACCAGACTACTTTACAAATTGCCAGCAACATCCAGATTTTCGATACAAATGCGCTCTAAATAATGTTTTTAAAATATTCGTACACCTGGAAAAAACTACTTTAGTTCTAATGAATATTGTGAAATTCTGGTATAATATTGTGATTTTATAACATAATATTGTGAAATTATTACATAATATAATGAAATTATTATATAGTAAAGATATACAAAATAAAATTATTTTTTTATGTTATATATATATATATATATATATATATATATATATATATATATATATATATATATATATATATATAACTTGAGTTCTGAATGCTAGGTCGATTGATTTTAGTCCAGTTTTGAATTTCATCGAAGATACACGTAAAATAATTTACAGTCAGGATGGATCTATTGACTGTTAAAAGTTTTTTTAAAGGAGTTTGAAAATGTATTATTTGAGGATCATAAATTGGAAATTTTAGATCACATCGAATCTTTAAAACAATATCAGCATATGGAACAGGTGCATTCAATCAATGGTAAACACTATGTATGCTGTTGTTGGTCTAAAAATGAAACAACATGCGGACCAGATACTTGCGAATGTTCAGACTTCAAGTTTACCTGTGCAAAGATTGAACAACTTATGAAGTTATATTTAAGAATTAGGTTTAGCACACACATTAATTTAATTAAATAAATGAGTATATATAAAAAATAAAATCAAAATATCTTTCATTCGTATTATATAGTTCAACCATATAAAATGTTTTATCAATTTATTCATCCATTTACAATGTTAATTAGCGGACCATCAGGTTCAGGAAAAACAACATTTTTGAAAAATTTGTTAGAAAACAGAGATATGTTGATTAGCAAGCGTATTAATAGAGTTATTTGGTGCTATGGTGAAGAGCATGCAAAACCATCATTAAACAATATAGAATATATTAAAGGAATACCTGATAATTTCGAAAACGAATTAAATGAACCAGTCCTTATTATTTTGGACGATCTAATGATGGGGGCATTCAATAAAGAAATCTGTCAACTTTTCACAAAAGGATCGCATCATCGAAATTTGTCTATAATTGTTGTAACTCAAAATATTTTTCATAAATCCTCTCATACTCGAGACATTTCATTAAATACAAAATATATTGTAGTATTTAAAAATCCTCGAGATAAACTTCTATTTCAGCACTTGGCCAGACAAATTTGTCCTGAAAATTCAAAAGAGTTGATGAGGATATATAAAGAGGTCACTGATGAACCACATGGCTATTTACTAATTGATCTTACTCAAAGCGTAAATGATCTTTTAAGATATCGAACAAATATATTTGACAGAGAGTTTTGTTATTGTTACTGCGATACAAGTGAAAATGGTTTACAAAAAGAATCTAAAGCGATTGAAGGAAAACAAGCATATTTTATACACGATCAAAAATGCTGATATCAAATTAAGGAAAGCTATATTAAAAAACTCAACTCCTGATCTTATTAAGGCAATTGCAGAAATTTCTAATAATACACTTAGAGGAAATAATTAATTAAAAACTAAGGATAAACAGTATTTAGAAAAGTATAAAAAAGAGCTTAGATGTCTGGCATGCTCAAAGCGATCACTGAGCTCGAAACGAAAAGTTCTTATTCAGAAAGGAGGATTCTTACCAGTGCTTATATCTTCGTTACTATCCGGAATAATTGGAAAATTAATTGAAAATGTCTAAATTAAAATTAAATAAAGTATTACTTGTACATCCAAATACATATAATATGATCTTAAATGACTCTTCAGCATCAATATTTTTGAATAGAAAATTTTACCAATATTCTCAAATAAAAATACAACCGATTTTAATAAATGGCTAAGTATTCAACAAGAATTGAATAAATATTTCTATTTAAAACGCAATTTAAAGATTCCTAAACAATTAGAAGAAAATAATCAAGGTGAACATAAAAACGACAAAAAAGACATTGGAACTCAGACAAGTGACTTTACTAATGAGTTCACTCCACGAATTACAGATAAAATAAAATCAATATCAATGCCACACATTGACGATCAAAAAAAACTTTATAATGAAGAAAATATATCTTCAAGTAAAACGGTTAATCCTAAAACAAGTCAAATCTCCGCAATACCTATAAAATATAAAATAAACAAAACTGCTGTTCCGACTACATCGACTCCTAAGCAAGTAAAAAGAAAATTGTTAGATATGACACCAAATTTAAATAGTACTATGGACAATCCTATAAAAAAACGGGAGCTATCTATGAAACTAAGTAAAGCGACATTAAAGAAAAAAGAGAAAAAATATCGAGTTTTCAGTCAACCATATAAAATTAAAAGTTCTATCAAATCGATTCAATATGGAGAAAATGATGTTGACTGGATATCATTATAGAATATAAAATACAACATTGAGTAAATTGCTTTATTATACGTCGATAAACACTGTAATGAACAACTTAAGCGAATTTTTTGTGTCTCTTTTGAGTAATAACTCTATGAGTGTATACACTAAAAATGTACAATCTGCATTTACCAACATAATAAATATTCCTACGCAAATAACTGAGGATTGGGAAGTTGGACTTACTAAAATATTTGTAAATCATAGATAATATAACGAGCGTACCCGAGGCTGTAGTACCAGACATTTTATTAGTGTACACTGATATAATTAAACCAAGGTGTGTTGGTGACACTAATTTAAGATGTATAAAAATACTAGCATACAATGGACTTAGACAACTAATCAGATTCCCATTTGTAGAATATTATCCTCTTGAAATATTGACTATTAAAGATATCTCTGTTTTAATAAGTGATTTAAAAGGACATAAAGTTTATTTTAAACCTAGCAGCATACCAATATATTTAACTCTTCACTTACGAAAAAGGAATAAAAGACTATAAATGAGGATGAACAGTAATAATTAACTCATATTTAAAAACAACAAGCATGGAGCAACTTTACACGCAGTACTATCTTAATCAATCGGGATCCGGTATAAGTCATATTGGAACTCTATATATAGCACCGAGATTAATACAACAAGGCAGAGGAATTGGATCATTCTTTGCTGGGTTGTATAGTAATTTAAAACCTTTATTTCTTTCGGGATTCAATGCTTTAAAAAATCAGGCAATTGAATCTGGAAAAACTATTATTAATGATTTTGGAAAAAAACCGCTGAGAAATATTTTGGAAGAACAAGGTAGAGATGCTAGAGCCAACCTCACAAATAAGGCTGTCAATAAAATTTCTAAAAAATTTCAAAAAGGATCGGGAAAAAATAATATAAAACGGAAGAACCCTAAACGAACTCGTCATTCTAGGAAAACAACCAACAGCAAACGTTTCAAAAAAATACGTAAATATATACGTAAAACAAAAAAAACTTATCCAAGGATATTTTCTCTTAAAAAAATACGATAAATAAAACCGACAAATGGAGTGCATGAAAAGCGAGCTTGATTTATTCGAACCTCTTCCAATTCAAAATTGTGTTTTACGCACAGAAGAAGTTGCATACAATCCGATCGCTTCTTTAGATAATGCTGGAACAATTGAATTTGTATGTTTGGGAAATGGTGAAACGTATAGAGATTTATCTAGTGTTTATTTACGACTTGTGTTACAATTAAAAGATATACATAATAACGATTTAACTGATGGTTCTGTGGGAGTAGTTAATAATATTCTTCACTCAATATTCAAAAGCTCTTCAGTATATTTAAACAATGTATTGATTTCACAGAGCGATAATAATTATCATTATCGTTCATATATACAAACTCTATTAAACTATGGAACGGATGCCAGTAAAACACATTTAACAACATCAGGTTGGTATCCAGATACTGCTGCTGAGTCGGCCAGTAATACTGCATTAGACACACGAAAACTTATTTTCCAAAAAAGTAATAAAGTTGAACTATATGGAAAAGTGCATGGAGATATTTTCAATCAAACCAAGTTATTGCTAAACAATGTTGATCTGAGAATTACATTCAATTTAGAGAAATCAGCATTTTATGTAATGGAAACAACTGGCGAATCATCACTAAAAATTTTGGAGGCACAATTATTTATGAATCATGTTACAATTAATCCAGGAATACTTCTCGCTCATCATAAAGTATTACAAAACAAAAACGCTATATATCCCTATAGCAGAGTAGAAGTAAAGTCATTCACACTTTATCCAGGTAATCATTCATTATCAATTGATAATGTGGTGATTGGCCAGTTACCAAACTATTTGTCATTTTGCATGGTGCTAAATAAAGCATATACAGGAGATAGAAAACTCAATCCATTTGAATTTAAACATTTTAATTTACAAAGATTTAATTTATAGATAAATGGCGTACAAGTACCTTCTCAGCCATTAGAATTTGATTATCAAAATGATACCAATGGAATAAGCTCAAGAGGCTACAATTTGCTATTCAAGGGAAATGGCATTAAATATTTTGATAAAGGAAACCATATAACGAAAGACTTGTTTGATAACGGATTCTTCATTTTGGCATTTGATCTGACTGCTGATCAATCAAATACACACATGTGTGCAAACTTATTAAATCAAGGAACCATTCGAATTAAAGGAAGATTTTCCAAACCATTGGACGAAGCTATAACTTGCATTGTATACAGTGAATATGATTCAATGCTAGACATTGATAGAAATCGAAACGTTCGAATAACATTATAAATATGAATACGTTGCACATAAGAAATGATCTGAGTAAAAATTCTTTTACCAAACGATATTTTAAAGGAGTATTCTCATCGGATCAATTACCAAAAACCGTAACTAAACCAGCAGTTCTAATAGCAAATACTGACCCTTCTTATGCATCTGGCTCTCACTGGATTGCATTTTACTTTGATAACAAAAATAATGCCGAATATTTTGACTCCTCTGGACAACCTCCTCTTAAGCGAGAATTTATAAACTTTATCAATAGAAATAGCAAAAAAATGATTTATAATAAATATCAAATACAAGGAAATTTTTCCAATACTTGTGGATATTATTGTGTATTATTTTCCTTATACAAATGCCAACATAAAAGTATGAATTATGTTCAACACCTTTTTAACAAAACTAATTTCAAATATAATGATATTATTATTTTAAAAATGTATAAGAAAAAGTTTAAAAAATAAAAAATTATAATATATTGATGTAATGTTTTTTTTTTATTTATTTATTTATATATATTCTTTACAAAATATTTTATTTATTTTCATCTATAATATTTATACTATTGAATTCAAAAACCGCCATATTATATTTGGCTTTATCTCTTCCTTTAAAAATAACACTATTAATGCCATTATCCTTTAATTTTTTATATGGGTTTTTTGTTTGAAAAACCTCTCCAATTCGTTTTGGTAAAAATATCCACAGAGGAGAGCTATCTTCGTCCATTAGTGTCAATACCATTTTATCACCATATTGGGTTTCCTTCAATTTACATCCTGTAATATTATACTCAAATCCAATTTTGAGATCATCTATCTTTGTATATCCCTGCCCAATCTGACAGTTGTTTAATTGGTGAAGTAAAGCCTAAAGAAATTTTAATAACTATTAAAAACTATATTAATAATAAAGCACAAAATGTTTTTCTTACCATGATTGTTTCCAATTGATTCTTTTTTTAGACTAACTAAATTTTACAAACTGAAGGTGTTAAATATACGAATTAAAACTGTTTTGAAAAATTATGTGAAAGAGACAAAAAAACAAGCATTGAAACATTAAATTATGTATGTTAAAAGAGATGCATATATTTTGAAAGTAATAAAAATCTTCTTTTAAAATATAATAAAGAATTTGTTTATTTTCTATTGAACGTATTTACATGAGTATGTACATGAGACAAATAGACATAAAAATACATTTGATTGTTTTAATGTATATAAATATATATTTTTATATAACTAAATCTAAAAATATTTGGTCGTTGTCATACCAACCCCAGCTCTTTTTTTTATAATAATCCTCTTCCGCTCTTTTTACTATTTCTTCCAAACAAGCTTCCTCCAAATCTTCGGAGGTTAATGCAATATTAGACTTTATAACTGGTTCATTTGTCGTCTCGACAATAGAAAAAGTTCCGCTAGAAAAATTATAGGCTACATCTTGTGAATTCGAATCGCTATCGCTGTACTTCCATGCTTGTATTCCTCGTTCTGCTAATGCCGACTGTGAATACTCTTCATCGTCCAGAATATTTTGAGCAGGCACATATAGAGGTCGTTCTATTGAGGACGAAGTATTTTCCATATACTCCCTATCGTTCCAAATATCCTGAGCAGGTTGACAAACTTCAGAAAGGAATTGTTCTGGTAGGATAGTGCTGACTATTGGTGATGGTGTGCATTGGTGTGTAGTAAGTAAATACTCCTGTGAATACTCCTCAGTGTCCAGAATATTTTGAGCAGGCTCATATATAGAGCGTTCTATTGGAGTCGAAGTATTTTCAATTAACTCCCTATCGTTCCAAATATCCTGAGCAGGTTGATAATCTTCAGAAAGGAATTGTTCTGGTAGGATAGGGCTGACTATTGGTGATGGTGTGCATTGATGTGTTGATTCGATAGTTATAATACTATCATCGATATCGATGACATCAGGATCCACTCGCATCGATGGTCTGTTTGAAGCACTTCTTCTCCTTTTGGTGGCTTGGTGGCTGCTAGGTGCTGCTGCTGCCCTGCGAGCGTCATAGTCCCTGAATGCCAATTTCTCGCCATTGCATTCGGATTCATGCTTCGGTTTTAAAAATATACTGAAGATTTCGTTACACTTATTACACAGAAACATGTTTGTATTGTTTTTTTTTGGTTTTGTTTTAAATTTAACAAAAAAAAGTTGATGAACTAAATTTTACAAACAATTTACTCAATGCACACGTTACGCGGAGGAGCGATTTGTAACTGATTCCAAAAGAAAGAAAATCTAATCGAACTCGGACATTTCAGAATTTCCAAGGATTATGTATATTATCGAAAATGATCTCAACCCTAAATTAAAAAAAACAAAAACCATTCAATAACAATTTTATGATGGTTGCATTTACCTTTGTTCTATTGTAATAACTAAAAAAGGTCAATATAAAAAGATCACACACTGCGACAGACAGGTACACATTAAATTGACAGTTCAGTTTCGAACATTTTATGACAGGTTCAAGGATCACGTTTGTTCTTGAAAACGATCAATAGAAAAATCAATAGAAAACCTTTTTATTATCTTTTTTAATGACGTCATAAACTAGAAATTTTATGACGGTTGCATTTACCTTTGTTCTAACTAAAAAAGGTCAATATAAAAAACTATCCCATTTTTTTATTACGGTTGCATGAACCTTTGTTCTAACTAAAAATGGTAATATAAAAAAAACGATCCCACCCTCTGATATAATTAAAAAGGTCAACATAAAAAATATCCCACAATCTTCCAGTACCTGCGATACGTATACATGAATTTTTTTCTCTGCATCTCTTGCAGACTCTCGCAAAAATACTGATCCCTCTCCGAGCATTTGCAGAATCTCGCAAAAACACTGATCCCTCTCTGAGTCTTTGCAGACTCTCGCCAAAACACTGATCCCACCCAATGCTTATACCTGAACTTGAAGCATGTATTCTTCAATCGAAAACTGTATGATACTAGTCTATAAAACTGATCCCATACATTACATGATACCAACAACAGCAAAATAAAAATACCAACATGAATTCCAACTAGTAATCCCAAAATTATTCTAATAGGAATTCCAGCAAGTATATAAAAATACCAACATGAATTCCAACTAGTAATCCCAAAATTATTCTAATAGGAATTCCAGCAAGTATTCTAACAAGTATTCCAATAGGAATTCCAGCAAGTATTTGTATAAACTGCGATTAAACGTAGCTTGGCGCTCTTTTTGCCAAAGGGCCTATGACAGAAGAATCAGGGGTCCCCTATCTATACTACTGCCTGCGGCGCTAGGTCTACAATTGAATTGGATATCACAGTTAGAAGCCGAGTAGAATCCAACTAGATTCTCCAACTTCCAATTGGATCCAATTAGGATCCAATTATAATCCAATTGGACCCAATTGGAAGTTGGGGGCCCGATGCGAGGGGGTCCCCTATCTATACTACTCATAATGTTCTAATGAATTTTCAATTTCACTCAATTTTGGTGTACGTGTTTTTTGAATAAAGTCCGATTTGCAATTTTTGGCTGACACCAGTTGCGAAATATCAGAATTGTTGGCAAACGCTGCTCTGCTTATTTTAACATAGCCCGCTAATCATGCAATGATAAATTATATTGCAAGAGGTGTGGTCTAAGTAAAGTTTTAGCGCTTTGCCGAATTATCGCAAGCTTTTGTTAACTGTGGAAGCTAACTTGAAAGAGGTGTGGTCAAAGCAAAGTTTGAGCGCTTTGCCAAATTATTATCATTGTTGCCAACGTGAAGCGTTGGGACAATGCTATGAACATGTTGCTGTACAACATGAGTTCAACATGATATGAAAAACATGATGCGCTCAACATGTGTACAGTAACATCCAAAACTGAATGAATAGTGAAGAACCATAAAGAAAAGAAAAATGTGTGAACTAATTCACAACACCAAACTGGAATACAAATATTTTTATAAAGAAAAATTATTACATTCTTCTCATGGTATTTTCCGTAAACAAACATGTTATATCTATGCAATTTAAGAATGTTTACGTACTTCAAACCTAAAAAATAAATAAAAGAGAAAATGTTGGAAAATAGTAAGCCTATGAGGTGTTACTCTAAATCTTTCAGTATTAATGCATTATTTTTATAAAAGTATGATGAATTAAAAACAAACAAAAAATAAAAAAAATAAAGATCTAAACCTTTCTGACCATCTTTTTTTTGTACATTAAATTATTTATATTTATATTATTCCAATTCCTCACCTTTATAATAAGGCTAACTTCAATATCCAACTTATACACTCAGAAAAAATCCCATGAAATCCCCATTGATTTAATATTATTTAAAAAATAATTATTTTCATTTAAAAAATAATTATTTTCATATAAAAGATATGTAGTACCTAGTATTTAATGGTATTTACCGATTTAAATAATAATTTATTGTTGAAAAAACTATCGTTTGTAAGGTATTTTTTTCTGAGTGTGCTTCACATGCTATATTAGTTAAACGGAATGCAAAAAGTTGTATTTCAACGAGATGTTTTAATTAATGAAGGGGAAAAACTTGCAAAAAAACACTATTTTAATAGAAAAATAAAAAAAGTACATTTTGGCAACTGTAAAATTTGAAAAATATCGGAGCTAATAAAGTCGTTTTTTTTATATTTCGACGAATAACAGATCGGTACGGTAATATCCATAATCACGCACTTGAGTTTATTTGATTATGTAAAATCTAAAATTTTCAAAATTATGACTACTAATATTAATATTATTATAGCAAATCAATTTTTAATTTTGATATTTAATTAGAGTATTTAAAACTAAATATTAGAACCAATTAGTGTTTTATTTAATATATATATATAAATATCTATATATATATATATATATATATATATATATATAGATATATATATATATATATATATATATATATATATATATATATATATATATATATATATATATATATATATATATATATATATATATTTTGATCCGCCACTGTTTGTGATACAATTCTTCTACAAGTTTATCTTTTTATAGGATTCAAATTAAAACTTAATGATTTGTGAAGCAATTTTTAATTAAATCAAGTAAATTAATTTATTAATTTACACCTTTATTACAATTTTTTTCTGTTCGATAGATTTGTTAATTGTGGAATTATGATACAATAATGCATTTTGTGCGATTTTTCCAATAAATTCTTTTTGGAAATTTGGAAAATTGTATCAAATACAAAAAAAAAAAAAAGAGTTCAGTATTAAATATTTGAAAAATATTAACAACATAAGCTTATGAAGAGTTGTGATTTCCTACATTAGTCTCACTATACCCCAGGGATTGAAACCTAAACGAATAACGGTTTCGATTTCGGTTTTTTCTGCGTTTCGGTTACGGTTTCGGTTTTAAGTTTTTATAACGAAACGGTTTCGGTATACCGGTTCCAAGTAACGGTTTCGGTTTTGATTTCGGTTATTTCCATATTTTTCATTGTCTTCAACAAAAAACCTGGCGTAAAGTGGTAAATTGAAATTTGTGGACTTTTTCATCCATTAATATCTTTTTTACTCCATATCGAAAACAAGTAAAAAAAAATATTTAAAAGTTTTTAGAGTACTGGTGGTGTTTAAATAATCGAATATTTGAAATACTGAAATACAAAAAATTTATCATAGTTTGTATGGTGCTAAGATATGTTCAAATTGTGATATTGGGGTAAAGTAAGAATCATTTTCTGGGGTAAAGTGGAAACGTTATTTAAGCAATTATTTTTCGTTTTTTCTTAAGAGATGTTAATAATTTTAGACTTATTTTTCTAATTTTTTCTTGCAATACCAATATTTTATATTACCTTATTATATTTTCTTTATTCTATATATATATGTCTGAAATTAAAAAATCACTGAAAAATCAATTAAAAGACTTATAAATGGTATTCTGTTAATGCAAACAGTTAGATCATGAACCAGTCTATATATAGACCTTTTGAAACAAATGATCTTTTCAAACCGTGTCTCACTTTACCAAAGGCTCTCCTATATATTTAACTAATAAAATAAATAACGTTTTATATTAAAAAAACATTTTTTATTTCATATTTTTTATTTTTCTTACTTTTTTGTGTCAGTTGGATTTTCGTCTGACAGAATTTGAAAGGCCTAATATCACTAAAATTAAAAATATTCATGTTTCAAAGTGTCTTTAATATGGAACCATGGTGATAGAACCATGATGAACCGGATGGCAAGAAAACGATAATATTGTATTGTCATCCAGTTCGATTAAATATTTAAAATCTCAAGTCTGTAGCTCATCACGAAGGTAGTTTAAAATCAATTACAAAAATTGTACCGAACAGACAGGCAAGAAAGCAACCTAATAAAAACGTTTTAAAAAACCAATATATTTGAAATTTGAATCATTTTTAACAAAAAAAATTAGCTTGGTGTTGTTTTTGAATTTTTTATTTTGGGAACTCCAAATTCTATTAAATGACATTTTAACATGCCTTGTACTTAAGATCTTCTATATAAAATAAAATATGTTTTTCTGTTTTTTTTTATAATATTTTAAAAACCGTTTTAAACCGGTATAAAACCGAAACCGTTTATTTCGGTTTTGGATATCGGTTTATTTCTGATTTCCGTATAACGGTTTCGGTTACGAATTCGGTTTTAAAAATGAAACGGTTTTAAACGGATATCGGTTTCGGTTACGGTTTCAATCCTTGCTATACCCCACGTATTCCTACTAAAATGTTTTATAAAAATAATTTACAGTCGAACATTTTAAAGCAAAGTCGTTTTTTTTGTATGCATTAATTTAATGAACAAATAATTTGATTTATCATTCGCTTGATTTTGACATTCAAAGCGAAATCAATTAAGGTGAAGAGCAACATCGAATGTTTTTTACGAATTTATAATAATTATTGTGTACAAATGAATTTATGGGCCCTTTCAGATAATGTGGCATTTATAACTGCAGCCCTGTGTCATGTACTTACAATATTTGCAATCACTACTTGATTTTTTTTATTTTCTTACCGTTTCAACACAAATATATTAATTGCATTAATATTTTGAAAAAAAAAGCTTTGTGAAAATCGAGACTGATAGCGTAACGGTGAGAACACAGGATTTGTAACCCGGAAATGCGGGTTTGAACACGCATATATATATATATATATATATATTTTTAATTATTTTATTTGCTTATTTTTTAACATGGTTTTTGTTTACTTTTATATAAGGTAATGTTGTTGAAGAACTCTGAATGTACGTCTCAAATTGTTGGAAACAATATTTTTCACAATATTTAAATCTATTATTTTTAATAAAAATGTATATTTGATATTTTTTAAATTTTTAATTAATTGGCTTTTTTGTTTGATGTATTGCTGCAATATACCAGAAATATTGTATGCATAATATACAATACATGCAATGTAGCAATATTGCAGCAACCGTTTGTGCTGTAGGGGAATAAACAATAAATGACAAAATATATATATTTTATTTATGTTTGCTTCGAAATAATTGCTTTTAGTTACTTACAACATATCGAAAGACAGACACCCGAACAAACAGATGGCGCTGACAGACGGACAATTCAAAACAAAACGTAATAGCGAAAAGGAAAATCGTAAAAACAACAACTATACGAACACGTGTTCATTAAATTTTGGGATGAAAATAACAACATTTTTGACAACTAAGAAATTAATAACTGAATTCAAGACTAATTCTTTTTTGACAACTAAGTAAATCTTTTTCTTGAAATATCACTCCGTATACTTCTTGATTCCTTCTGGATTTTAAAACTTTTTTCCCTCCGTGTACGAACTTGTAGATCAGTTTTCCATAAACTGATTTTTCGTATCAATATATACAGGGTAGTCCATAAGTTAAAATTGAAAGGAAATATATTGCTCTTTCCAATGTTTTACTCGTTTTTAAAATATCTAATTCAAGCATAATAAGTAATGATGCTCCGAAAGTTTTTAAACCGATTTTGGTGGTCAGCACATATTTTAAAACATTTTTTTTACACACTATAAAATTTAGACGCTTACTATTTTAAAACTTTTTTGTTTCTTAAAAAATATTTTTTCTGACGTTTGAACGTCGTCAATGTATTAAAATTGGGTATAACAAGCTTGTTTGATGAAAATACCATGGGCGTTTTTGTTTATTAGTTCTGAACTGAGCTCGAACTGTCAAAAAGAGATCTGCATTTTTTTTAATTCTGAACATTCAGAGTCAGTAAATTGCGTTTGTTTATTCATTCAGATTCTCGAAGTAGGTTGTTCAGAGCACACTCGACGGGCTCGATTTCAATTTATCGAGCTGGCTGAACAGTACCGATTTTTAATTAATTTTATTTGACAAACACCAGTCTTCATTAGTATTTGACAACTGCAGCCCAAATTGTTTGTAATTTAAATCAGAGTCTTCAGGTTGAGTTCAGATTGCGTTAGACTCTAACAATATTCGGAATATTCAGATCATGTTCAGAACTCTGCTCTGAAATAATTAACGAAAACGCCAAACATAAGTCTTCATACGAATTTGACAACTTCTGCTCAAATTGTTTGTAATTTAATTCAGAGTCTTCAGATTGAGTTCAGATTGTGTTCGACTCTGACAATATTCAGAATATTCAGATCATGTTCAGTCCTCTGCTCTGAAATGATTTACGAAAACGCCCCATGAAAACAATACCATTTATAATTTTTTTTAACGTAATAATTAGGGCTGTAGTACGACCTGTTATACGACCATACAACATCATTTTATATTATTTTTTGAGTGAACGACAACGAAAAATGAAGGAATCAACAGTGGTAATTTGCATGCTTATTATTGCAGAAGCAATTAAGAAAAAAGACGATAAAATCATAAAAAAGAGAAGAAAGTGAATGAAGGAATGGTTAAAGAAAAAAGAGGACTATTTTAATAATAGATTTAATAATAGACCATTCGTAGAAATGAGATTAATAGACAAGTATCAAAGATGTTAAACGATGGAATTATTTCACCAAGCATGTCACCTTGGAATTCCCCATTATTATTGGTACCTAAAAAGGGCGATAAAGATGGCAATAAGAAATGGAGACTGGTTATAGATTTTCAAAAATTAAATGACGTCACCATCAAACAGGTATTTCCGATACCACGAATAGATGAGATTCTAGACCAGTTAGGTCATAGTCGGTATTTTTCAACACTAGATTTAGCAAGTGGTTACCGTCAGGTTCTAGTTGAAGGTAGTGACAAGGAAAAAACTGCTTTCAGTACAGGTCTTGGTCATTTCGAATTTAACAGAATGCTATTCGGTCTAACGGGGGCACCTGCCACTTTTCAAAGGATAAGGAACACATACTAACAGGTTTACAGGGTATAGACTGTTTCGTTTATTTAGATGACATAGTGGTTTATGGAAATAATTTAGCAAAACACGAGCATAGCCTATGCAAAGTTTTGCCAAAGCTGAGAGAACATAATTTGAAATTAAATACATAGAAATGTCAGTTTTTGCGACTCGAGAAGTTCAAGCACTTTTAGGCTTAATTAATTATTTCAGAAAATTTATAGGAGGTATGGCGAAACTGTCACTACCAATAAACTGTTTGCTTAAAAAGGACGCTAAGTTCATATGGAATGATAACTGTCAGAATTCGTTTTTAAAACTTAAAGAGGCAATTATGTCACCACCCATACTAGCGTATCCGGATTTTAACGAACCCTTTTTGCTCACGACAGACGCCAGGCAAGGCAATTGGCAATTGGCGCGGTTCTTTCGCAAGGTGAAGTTGGAAGCGACCGTCCGTACGCGTTTGCCAGTAGGTCTCTTAACGATGCGGAAACACGCAATTCTACTATAGAAAAAGAATTTTTGGCAATTGTATTGGAACATAAAATTTTAGGGCATATCTTTTGGGAAGACCATTTAAAATTTATACAGATCATCAGCCCCTAAAGGGTATAGCAAACTTAAAAGATCAGACATCACGTCTTGCGCGTTTTCGACACAAATTATCGGAATATGATTTCGAAATTCATTATAAACCGGGAAAAAGTAATTTAAACGCGGATGCGCTTAGCCGCATACCGAATAATACTTTGCTGGACTTAGTTTTCCAGATTTTAATTGAGAAACACTTTTTAATATTTGAGTTGAAAAAACACTTTTATTATTTTATTACCTCCACTTGAGGTTGACCAAACTACTATCTTTTAAATTGCAACGAAAGGTCTTAACAATACTTTTCTTATATTCTATTTTTATAATAGTAGTATAGATAGGGGACCCCCTCGCATCTGGCCCAAACTTCCAATTGGATCGCTAATTGGATCCAATTGGAAGTTGGATAGTCTAGTTGGATTCTACTGGGCTTCTAACTGTGATATCCAATTCAATTGTAGACCTAAAGAGCGCCGCAGGCAAAAAAGAGCGCCGCAGGCAGTAGTATAGATAGGGGACCCCTGATTCTTCTGTCATAGGCCCTTTGGCAAAAAGGAGCTCTTTTACGTTTAATCGCAGTTTATGCAAATACGCATCGCCAGCAACGAAGCAATTGGCGCGGTTCTTTCGCAAGGTGAAGTTGGAAGCGACCGTCCGTACGCGTTTGCCAGTAGGTCTCTTAACGATGCGGAAACACGCAATTCTACTATAGAAAAAGAATTTTTGGCAATTGTATTGGAACATAAAATTTTAGGGCATATCTTTTGGGAAGACCATTTAAAATTTATACAGATCATCAGCCCCTAAAGGGTATAGCAAACTTAAAAGATCAGACATCACGTCAGATCAGACATTGCGCGTTTCCGACACAAATTATCGGAATATGATTTCGAAATTCATTATAAACCGGGAAAAAGTAATTTAAACGCGGATGCGCTTAGCCGCATACCGAATAATACTTTGCTGGACTTAGTTTTCCAGATTTTAATTGAGAAACACTTTTTAATATTTGAGTTGAAAAAACACTTTTATTATTTTATTACCTCCACTTGAGGTTGACCAAACTACTATCTTTTAAATTGCAACGAAAGGTCTTAACAATACTTTTCTTATATTCTATTTTTATAATAGTAGTATAGATAGGGGACCCCCTCGCATCTGGCCCAAACTTCCAATTGGATCCAATTGGATCACTAATTGGATCCAATTGGATCACTAATTGGATCCAATTGGATCACTAATTGGATCCAATTGGAAGTTGGATAGTCTAGTTGGATTCTACTGGGCTTCTAACTGTGATATCCAATTCAATTGTAGACCTAAAGAGCGCCGCAGGCAAAAAAGAGCGCCGCAGGCAGTAGTATAGATAGGGGACCCCTGATTCTTCTGTCATAGGCCCTTTGGCAAAAAGGCGCTCTTTTACGTTTAATCGCAGTTTATGCAAATACTTGCTGGAATTCCTATTTGAATACTTGTTAGACTACTTGCTGGAATTCCTATTGGAATACTTGTTAGAATACTTGCTGGAATTCCTATTAGAATAATTTTGGGATTACTAGTTGGAATTCATGTTTGTATTTTTATATACTTGCTGGAATTCCTATTAGAATAATTTTGGGATTACTAGTTGGAATTCATGTTGGTATTTTTATTTTGCTGTTGTTGGTATCATGTAATGTATGGGATCAGTTTTATAGACTAGTATCATACAGTTTTCGATTGAAGAATACATGCTTCAAGTTCAGGTATAAGCATTGGGTGGGATCAGTGTTTTGGCGAGAGTCTGCAAAGACTCAGAGAGGGATCAGTGTTTTTGCGAGAGTCTGCAAATGCTCGGAGAGGGATCAGTATTTTTGCGAGAGTCTGCAAGAGATGCAGAGAAAAAAATTCATGTATACGTATCGCAGGTACTGGAAGATTGTGGGATATTTTTTATGTTGACCTTTTTAATTATATCAGATGGTGGGATCGTTTTTTTTATATTACCATTTTTAGTTAGAACAAAGGTTCATGCAACCGTAATAAAAAAATGGGATAGTTTTTTATATTGACCTTTTTTAGTTAGAACGAAGGTAAATGCAACCGTCATAAAATTTCTAGTTTATGACGTCATTAAAAAAGATAATAAAAAGGTTTTCTATTGATTTTTCTATTGATCGTTTTCAAGAACAAACATGATACTTGAACCTGTCATAAAATGTCCGAAACTGAACTGTCAATTTAATGTGAACGTGTCTGTCGCAGTGTGGGATCTTTTTATATTGATCTTTTTTAGTTATTACAATAGAACAAAGGTCAATGCAACCATCATAAAATTGTTATTGAATGGTTTTTGTTTTTTTTAATTTAGGGTTGAGATCATTTTCGATAAAATACATAATCCTTGGAAATTCTGAAATGTCCGAGTTCGATTAGATTTTCTTTCTTTTGGAATCAGTTACAAATCGCTCCTCCGCGTAACGTGTGCATTGAGTAAATTGTTTGTAAAATTTTATATAAAAAAAAATAATTTTTTAAATCGAATTAAAAAAATAAAATATAGTTCATCAACTTTTTTTGTTAAATTTAAAACAAAACCAAAAAAAACAATACAAACATGTTTCTGTGTAATAAGTGTAACGAAATCTTCAGAATATTTTTAAAACCGAAGCATGAATCAGAATGCAATGGCGAGAAATTGGCATTCAGGGACTATGACGCTCGCAGGGCAGCAGCAGCACCTAGCAGCCACCAAGCAGCACCAAGCAGGCTACAAAATTCAAGCATTATAAGTATCTCTGATGATGAAGATGAAATTAGATGCAACCAACCATCATCATCTAATATAAATAAGAGAAATGCTGCTCCACTTGCTAACCAACCCAAAAGGAGAAGAAGTGCTTCAAACAGACCATCGATGCGAGTGGATCCTGATGTCATCGATATCGATGATAGTATTATAACTATCGAATCAACACATCAATGCACACCATCACCAATAGTCAGCCCTATCCTACCAGAACAATTCCTTTCTGAAGATTATCAACCTGCTCAGGATATTTGGAACGATAGGGAGTTAATTGAAAATACTTCGACTCCAATAGAACGCTCTATATATGAGCCTGCTCAAAATATTCTGGACACTGAGGAGTATTCACAGGAGTATTTACTTACTACACACCAATGCACACCATCACCAATAGTCAGCACTATCCTACCAGAACAATTCCTTTCTGAAGTTTGTCAACCTGCTCAGGATATTTGGAACGATAGGGAGTATATGGAAAATACTTCGTCCTCAATAGAACGACCTCTATATGTGCCTGCTCAAAATATTCTGGACGATGAAGAGTATTCACAGTCGGCATTAGCAGAACGAGGAATACAAGCATGGAAGTACAGCGATTGCGATTCGAATTCACAAGATGTAGCCTATAATTTTTCTAGCGGAACTTTTTCTATTGTCGAGACGACAAATGAACCAGTTATAAAGTCTAATATTGCATTAACCTCCGAAGATTTGGAGGAAGCTTGTTTGGAAGAAATAGTAAAAAGAGCGGAAGAGGATTATTATAAAAAAAAGAGCTGGGGTTGGTATGACAACGACCAAATATTTTTAGATTTAGTTATATAAAAATATATATTTATATACATTAAAACAATCAAATGTATTTTTATGTCTATTTGTCTCATGTACATACTCATGTAAATACGTTCAATAGAAAATAAACAAATTCTTTATTATATTTTAAAAGAAGATTTTTATTACTTTCAAAATATATGCATCTCTTTTAACATACATAATTTAATGTTTCAATGCTTGTTTTTTTGTCTCTTTCACATAATTTTTCAAAACAGTTTTAATTCGTATATTTAACACCTTCAGTTTGTAAAATTTAGTTAGTCTAAAAAAAGAATCAATTGGAAACAATCATGGTAAGAAAAACATTTTGTGCTTTATTATTAATATAGTTTTTAATAGTTATTAAAATTTCTTTAGGCTTTACTTCACCAATTAAACAACTGTCAGATTGGGCAGGGATATACAAAGATAGATGATCTCAAAATTGGATTTGAGTATAATATTACAGGATGTAAATTGAAGGAAACCCAATATGGTGATAAAATGGTATTGACACTAATGGACGAAGATAGCTCTCCTCTGTGGATATTTTTACCAAAACGAATTGGAGAGGTTTTTCAAACAAAAAACCCATATAAAAAATTAAAGGATAATGGCATTAATAGTGTTATTTTTAAAGGAAGAGATAAAGCCAAATATAATATGGCGGTTTTTGAATTCAATAGTATAAATATTATAGATGAAAATAAATAAAATATTTTGTAAAGAATATATATAAATAAATAAATAAAAAAAAACATTACATCAATATATTTATAATTTTTTATTTTTTAAACTTTTTCTTATACATTTTTAAAATAATAATATCATTATATTTGAAATTAGTTTTGTTAAAAAGGTGTTGAAAATAATTCATACTTTTATGTTGGCATTTGTATAAGGAAAATAATACACAATAATATCCACAAGTATTGGAAAAATTTCCTTGTATTTGATATTTATTATAAATCATTTTTTTGCTATTTCTATTGATAAAGTTTATAAATTCTCGCTTAAGAGGAGGTTGTCCAGAGGAGTCAAAATATTCGGCATTATTTTTGTTATCAAAGTAAAATGCAATCCAGTGAGAGCCAGATGCATAAGAAGGGTCAGTATTTGCTATTAGAACTGCTGGTTTAGTTACGGTTTTTGGTAATTGATCCGATGAGAATACTCCTTTAAAATATCGTTTGGTAAAAGAATTTTTACTCAGATCATTTCTTATGTGCAACGTATTCATATTTATAATGTTATTCGAACGTTTCGATTTCTATCAATGTCTAGCATTGAATCATATTCACTGTATACAATGCAAGTTATAGCTTCGTCCAATGGTTTGGAAAATCTTCCTTTAATTCGAATGGTTCCTTGATTTAATAAGTTTGCACACATGTGTGTATTTGATTGATCAGCAGTCAGATCAAATGCCAAAATGAAGAATCCGTTATCAAACAAGTCTTTCGTTATATGGTTTCCTTTATCAAAATATTTAATGCCATTTCCCTTGAATAGCAAATTGTAGCCTCTTGAGCTTATTCCATTGGTATCATTTTGATAATCAAATTCTAATGGTTGAGAAGGTACTTGTACGCCATTTATCGATAAATTAAATCTTTGTAAATTAAAATGTTTAAATTCAAATGGATTGAGTTTTCTATCTCCTGTATATGCTTTATTTAGCACCATGCAAAATGACAAATAGTTTGGTAACTGGCCAATCACCACATTATCAATTGATAATGAATGATTACCTGGATAAAGTGTGAATGACTTTACTTCTACTCTGCTATAGGGATATATAGCGTTTTTGTTTTGTAATACTTTATGATGAGCGAGAAGTATTCCTGGATTAATTGTAACATGATTCATAAATAATTGTGCCTCCAAAATTTTTAGTGATGATTCGCCAGTTGTTTCCATTACATAAAATGCTGATTTCTCTAAATTGAATGTAATTCTCAGATCAACATTGTTTAGCAATAACTTGGTTTGATTGAAAATATCTCCATGCACTTTTCCATATAGTTCAACTTTATTACTTTTTTGGAAAATAAGTTTTCGTGTGTCTAATGCAGTATTACTGGCCGACTCAGCAGCAGTATCTGGATACCAACCTGATGTTGTTAAATGTGTTTTACTGGCATCCGTTCCATAGTTTAATAGAGTTTGTATATATGAACGATAATGATAATTATTATCGCTCTGTGAAATCAATACATTGTTTAAATATACTGAAGAGCTTTTGAATATTGAGTGAAGAATATTATTAACTACTCCCACAGAACCATCAGTTAAATCGTTATTATGTATATCTTTTAATTGTACCACAAGTCGTAAATAAACACTAGATAAATCTCTATACGTTTCACCATTTCCCAAACATACAAATTCAATTGTTCCAGCATTATCTAAAGAAGCGATCGGATTGTATGCAACTTCTTCTGTGCGTAAAACACAATTTTGAATTGGAAGAGGTTCGAATAAATCAAGCTCGCTTTTCATGCACTCCATTTGTCGGTTTTATTTATCGTATTTTTTTAAGAGAAAATATCCTTGTATAAGTTTTTTTTGTTTTACGTATATATTTACGTATTTTTTTGAAACGTTTGCTGTTGGTTGTTTTCCTAGAATGACGAGTTCGTTTAGGGTTCTTCCGTTTTATATTATTTTTTCCCGATCCTTTTTGAAATTTTTTAGAAATTTTATTGACAGCCTTATTTGTGAGGTTGGCTCTAGCATCTCTACCTTGTTCTTCCAAAATATTTCTCAGCGGTTTTTTTCCAAAATCATTAATAATAGTTTTTCCAGATTCAATTGCCTGATTTTTTAAAGCATTGAATCCCGAAAGAAATGAAGGTTTTAAATTACTATACAACCCAGCAAAGAATGATCCAATTCCTCTGCCTTGTTGTATTAATCTCGGTGCTATATATAGAGTTCCAATATGACTTATACCGGATCCCGATTGATTAAGATAGTACTGCGTGTAAAGTTGCTCCATGCTTGTTGTTTTTAAATATGAGTTAATTATTACTGTTCATCCTCATTTATAGTCTTTTATTCCTTTTTCGTAAGTGAAGAGTTAAATATATTGGTATGCTGCTAGGTTTAAAATAAACTTTATGTCCTTTTAAATCACTTATTAAAACAGAGATATCTTTAATAGTCAATATTTCAAGAGGATAATATTCTACAAATGGGAATCTGATTAGTTGTCTAAGTCCATTGTATGCTAGTATTTTTATACATCTTAAATTAGTGTCACCAACACACCTTGGTTTAATTATATCAGTGTACACTAATAAAATGTCTGGTACTACAGCCTCGGGTACGCTCGTTATATTATCTATGATTTACAAATATTTTAGTAAGTCCAACTTCCCAATCCTCAGTTATTTGCGTAGGAATATTTATTATGTTGGTAAATGCAGATTGTACATTTTTAGTGTATACACTCATAGAGTTATTACTCAAAAGAGACACAAAAAATTCGCTTAAGTTGTTCATTACAGTGTTTATCGACGTATAATAAAGCAATTTACTCAATGTTGTATTTTATATTCTATAATGATATCCAGTCAACATCATTTTCTCCATATTGAATCGATTTGATAGAACTTTTAATTTTATATGGTTGACTGAAAACTCGATATTTTTTCTCTTTTTTCTTTAATGTCGCTTTACTTAGTTTCATAGATAGCTCCCGTTTTTTTATAGGATTGTCCATAGTACTATTTAAATTTGGTGTCATATCTAACAATTTTCTTTTTACTTGCTTAGGAGTCGATGTAGTCGGAACAGCAGTTTTGTTTATTTTATATTTTATAGGTATTGCGGAGATTTGACTTGTTTTAGGATTAACCGTTTTACTTGAAGATATATTTTCTTCATTATAAAGTTTTTTTTGATCGTCAATGTGTGGCATTGATATTGATTTTATTTTATCTGTAATTCGTGGAGTGAACTCATTAGTAAAGTCACTTGTCTGAGTTCCAATGTCTTTTTTGTCGTTTTTATGTTCACCTTGATTATTTTCTTCTAATTGTTTAGGAATCTTTAAATTGCGTTTTAAATAGAAATATTTATTCAATTCTTGTTGAATACTTAGCCATTTATTAAAATCGGTTGTATTTTTATTTGAGAATATTGGTAAAATTTTCTATTCAAAAATATTGATGCTGAAGAGTCATTTAAGATCATATTATATGTATTTGGATGTACAAGTAATACTTTATTTAATTTTAATTTAGACATTTTCAATTAATTTTCCAATTATTCCGGATAGTAACGAAGATATAAGCACTGGTAAGAATCCTCCTTTCTGAATAAGAACTTTTCGTTTCGAGCTCAGTGATCGCTTTGAGCATGCCAGACATCTAAGCTCTTTTTTATACTTTTCTAAATACTGTTTATCCTTAGTTTTTAATTAATTATTTCCTCTAAGTGTATTATTAGAAATTTCTGCAATTGCCTTAATAAGATCAGGAGTTGAGTTTTTTAATATAGCTTTCCTTAATTTGATATCAGCATTTTTGATCGTGTATAAAATATGCTTGTTTTCCTTCAATCGCTTTAGATTCTTTTTGTAAACCATTTTCACTTGTATCGCAGTAACAATAACAAAACTCTCTGTCAAATATATTTGTTCGATATCTTAAAAGATCATTTACGCTTTGAGTAAGATCAATTAGTAAATAGCCATGTGGTTCATCAGTGACCTCTTTATATATCCTCATCAACTCTTTTGAATTTTCAGGACAAATTTGTCTGGCCAAGTGCTGAAATAGAAGTTTATCTCGAGGATTTTTAAATACTACAATATATTTTGTATTTAATGAAATGTCTCGAGTATGAGAGGATTTATGAAAAATATTTTGAGTTACAACAATTATAGACAAATTTCGATGATGCGATCCTTTTGTGAAAAGTTGACAGATTTCTTTATTGAATGCCCCCATCATTAGATCGTCCAAAATAATAAGGACTGGTTCATTTAATTCGTTTTCGAAATTATCAGGTATTCCTTTAATATATTCTATATTGTTTAATGATGGTTTTGCATGCTCTTCACCATAGCACCAAATAACTCTATTAATACGCTTGCTAATCAACATATCTCTGTTTTCTAACAAATTTTTCAAAAATGTTGTTTTTCCTGAACCTGATGGTCCGCTAATTAACATTGTAAATGGATGAATAAATTGATAAAACATTTTATATGGTTGAACTATATAATACGAATGAAAGATATTTTGATTTTATTTTTTATATATACTCATTTATTTAATTAAATTAATGTGTGTACTAAACCTAATTCTTAAATATAACTTCATAAGTTGTTCAATCTTTGCACAGGTAAACTTGAAGTCTGAACATTCGCAAGTATCTGGTCCGCATGTTGTTTCATTTTTAGACCAACAACAGCATACATAGTGTTTACCATTGATTGAATGCACCTGTTCCATATGCTGATATTGTTTTAAAGATTCGATGTGATCTAAAATTTCCAATTTATGATCCTCAAATAATACATTTTCAAACTCCTTTAAAAAAACTTTTAACAGTCAATAGATCCATCCTGACTGTAAATTATTTTACGTGTATCTTCGATGAAATTCAAAACTGGACTAAAATCAATCGACCTAGCATTCAGAACTCAAGTTATATATATATATATATATATATATATATATATATATATATATATATATATATATATATATATATATATATATATATATATATAAACATAAAAAAATAATTTTATTTTGTATATCTTTACTATATAATAATTTCATTATATTATGTAATAATTTCACAATATTATGTTATAAAATCACAATATTATACCAGAATTTCACAATATTCATTAGAACTAAAGTAGTTTTTTCCAGGTGTACGAATATTTTAAAAACATTATTTAGAGCGCATTTGTATCGAAAATCTGGATGTTGCTGGCAATTTGTAAAGTAGTCTGGTAAATTACCTAAACTCATATTAAGATTAATATTAATTACTTTTGAAGATACAAATCGTTCTAAGAAATCTTTTTTATGTTGTCCTACAACAAAGATAGTATTATATTTCTTAAGAGATCCCAAAATATCTGATACGTTTAAATAATCGATGAATCCATCGGTCCAATCCAGTCCGTTAACATGTCTTTTACAGAACATATGTCTCCGTTTCGAAGCACTATCTAGTTCATTGTATGAATACGGAGATTTAAAAAGATAGTAGTTAGGTATTACTGAGCCTCCACTCATATACGCCAACTCTTTAATGAATACTTGGTTACCATTTCCGGTTACGTATTGAAAATCAACTATGACAGACTTCTCTTTCTCAACTGCGTTCATTTTAAATTTGATGATATTTACTAACTGAACTATTTAACAATTTTGAACTGGTTATATAGCTAGCATTTCACCAGAAATAATTTAGTGTACCTTGGTTTGTTTCAAAAGATGGATCAACAGCAGGAGAATAAAAGTTTAATTCGTAATGTAAGAAAGAGACAGGAACATGAAATTATATTTGGATTGGAAAACTATATCAGTGCTAATATAAAAATTAAGTGTGGATTTTCAACAACGCGGAACTTTAAACCAATGATATGGATTCAATGTAACATGAAAAATTTCATTGGTTTAGAAAGAGATGAATGGATACATCTTATGGCATACAAAGAATACATTCAATTAAAACTGGACCATCATAAGTTTCTTTCTCCAGACACAATATTAGATCATCCCACATTACATAATTTGAATTGTGAATTTAAGTATCGAAAAGGTGATACATTGTTTTTAAAACAGAATGTACATATTGCTGAAATAGACAATGATGCCTGGATGAATATAATACGTATTGGAATTTTTGTATCATCATTTCTTTGTTGGAATTCAATATTACAACAGCAAATTTATAATTTTTACCATAATAAGTTTATTCCAAAATGTTTTGAACTAAAAAAATATGATGTACAATTAAATGAATTGACTGGAATTTATGATAGAGATATTAAAATAGAGTTAACTAGATTATGTTATGAAATTTCCAAAAAAATGCAAAAACAAATAAAAAATGATGTAAAACAATATAAATTAATAACAAAATCCAAAGAGACAACTGTATAAATATAAAATAAATTCTATTTTTTAAAACAATATAAATATATATATATATATATATATATATATATATATATATATATATATATATATATATATATATATATATTAAAATGTCTAAGCAAGCAGTAGTAAATGAAATTCATAGATCAGCTAGAAAAAATTTCCCTAGAAGAAGATTTATACAAAAAGGTTTAAACGATACATGGCAAATTGATTTGGTAGAAATGATTCCGTATCAATCCCTAAATAATGGTTACAAATACTTACTTACTGTTATAGATACTTTTTCTAAGTTTGCATATGGCATTCCAGTAAAAACAAAAAAATCGCAAGACGTCACTTCAGCAATGTCAATCATATTAAACAATTCAAAACTTTCACCGAAAAATATTCAATCTGATCAGGGAAAAGAGTTTTTTAATAAAGAATTCAAAAGTCTAATGAATCAATATAATATTAATCATTATCATACGTATACTCATATGAAAGCGTCTATATGTGAAAGGTTTAATAGAACACTAAAAAGTAAAATGTGGAAAATGTTTAGTACACTCAGAAAAAAGTTTCCTCATAATAAGGAAATTACTAAAAGTAATGAAAATTTCCTAAAAATGAGGAAGTTTTTTCCTTAACGCTATTTCAAGTAAATTTTCCTAATTATGAGGAAACTTTTTTCTGAGTGTATGGAAAGCAACTATAAATGAATTAATTCTATAGAAAAATTGTTAAATGAATACAAGACCACTTGGCATAGAACTATAAAAATGAAACCAATTGAAATAACTAAAAGAAATGAAAAAATGTTGTTTAAATCAGTTTATAATTTTCCTAAAGTATTTCCTAAGCCTAAATTTTATATAGACGATCACGTTAGAATAAGTAAATATAAGGGTATATTTTTAAGGGATATGAACCAAATTGGTCTACAGAAATATTTACTATTCACATGGTCAAAATAACAAAACCAGTGACTTATATTTTAAAAGATTATAAGGGAAATATAATTCAAGGTTCATTTTATGAATATGAACTTCAAAGAGTTGGAGATAAAGATTCATATCTCATTGAAAAAATTTTGAAATGGAAAGGGAATAAAGTATTTGTTAAATGGCTAGGATTTGATGACACTCATAATACCTGGATTAATAAAAATCAGTTGCTTAAATAAAAAAGAAATGATAATGGTATAAAAA
Source organism: Dryomyza anilis (assembly GCA_951804985.1). Lineage (NCBI taxonomy): Eukaryota > Metazoa > Arthropoda > Insecta > Diptera > Dryomyzidae > Dryomyza > Dryomyza anilis. Next base: position 72,049,837 of record OX638131.1, read on the forward strand.
GATCTATCATTAGAAATATTAATCATTTTGTAATTGCCTATTACGAAGGCATCATATAGAATACTGATATTAATAAACAAAATGGATTGGTTTAGAAAAGGATATAAACTCTTGCTTTACTGCAACTATTGTGGTAGTAATGAGCACAAAGTCGATCAATGTAAGAAAAAGAAATATGATGATCTTCATAAGGAGAAAGAGAATAAAAAACCGAACAATACCTAAAAAACAAATTATTTCTTTTTTACATTTGAATCCACCACCTGTGAAATAAATATATAAAAAAACAACACTTTTTTGTTTTATTTTATTTTGGTTTTTTATTAAATGTATATTGTCATCAATAAAATAGTACAAATATAATTTACAAAAACGGATATGGACGTATATTTAATTAAAAATATTTCTTATTTATATAGTTATACAATTATAAACATATATATATATATATATATATATATATATATATATATATATATATATATATATATATATATATATATATATACAGGTTATTTACATAGAATTTAAAGTATCGGATATTTTGTAGTGACCCCATGCTAATGTAGATATTCCATCAGGTAATATATACCGTTTATCGTCTTTGTAATTAAGGCTGATTTTATTAGATATTTCTGTATAAAGCTGATGAGATCTACTTCTAATAACCCTCTGTTGCCCATAGAATGTTTTTTTGGTTCTAATACACTCTACATAGTCGCTATAGTCAATATTTCTTACTATTGAATTTTTAACACCTTTTAACTTTTTAACAGTTTCGTCTTCAACTATGTACGCATATGCCTTTGCTTTCAATCATGCGAAGTCATTATCCGACCAGCATTTTCATCTTTCATTAGACTCAAAACTTTTTTATGTTGAGGCTTAATATTGAACTGATTATTTTCATTGTAGTCTGATGTATCGATATGCAATGGATTTGATTTGATTATATCGTAAATATCATCAGAAGATGATAGCACAAAACTATCTGTATCCATATATATGGCTTCGATGTTTTTACTTTTATTCTTCAAAAAAATTATAATAAAAATCATACATCAGCCACTTTGAAAGTTCTAAAACCACTACGCCTACATAAATTGGTTTGTCGTAACAAATCTCTAATTTTGTCAACTCAATTCCGACTAATTCATCACTAAAAATTTAAAAATTTAAAATTTATATATATTTATTATGAACACTTTTTATTTTTAGAAAAAAACACTTTATTACATTTACTATTAAAAAAACACTTTTACAATTTTAGAACCTCCACTTGAGGTTGGTTCAACTACAATCTTTTAAATTGCAACGAAAGGTATTAATAATACCTTCGTTGCAAGCTTTTCTTAAATTCTATTCTCACTAGGTTCTAGTGAGTTTTCACTTTCACTCAATTTTGGTGTACGTGACTTTTGAAGAAAGTCCGACTTGCAGTTTTTGGCTGACACCAATTGCGAAATATCAGAATTGTTGGCAATCGCTGCTTCACTTATTTTAACATAGACCCAAAATTATGCAATGGAAAATTGTATTACAAGCCTCTTGAAAGAGGTGTGGTCTAAGTAAAGCTTTAGCGCTTTGCCAAATTATTGCCAGCTTCTGTTAACTGTGCAAGCTAACCTGAATGAGGTGTGTTCTATGCAAAGCTTAGCGATTTGCCAAATTATTATCATTGTTGCCAACGTGAAGTGTTGGGACAATGCTATGAACATGTTGATGTACAACATGAGTAAAACATGATATAAAAACATGATCCGCTCAACATATATACAGCAACATCCCAAACTGAATAAATAGTGAAGAACCATAAAGAAAATGTATGCGCTAATTCACAACATAGTTCTTGATTTTTTGCACTTCCCTAGCACTAGCAATCGACAAGTAAAGTCAGTGCAACGTTTTAACAAAGCAACACAGATTTTCATAATTTAAAATGCAACTATGATTTTTTTCAAGGATTCGATATATCGAAAAAATATATAGATGTATCGAATCGATTGTGGGACTTATATTGAATCGGAAAACATCGATGTATCGAAGCAATATATCGAGTGTTTTCAAATATTGTGCATCCCCAGCAACTTCCAAATCGGTGATCATGAGGCTGTGACAAGCTCCAAGACAACCTTCTTGTCGGTGAACAAGAGGTTTTCTAAACTTCCCACTGAAATTTTATTTTAACAAAGTTATTTATGTGTATATATTTATATATATTTATATAGATATATATATATTTATATACAGATATATGTATATATATATATATATATATATATATATATATATATATATATATATATATATATATATATATATATATATATATATATATATATATATATATATATATATATAGGCTTTGCAGGATGACCCTGAGCAACACACGTTGCTCAGTGAGAATAGGAAAAGACCTCTCCGAGCCATTTCATACCGAACGAGGTTTCAGACAGGGTGACTCCCTATCGTGCGACTTTTTTAACTTATTGATGGAGAAAATAGTTCGAGCTGCCGAACTCCGTCAAAGCGGCACTATCCTCAACAAAAGTGTCATGCTGCTCGCATATGCCGACGATATTGATATCATTGGCAGGAGCACACGAGCAGTCAGCGCAGCATTCTCCAGATTGGAGAAAGAGTCGCGTCGAATGGGTCTAGCGGTGAACGAGGACAAGACGAAGTTCCTTATGTCAACAAGCAAAAAAGAGTCCGTGCGTCTTGGACAAAAAGCTGATTTTGACACCCACAAGTTCGACATTGTGAAGGACTTCGTCTATCTGGGATCCAGCGTAAACAGCAACAACGACGTCAGCCTGGAGATCAAACAGAGAATAACTCTTGCCAACAGGTGCTACTTTGGGCTCAGTAGGCAATTGAGAAGCAGAGCCCTCTCTCGCCGGACAAAAATAACGCTCTACAAGTCACTCATCATGCCCGTCCTACTTTATGGTGCAGAAACATGGACGCTGGCCACCACCGATGAGAGAGTACTGGGAGCGTTCGAGAGAAAGATTCTCCGTAAAATCTTTGGCCCTATCTGCTTTGCTAACGAGTATCGAATCAGGATGAACCACGAGCTGTATGAGTTATTCGACGACATTGACATAGTCAAGCGCATCAAGATCCAGCGGCTTCGCTGGCTAGGTCATGTCGAACGAATGGATGAAAACACTCCAGCCAAGAAGGTGCTTGAATCGAAACTCGAAGGTGGACAGCGTAGAAGAGGGCGTCCAAATCTGCGTTGGAAAGACCAAGTTGAGGACAACCTGGCAACGCTTGGTATTTCTAACTGGCGTCAGCGCGCGCAAAGCAGATCCGACTGGCGCGGCTTCATCTCAGCGGCCAAAACCGACCCACGGTTGTAAGGGCCATTTAAGTAAGTAAGTAAGTATATATATATAAATATATATATATATAAATATATATATATATAAATATATAAATATATATATATATATATATATATATATATATATATATATATATATATATATATATACATATATATATATATATATATATATATATATATATATCTATATATATATATATATATATATATATATATACATATACATATATATATATATATATATATATATATATATATATATATATATATATATATATATATATATATATATATATATATATATATCTATATCTATATCTATATATATATATATATATATATATATATATATATATATATATATATCTATATCTATATCTATATATATATATATATATATATATATATATATATATATATATATATATATATAGATATATATATATCTATATAGATATATATATATATATATATATATATGGAGCGATTTTCTTAATAGAAAAAATATTTTTATTATTTATGTCAGGGGCCCGTGCTTCGCTATGGAAGTTTTTATTAATTTTATGAATGTAGTACCCAAAATAATAATTCTCCGTCAAAACAACTTTTCTCAAAGACAATTCTTTCTCAGACTGCACTTCCCCGTAGAATTCCTCCAGTAGAGTTTTTCCCAGTAGAATCTTTTGTGTGTTTAGTTTGAATGTGCTGAGTTCTAGTGTGGTGAAATTTTAGTGTGGTGAGTTTTAGCGTGGTGAGTTTTAGTTTTTTTCTTTATCTATCCTTTTTTTTGTTTTTACTTTAGTTTGGATTTTAGTTTAAAGTTATTGCTATTGATTTTGTATTTTTGTTTTTGTTTTGTACTTTTGCTTTTGTGTTTTTGATTTAAATTTTGTTTTTATTTGAGTTTTTTGTTTCTTGTTCGTATCTGGTGAAAGTGCTGAGTTATATCGAATTGAAAGTTTAGGTTGTATGGGAGGTGCCACGTCTCTTTGTCTAATCCCGCCCATATATATAGCATATCATTCGATCCAGATCATACCGCATCTTAACGGATCACTCGTTTAGATGGAGAAGCGGAACAAACAATTTATTATATTAATAGGATATATATATATATATAGATATATATATATATATATATATATATATATATATATATATATATATATATATATATATATATATATATGGGTGATTCCACGTCAGATCAACCGAAGGATTGGCAGCACCATCTCAGAAATTAATGAAATTTGGTTTAAAGACTCGAAATTAAGAAAAACGCAAAATAAGTGTCCTAACTGCAGTGGTTTCAGAGAAATCTGAAAAACTCACAAAAAATGCACAAATTTGCAGTAGCTTAACTATCTCCTCTGTTTGGATCCTCTGTTTTGAAATAACAACTAAGTCTATTTAATAAACAAATAATCTATAGTCCTTGACTGACTGTATAAAAAAACGAAGGTGTTAATTCTAAAAAGGGTACCGAGGTCACTGCGGTAGTACATATTCACAATCGTGAGATCATTACCTTTCATTTGAGTACCTATATGTTCATATAGGTAGGTGAAAAGTTTTTCGATTTTTCTAGGGTACCACAGGTCCGACCGCACCCTATTTACATACTTATTTAATTTTGAATCCAAACAGAGGGGATAGTTTGAAAAATAAAAAAAAATACCCCAAATTAATTATTCTTTTTAAAAGCTATAAAATAAATTTTATTGGCTTTTATAGTTTAATAACATTACAAAGAAAATAGTTACAAACTTTTATAATAAAAATTTCATATGAAAATTTCTACTTTATAAAACATTTTTATTAATAACTTCAGAACAAGCCCGAACACCATTCTGAAATTTTGACAGTTTATTAGCAAAAGGATACTCATTAACATATATTTTTTTAAAAATTTTAAAAAAGGGTGTTATTGAGATAATCCTTTTTTAATAATATTAGAGATTAATATCTACCTATGGTCACCCTAATATTAAAAATTTTAATATTTCCACTTTTGCTCAGTTTTATAACCTTTACATGGTCGTTTAAATGGTTTCCATAAGTTAACTATTTACGAAGTTACAGTTAAGCTAGTGCAACTTTGTGCATTTTTTGTGAGTTTTTCATATTTCAAGGATTCATATCTCTGAAACCACTGCAGTTAGGAAACTGAAATTGCGTTTTTCTTAATTTCAAGTCATTAAACCACCCTACCAAATTTCATTAATTTCTGAGATGGTGCTGCCAAAATTTTGAAATTTTCAGTTGATTTGACGTGGAATAACCCATATATATATATATATATATATATATATATATATATATATATATATATATATATATATATATATATATAAATATATATATATATATATATATATATATATATATATATATATATATATATATCTATACAATAATAATAGTTTGGCACTCATATAAGGCAGTCATATAAGAACTCTCACCATTTTTAGCTGCGCGTGTTATATTTGTACTCAAAGTGGGACCTACACTTTATTGCCGAATCCGAACGGTGGGTGAGAGCTATTCTTAGGCAATGTTTTACTCTCGTATGTTTGCCATTTACTGCCGAGAGGTAGCGCGGTATAGAAAAATGTTTCTATGAAAAGATGTTGTTAGCCCCAGTCCACACTTGAACAGCGGATCTTTCGACTCGCAGTCCAATGCACTAACCACCCCCACGTGGTGGTTACCTTGACGTGGTGTGGGGGCTTAAGTTACAATGACTCAATAAGGCTAAGCTGACGGAAACTTTTTAAAGTTTCTGGTAGGGTCACCCTTGTCAGACAGGCTTGTGATGAGTAATGAACTAAATACTACCATAGTCTTTTTTATTGGTGGGGTGGCAGACTCTAAAGAAACCCTACACCACCGCGATGGGTCAACATAAAGATTTAACTACTCCAGGTGGTACCCACAAAAGTGGCAATCCATCCTCTTCGGCGGCTGAGGCAAGGATTCTGGAGGCGTCAATCCACGCAACCAACCCTGGTACGATGAACCTTTCTGCTCCTGTAGCAGGGGGTTCATAGCTAGGAATCTAGAGGAGGATAACGACAACGCAGCGGTTCCCATACAAGTAGAGGAAAGTGTCGGTTCGGCTATGCCTACGACTTATCCTCCACTGTATGGCTGCTCGACAGTGTTGTTTCCTCTCAGGGCTCCTTTCTGTCACGTATTTGGAAACATGGGTCGATCGAAGGAAAGTGGTGTCTTACCAGCATCTAATCCTAGAGAGACCGACGCCCAACTGGAAGCTAAACTTCCATTGGAGACTGGACCCGGATCTCTGAATATAGAGGTCAGGTTGTCCGATGCCCAGGTGAGTAGGAGAAGGAAGAATAAAGCGAAGGATCGCAAAGAGGCTGAAAAGGCTAAAGGCGACGCTGGAGCTTTCTCTTCCCCAGCTACCACAGCAAAACGCGATAGATCGGTGGAGGTTACTCCGACTTAAGCCGGACCATCCGCTGCTGCTGTTGTGGCTGCCAATGCACCTGAGAAGCGCAATGGAAAGAAGTTTAAAACCTTTACTGCTACTGCGAAACCCCGTAACTCCCAGAACTCGACAGTTTCCAGTGATATGGCTTCCACAAGCAAGAGCACTGGTGCTTCATGTTCCGGATCGGCTGCGGATGAACTGCCTTCAACATCCACTGGCAGAGGTAGGCTAGCAGTATCATATCGTGATGCTGCTCTCAAAGCTATTCCGGTTTCGATTATTGGCAAATTGGGGAAGGAGCAAAGGTGAATGATGCAGAAGTAAAACAGTGCACCGATCATCTTTGGCGGCTAGTCAGCACCGGCGGTGTCAGTGCAAACGCAAAAGGCTATGAGACGAGTGACGACATCATGAAGGTGCTATGCTCGTCTCAAGCCAATTTCCATTGGATTGCCACAGCCGTTGCTAAAATCCCCCCCTTGGGCAAATCGCGCTTCGCTGTTTTCAGCGGAGACGAACCCAAACGCAGGCGAGCAATATGCTGGATACCTGGTCCTATCAGGAAAACAGCGGAAGTGTTTGCCTGCCTACGTGCTCAGAACCAGGGCATCGAAACGAACGGATGGAAAATCTATAGCCATAAACCAGAGCGAGGTCCGGAGGACAAGGAGGGCTCAACCCTGTTTGTTGGCTTAGACCAGAAGTCGTTAGATGTCATGCTATATAAGTACGACAACCATCTAAACTTATTCTTTGGACGGATCAAATTCCGAATCAATTCCAAATGAATAGGCATATGATGAGAAACGAGTTAATTATCCTGTCATGATATTTACTCAGATCAATCTACAACATTCTAAAGCTGCTACCGCTTTACTAGGTAAGCTGCTCTCCATGTTGCATACATTACCTCACATCACAGCTATTCAAGAACCATGGGTGTATAACAAACGCATTTGTGGTCTTAGTGAACTACGTGGTGAAACCATACTATACGATGAGCAAGCCGCAAGGCCTAGAAGCTGTCTTATAGTATCAAAACACTTTGCTGTCACCAAGTTAACCCAATTCTGTGGGCAAGACCTGGTGGCAGCCAAAGTGAGCTATGAATGCGATAGTGGATGGAAACATCTGATTGTCGCCTCAGGCTACTTCCCCTATGACTCACTACTGCCTCCTCCGAAGGCAATTGTTGAGCTCATAGAGTACTGTGATCTTAAGGAGACCGGCCTTATTCTTTGCTGTGACGCTAATGCTCAACACACTGTGTGGGGCAGTATGCCATCTAATTGATGGCTTCAAGTCACCTGGACCGGATGGCATCTACCCAGTCATACTACAGGAAGGTATAACCCAATTGCTACCATGCCTAAAGAAGATCTTTAGAGCAAGTCTCGCATGGGCATACATTCCGACATCCTGGCGTTTAGTTAAAGTAGCCTTCATTCCTAAAGTCGGAAGAGAAGACTATTCCATAGCCAAGAGCTTCATACCCATTAGTAAGACTAGTTGAGCTGCACATCAGAAAAACATCGCTGTCAAGGTACCCACTATCATCAAGACAACATGCCTACCAACGTGGAAAATCCTGTAAAACAGCATTGCAACATCTGGTTGGCCGGATGGAGCATGCTTTTCAGAGGAAGATGTACGTGATGGGCATATTTGTTGACATCGAGGGTGCTTTTGATAATGCGACTTTTGATGGAATGTGTGACGCAACTAGAAGGCATGGAATAGATGAAACATTGGTCAAATGGCTAAGGTCTATGCTAATGTTTAGGACCATCACTTCTGAGGCGGAGTGTGGTCAGTATATTATGGCAGGGGTGAATAGAGGTTGTCCTCAAGGAGGCGTTCTCTCCCCCCTGCTCTGGTGTATGTTGGTTGACTCTCTAGTCAACGATCTCGATGGACCAGGTGTCTATTCCCAGGCCTATGCAGATGATGTTGACATTCTTGCCACAGGCTTTTCCCTCAATGAGGTCTGTGTTAAAACACAAAACTCATTGAACCGAATTGACAGCTGGTGTACTGCAAACGGACTTTCCGTCAACCCTCACAAAACAGGGATTGTTCTCTTCACTAGGAAAAGAATAATGACAGGATTATCTCTACCAGTACTTAAGGGTGTCACTATTCCTCTGTCTAACGAAGTAAAATATCTGGGCTTAACTCTAGATAGTAAACTACTTTGGACAAAACATGTTGAAAATAAAATTTCGCGAGCATTGAATGCCTTCTGGCAACCTTAGAACCGTGTGTCTGGGTGTTACTGGTGCCTTTCCCACTACACCTGGTTCAGCACTGAATGCAATCTTAAACCTACCACCACTTGACATCTTCATCAGAGGCGAAGCCATGAAAGGCTGCTGGAGACTAAAACGAGGTGGTTTCTGGTTTAATGTTCCCTGGAATATCTCTGACATTGCACTTGACACTCCATTTGCCCCATAGTGCAAACAATCAACAATAATAAATGAGACGCAACAGACTACAGCGCACTAATCAATGTGTTAGAAAGAGACGGAATGTGCAAGAAGAGATGGAAGATCACACATTAAAACACTTAAGTGCGAATGAGATGCCAATAGCATGCGTCATTCACGAAACGAGTAGAAGATTCTCAAAACATGTCGAAGCTTGTCGAAACGTGTCGAACTGATGCATGCAGTATATAAGTCCGACGCATCTGAGGCACAGCACTTCAGTAGTGATTGGAAAGAGGTCGAGTGCATTTTGTGTGTGATCAATGTCAAGTTAAATAGTGGACATGCAGCAGTTGTTAAAATTTGTTTATTAAAGTGAATTAATAAAATTAATTGTTATAATTTATACCATATATAAGTGTGTTTTTATTTTGTACACAATCCAGAGATACACGGAGAGAAATAAAATTCTAAAACTCGAGAAGAATTCGGTTAGGAAGAAAAATAGTAGAATTTGACTAATATCAATAAAATACTACCCAAATTCAAGAATTTGTCATCTGAATATTAAGAAAGCAAAAAGTAAACAAACTTTATTCTACTGTATTTTCAGAACTTAATTTATTAATTATTAAAAACCAAAAAGCACACGCAAAATTGTTGCTGTATTGTTCGCAAAAGGAAAACGTGTTCATGTATCTGCTGTTGTTTTCATCAATTTTTCTTTCTCTTTAATATTAGCTCGTATGCTTTGTTTTGCGTTGTCGCCATCTGTTTGTTTGTGTGCATGTCTGTCCGTTGAAAGTAACTAGGTCAAGTTTTCTAGATATTCAGACATTATGTTCATAGGTATCAAACAAGTAACTAAGTACAATTTGTCTGGATTGCAGATATTTTTTCTAAGGTATCAAAAATCGCACGGGGGGGGGATTTGGAGGTTCAAAGCCCCCCCCACGAGCATTAAAAAAAATATTTAATTAGATTAAAGACTAAAAATGTATATGAATGTAAATTATAATTTTATAGTATCTCACGCTCAGATCAAAAGTGGTTTAAACAATATGTTGGAATAAAAAATGGATCAAAATGTTTAGAGTAAAAACGAAACAATATTTTCTAAAAGCAAAAAACAATAAAAGAAGATCAGAGCATAAAAGTGATAAAGTTCTATCTCATTTGTGAGCTGACTTTATCTTTACTCATTCTTATTCTAATAAAATTTTATTGATGTTAAAACGTATTGAGGAAATTATAAAATACTATACTAATAAAAGGATATATTATATATTCAAGAATATATACTTCAAAAAAATTTAAACTTTCTTTACAAAAATGTTCATTGCTTAAAATTATTTTGGTCGAACATTTTTTTTTCTTGTGTTGAAAAACTTTTGTTTGGAACAATATTTCCGTTATTTTTGTCGGAGAAACATTATTTGGAACTAAAAATAATTGCAATTTTCTAACAATCTTATTTTTTTAAATCAATACAATACAAACAATTTAATTTTTTTTAAACAATTATTTTTAAATTTTTTTATTTATGAGTATAAATATAAAAATGGTTGTACGGTACTAATTCGTTTACAGCTTTTATTCGCATTAAATAAATTTGAATTGATTTTTAAAATATCTAATAGTAACATTTCAAAAGGGTATAAAACCTTTAAATGATTTGATTTTGTAAAAACGCTTTTAAATCCATACTCAAAGAAATTTCAGATACAAAATGAAGGGTGTAAACGAAATTATTTATACATTTACTTTTAAACTTAAAAAATTATAAATAATAATATAATAGTTTGGCGCTACAGTCCTGTATAGAACTTCGGCCGAACTCTCTCACCAATTTGAGTTGTGCGTGTTATATTTGTACTCAAAGTGGTGGGACCTACAGTTTATTTTCTGAATGAGTTAGGACGAATCCGTATTTTAGTCTTCCGGCCCACCATCGTCCAACGGCCCAGTCGGCACCTACACACATTTTTTTATTTTCGTAAATTACGATCGTTTGGCGATTCAAAATAATCATAAATTTCGATCATTTTGCTCGTAAAAAACGATGATAAATATCAATGAAAAAAACAATCATATTTTGTTCGTAAAAAACGATGGCTCGTATTTTTCGATTGTTTAAATCGTAAAAAAAGATTGTCAAAATTTATTATTGTTTTTGTAATCAAAAGTTCATTTAAAAAATGCAAGAAATGTTCGATATTTTTAACAAGATTGAATTGTTTTGGTGAAATTTTTTGTAAAATTTGATGTAATTTAGAAGTAAGTAAATGCATTTGTGAGCTTAATATAAAAATTAAATGCATTTACTTATTTTTTTTTTGTATCGTTAAAAAAGTAGGAAAAAGCTCGTAAAAGAGTTAAAAATGATTATCATTTACGTTTAAAATTTAATCGTAAAAAATATTAAAAACATCGTTTATAACGAGTATATAATCGTATTTTACGATCATAAACAATCGAAAATTTATCATATATGAGTGTTTTTAGTTCGTTTATGATACCTCGTTACGATGGACAAATTAAGAACGAAACTGTATGCGTTTTCGAATTATTTACGATTCTTGTATACGATTGTTTTATTCATTATTTCAGAATATTTGCTATCATTTACGATGTCGTTTATGATAGTTTGGCCGGCTGGGGGCTGATAACACTAATCCAACTATCGCTTATTATACCCTACATTAAGAGTGAAAACATAAATCTACTGGTGAATTTTACTGTATATGTGCACATGTAACCTTTTTTGGTCAAATATATATATATGCGAAAAAATTGGCGAGATCCATTGGGACCTATGATCCGACCACTTATGTTCAAATACCTCATATAAAATGTACATATAAAGATCAATTTTTATGTATACGTGCTTAGGTAAACTTTTTTGGTCAAATATATATTGACTTCATGCTCAAATACATAAAAATAATGTTTTCCCGCAAAACGACTTGTGGTTAAAAAAAAATTCGAAATTCGGTACACCTACCCATTTGTAAATATGGGTATCAAATGAATGAAAATTCGGCTTAGGCCGACTATAATTTTTATAAACCTAACTATAATAACGCATACTACACGGAGGGAAATAAAATTCTAAAACTCGAGAAGAATTCGGTTAGAAAGAAAAATAGTAGAATTTGACTAATATCAATAAAATACTACTAAAATTCAAGAATTTGTCATCTGGATATCAAGAAAGCAAATTACTTAGTTGTCAAAAAAGTAAACAAACTTTATTCAACCGGATTTTCAGAAGTTAATTTATTGATTATTAAAAACAAAAAGAACACGCAAAATTGTTGCTGTATTCTTCGCAAAAAGAACAAGTGTTCATGTATTGTTGTGGTTTTCATCGATATTACTCTGCCTGTATGCTTTGTTTTGCGAGGTCGTTTGTTAGTCTGCCTTTCTGTATGTTGAAAGTAACTAAGCCAAATTTTTCTAGATATTCAGACATTAAATTCTTAGGTATCAAAAAAGTAACTAAATATAATTTGTCTGGATTGCAATTTTTTTTCTTCTTAGGTATCAAAAAACGGCAATGTTTGCATGTATGTGTTTTCACGAATAGAACAACAAAGCACAGCCAGACAATCAAGCGTCTTTGTATGTATGAATGTTAAAGACATAAATAGAAAAAACGACTTTTCCTAAGAATATTGGTATGGTTTCAGTTCGTAAACATAAATTTGAGTTCAATTTTGCATAAATACCAAGTTGATTTCATTCCATTGTTATCCAAATACACTATACAATGCTTTTGGGTAACGCGGGGAAGGTTTATACATAACCAACAGTAGATGTAGAAGAAGAAAAGAAAATGTATAAGGTAAGTAATAATATACATAAATAATATACATAAAGAATAATATCCAAAATTAAATAATAATAATACAAATAAACAATTCCATTAAATTAAGTATTCAAAGAAGTGATATATATATATATATATATATATATATATATATATATATATATATATATATATATATATATATATATATATATATATATATATATATATATATGGGTGATTCCACGTCAGATCAACCGAAGGTTTGGCAGCACCTTCTCAGAAATTAATGAAATTTGGTAGTGTGCTTATGGGTAAGGCGGGGAAGGTTAATACATAACCAACAGTAGATGCAGAAGAAGAAAAGAAAGTGTATAAGGTAAGTAATAATATACATAAATAATATACATACAGAATAATAATAAAAAAAAAAAATATATATATATATATATATATATATATATATATATATATATATATATATATATATGTATGTATGTATGAAACAAAAAACTCAAATACAAATAAAAAAATTAAAAACACAAAAGCACAAAACAAAAATACAAAAACAAAAGCAATAACTTAAAACTAAAATCCAAACTAAAGTAAAAATAAAAAAGGAAAGATAAAGAAAAACAGACGCACCTCACTAAAACTCACCACGCTAAAACTCACCACACTAAAACTAACCACACTAAAATTCATCACACTAGAACTCAGCACATTAAAACTAAACACACTAAAGCTTCTACTGGGAAAAACTCTACTGGAAGAATTGTACGGGGAAGTGCAGTCTGAGAAAGAATTGTCTTTGAGAAAAATTGTTTTGACAGAGAATTATTATTTTGGGTACTACATTCATAAAACCTATAAAAACTTCCATGGCGAAGCACGGGCCCTTGTTATAAATAATAAAAATATTTTGTATATTAATAAAATCGCTCTGTATCTTTGAATTGGCATATAACAGAAGAAAAACAGACTCACCTCACTAAAACTCACCACGCTAAAACTGCCCACACTAAAACTAACCACACTAAAATTCATCACACTAGAACTCAGCACATTAAAACTAAACACACTAAAGCTTCAACTGGGAAAAACTCTACTGGAAGAATTTACGGGGAAGTGCAGTCTGAAAAAGAATTGTCTTTGAGAAAAATTGTTTTGACATAGAATTATTATTTTGGCTACTACATTCATAAAACCAATAAAAACTTCCATGGCGAAGCACGGGCCCTTAAAATAAATAATAAAAATATTTTGTATATTAATAAAATCGCTGTGTATCTTTGAATTGGCATATATATATATATATATATATATATATATATATATATATATATATATATATATATATATATATATATATAATATATATATATATATATATATATATGTATATATATATCTATATATATATTTATATATATATATATATATATATATATATATAAATATATATATATATATATATATATATCTATAAATATATATATAGATATATTTATATAGATATATACATATATATATATATCTATATATATATATAGATATATATATATATATATATATATATATATATATATATATATATATATATATATATATAAATATATACACATAAATAACTTTGTTAAAATAAAATTTCAGTTGGAAGTTTAAAAAACCTTTTGATCACCGACAAGAAGGTTGCGACAACCTCATGCTCACCGATTTGGAGGTTGTCACAGCCTCATGATCGCCGATTTGGAGGTTGCTGGGGATGCACAAAATACATCGATGTTTGAAAAACACTCGATATCTTCGATACATCGATGTTTTCCGATGAAATATAAGTCCCACAATCTATTCGATACATCTATATATTTTTTCGATATATCGACGCCTTGAAAAATCATAGTTGCATTTTAAATTATGAAAATCTGTGTTGCTTTGTTAAAACGTTGCACTGACTTTACATGTCGATT
This sequence comes from Dryomyza anilis, assembly GCA_951804985.1. Taxonomy (NCBI): domain Eukaryota; kingdom Metazoa; phylum Arthropoda; class Insecta; order Diptera; family Dryomyzidae; genus Dryomyza; species Dryomyza anilis. The sequence continues at coordinate 72,064,859 of OX638131.1, forward strand.
GCTAGTGCTAGGGAAGTTCAAAAAATCAAGAACGAAATAAAAGACAAATTACATGACGTACGCGGATAGAAAAGATTTGTTTGAATATATTTGAATGTAATTAAAAAATAATATGAAATCACCATACATGTATTATTGTTCAAATGGTAATATGTTATTACTATGTGTAAACATGTTATATATTTCCCAGCAGAATCTGTCAAACTTATCATAAATATGTTACAATACAAACATACAATTTTAATTACATTTGAATATACTATTTCTTGGCAGTTTACTTGGTTATAACTATGTTTCAAAACAAACATAAAATGCTATTCAAAGGTAATTATAACGTATGTTCGCAGCGCTCGTCTTCATTCGATTAGGTATCGACGGACGAAGTTGGCAACGTTGCGCAGCATTTTCTATCTACGCCATCTTTTGTCATCGTTTGAACATATTGATGTTTAAAAACAAATAAAAAGGAAATTGAATTTAAATAAAATTATTCTTCCAACATTCCTCTTGTATACGAAGTTAGCCATTGTTGAGCAGAATTTTCTATCTACGTATCTTTTATCATCGTTTGAAGTATGTATTGGTCCTTTTAAACATACACACAGAGTACTCATTTGTTGCGGCAACCAACTAAATTGCACTACCGAATCATTCGGTTGCGGCAACAACTGATAATGTAAATGCAACAACTGATAAATTAAATGCAAGAACAAAGTAAATGCAACAACCACTTAATTCAGTTGAGCCAACCACCTAGTCGGTGAGAATTAGGTTGTAACACCTCCAATTCGATGATCATGAGGTTGTGACATCCTCCTAATCCGTGTACATGAGGTTGTGGTAGCCTCCAAATCGGTGATCATGATGTTGCGACAACCTCCTAGTCGGTAAGCATGAGGTTGACGTAACCTCCTAGTCGGTAAGCATTAGATTTTCTACACATCCAATTTAAATTTTATTATAACATAGTTATTTATGTATATAAAACTTATGTATTCCATATGCATTATAATTGAGTAAAATTGTCGCTCACACAATTTAGAAGCATATCTACTAATTCCTGCTCCCTGAAAAATAACAATGAAAAGATACATGTATCTGCATGCATTTATTTTTTATTTCCTCATAACCAATAAATAAATAAAAAAAATGTTGGGAAGGTTAGATCACATGGGAAATTTTAAAGTATGTGTAATTATGATAGTTAGGATTATCAAAATTATAGTCGGTCTAAGCCGACTATAAATACCCTACACATATGTGTGGTTACCATTCAAAGTGATATATAGGTCACCAGGGTATACGAATCCTGAAAATAACTACAAACATTCAATCGCTGAAGAATTTCCATTCATTTAATACCCATATTTACAAATGGGTAGGTGTACCTAATTTCGATTTTTTTTTTGTGAACCACAAGTCTTTTCGCCGGAAAACATTATTATCATGTATTTGAGCATGATATCAATATATATTTGACCAAAAAAGTTTACCTAAGCACGTATACATAAAAATTGATCTTTATATGTACATTTTATATGAGGTATTTGAACATAAGTGGTCGGATCATAGGTCCCACATACAGCGTAGGTATATTAGTAATCTAAGTTATAAGTTTCATGTAGGGTATAAAAACTATTTCCATTGGTCACGTATTTTTTATTTATATTTCACTACCTAATGAGCAATTTTCATTGAATAAATATATTATTTTATTAATATTTGTATATTTATTTCGCAATGTAACTTAATTAATGAATTTCCTATTGTTTGCCACTTGTGAAAATTTTGACGTTTATTTATTTCTGCATGTATCCATAATTGTTGGCTAAAAACAGGCATCCGAACTGCTGATAGACATGAAGTTGCCGTTTGTCATTTATTTTGTTGATACAACAACTTACTCAATCGTCGTAACAAATGCACGTATGTCAATTTTGGCAGATTGAAAAATGCAATCATGAGGTTACGGCAACCGAAGTTGCGCGGACTAACATTTCGGTTGTAGAAAAATAAGGTACGTTAATTTTAATGACATGAGGTTACAACAAATGTATTTCGGTTGCAACACTGAAACGTTGGTTCAATTAACCTCATGCCAAAAGAGGATTTTTATGTGTGTACTGATGTTTGAAAAGAAACAAACAAATGAAATTAGATGTTAATAAAAGTATTCTTGCAATATTCTTCTTGTATACGAACTCGGTGACCAACTCGTTGGTACTCGGTGACCGCCATTTTCTGCATGCGTGTCTTTTGATGTTTGTTGAGAAAACGTATTCGTATCGGTAATACGTCATTTGTAAATTTAAAAAATATACAAATTGTGGTACAAAAAGTACAAATAGTAACAAATAATATCATTTAATAGTGCAGTATTTAATTTAATTGTTCCTGAATGTTTTTCTAAAAATATTGTGAAAAGCCGACGCGGATATTTCATTAAAAAAAAACCACAACTAAAAATCAGTGCTTCTACATATTTTCAAACAGAATTCGGCATTGTTTTTTTACAACAGGCTCCGCGAACTCCTTGCCGACGCTCTGTGCTGTACTGAGACTTGTACTTGCAGTTTTAATTTAATTATTTATTTATGCATTTAAAAATGTGTATATGAATTCAAATATTATTAATTCCCACTGTGCATGTTTAATAATTATTTTTGGACTGAAACAAGTGAACATATTTATGTTTCGGTTCAAATATTTATTTTGTTTGGATGTAGTAACTCAATAAACGAAAAACCTGGATATTAAGTGATTCTCTAATGTATATTGAACATGGATATCGAAGCTTTCACTCGAGAAAAGCGTTCAACTTTTTATAATTGTAAGCTTGAAAGCCATAGCGTTCTCCAGCAAAACTGTTAGCTTTTTATCCAATTGAATCTAGCCTTTACCCGATATGCAACAGAGTAAGCGTTTGAAAACATTATCATTATTGGCTTTAAGGTCTAGTTTGTTTTCAAATTAGTTATAAATATAAAATAAGTGCTATTTTTAGCGTTTACTCTGAATTTGAAAATGATTTGATAATAACATTACCAAAAAAGGCAGTGAAAGTTAGAAGCAAAAATGATTGCAAAAGAAACCCTGACAAAAATATAATCTAATAGCTTACCGAAATCTATTAGTGTTTGGACTTCTGTGAATATTTAAAACAATATACAGTCCACCCCTGCAAACCTTGAATAGAATTATATTCGAGAGCTTGAAACATACAAGCTTAAAAAACACGTCTACCACATTTTGGAGGCTGGCATCGATTTCCTGCAGCTGTCTTTACGCTCGGGCTTGAAGTCTACGATATTGAATGGATGACATATAACGGGATAATTAATTGAAAAATGCCCTTTTTGTTGTTCTATCCCAATATGTCATTGCACTTAATATTAACTTGCGAATGCTTTGAAATCAATCATTACTTTCAAATCGTAGAGTTGAGGTTAACGTTCGAAACACCTTTAACCTAAATTTAAGAATCATAGCTTTTTCAATAAAAACTAGTAGCTAAACCTTAACTTGAAAATTCCCTTATTTTCAAATCAATATTAACACTAATTCTTAAATTGATTTCAACGTTTACTTCAAACCTAGATTTAGCCTTATTTTCAACTCGATATCAAAATAACCTACAATTAATTTTTTTTTCCTTTAAATATTGACTTAATCCTGCAAAATAAGTTAAAAGAGGGGATCCTCATATAGGACAACAAAAAGGTCATTTTTCAATTAATTATCCCGTTATATGGCATCCAACCAATATCGTAGACTTTAAGCCCGAGCGTCAAGACAACTTCAGAAAATCGATTCCAGCATCCAAAATGTGGTAGACGTGTTTTTTTAAGCTTGTGTGTTTCAAGCTCTCGAATATAGTTCTGGAGCCTGGAGTTGCGGGGGCGGTCGGTATATCGTTTTAAATATTCACAGAAGTCCAAACACTAATAGATTTCGGTAAGCTATTAGATTTGGACGCGCGTTATTATGGCTGCATTCAGCGACCTCAGCAGTTGTGGAGCTGTTGAGCAATTTGAGCTTGAATGACATGCAACCCTCCATTTTTTCCGGTCGCCATTTTTTCCAGCATGAAATGTTTACGCTACATTTGCGCTGCCTTTGTTATCGATGACATTCGATGACATTTTAACTCAAATATTTATAAACAAAAATGGAATTTAAATTGAAAATATGTTTTAATCAATTAAATATTTGTATGTAACTTTAATAAAATATTTATAATACATTAATTTGTAAATTGACAGCTGAGATTGCGGTTCATTCAGTAACAGTGAGCGATTAGTTACGGAGCAGTTTCGCAACTGCTGAGATCGCTGAATGCAGCCTATGTTACATTTTTTGTCAGGGTTTCTATTGCAATCATAAAAAACATTCGGTTTTTAGCGTCACTACATTTTTGCTCCAAATTTTCACAGCCCTTTTTGGTAATGTTATTATCAAATCATTTTCAAATTCAGAGTAAGCACTAAAAATTGAAGTAAACGTTGAAATCAATTAGTGTTAAAATTGATTTAAAAATAAGGGAATTTTCAAGTTAAGGTTAAGCTACCAGTTTTTATTGAAAAAGCTATATATTAAAAGAAATTAAAGTATGTCCTACATTATATTCTTGTTTCTGTGAGATAACAAACAGCTGCAACAGTACCTGCGCCGGTGGCAGTGTACAGGAAATTCTTGTAAAATCCACGACGTGCCGCGAAGATCAAACCAGTGAATCCAATTGCGCCACTGCGATGTATAACATTGCCAGGTTCGCGCAAAATATCAATGTTGTCTGCGTATGAATGAAAATATATTAATATTTCATAAACGTATTCGTAAACCTTGGCCACTTACATTGTATATCAGCTCAACCTGCATTTTCCGTGCAGTAAAATTCTGACTTTCGTGTTTGGACCTGCACTTATTTATTAATTAATATGTCTGTTTGCTAATTCAAGCGAAAAACAATGATCTCGCTGATTGTGCGAATGCAGTGGCGCATATGTAGTGGCGAAAAAAATATAATTTTCTTGTTGACATTTAATTTAACACGTCACTGGTTTGCCACTGAGTAATTTTTTTTAGTGAATTTCGTCTCAAGTTTTTTTTAACTTCGAAAACCAACCTTGGAATAACATTCATTTATTCGACTTGATCATGACATTACATTCAACTAAGGTGGTTCAGAAACATATAGAAAAAACTCAAGTACACCTTACGAGTCAACGTACCTCAAATGATGTGAGGGCGTACCGTTCGTAACATCTTGCCCAATTTTCCACACCCTACGAATATTGGAAGACGGTGATACACGGGCATATGTGTTGGCGATCTCCAAATAAATCTTCAAAATTTTGCGATGATAACTATATATAATGATAGTATTAATAAATTCAGTAAGTTACATATGGCCATTATGTCCAGAGTTTGTATATGAAGCACATTAAGAACATGACAATATGAAATACAAATAAATGTATATGTTTTGATACACCTCGTCAATTTCATCAATATATATCAAATTAAAGCTATTTTAATTTCATTTTTAATGGAGTATAATGCAACAATTGGCCTGACACTATAAAAGATATAGCGGTTTAAGAATAACATAGGTTTCGAATTTTATTTTATGTCTGCTTCAATACAAATATTATGTTCATAATGTATAGTTTTTATGTAATAAATCAAAGCTCTGATCATTTACCTTCAATTTGATATACCACTTTCTAACACCAGTTGCAATATTTAATTAAAATTATTTATAATAACCCAAATGAGTCATCTCATATTAAAGCATCAAATATATAAAACCACACTATCTGGAAAGCTGAATATTGGCCAATATCTTAATTTTGAGCTGTTTCAACATACTTACAAATTTCATCCAATTCTGAGAAAGTCCAGGAAAATTTCTTTTTTTTGTTGATTTGTATGGAGTGGCGCATTTGAGTTAATTTAAAAAATTTAATTAAATATTGCAACTGGTGTAAGAAAGTGGTATATCAAATTAAAGGTAAATCATTAGATCTTTTGTTTATTATATAAAAACTATACATTATGAATATATTTTTAGTAAATTGGCCATAAAATAAAAATCGAAACATTTTAGTTCTAAAAGCGATATATCTTTATTAATACCAGACCAATTTCATTGTATTATAGTTCATTAGAATATACATTTTTTTGTTTTGTGTTTATTATATATTGGAAGGTCCTTAATGTCCTTCATATACAAACTCAGGACATAATCCATATGTTTATTTATGCTATCATTACATATACTTATAATCGCGATATGAAAATACAAATTTTGAAGATTTGTTCGGAGATCGCCAACACATATGATCATGTAGCACCGTCTTCCAATAATCGTAGGGTGTTGAAATTTGGCCAAGATCTTACGAAGGGGACTCCCTCACATAATTTGAGGTAAGTTTACATGTAGTTCAAAAAAAGGGAATTTGAACCACCCTAATCCACTGGTTGTAAAAGAAAATTCTCCAAATTTATCGAACCTTAAACTCATTGCTTATTGGGAATTATTATGTTTCTATTAGAACATATGCCATTTTAAGGGTAAACATCAAAATGTTTCCGTGATATCATAATATAAATCAGAGCTCATTACAACACTGTTCAAGTTTCAAGACAACCCTGTTTACAAATGATTTATCAGGCAATTACCCAGTGTGATTTCAGCTCCGCTCTGATTTTTCTCGTACACATTTTATATGTCAAATCAGTCGTTTCCTTTTTCAACTTTATTTGAAGAGAAAATTATTCAAAAATGGCTGCTAATTATTTTTCTTTTGCTTTTGTTTTTGTTAAGTTCAAAACTCAACAATAAATAAGTTGTCATTGAACGTAATGTCAAAAAATGTTTTCATTCAAATGAAAATTTTCGTGCAACGCGCTATAAAATGTAAGTTTTTAATTTGTATTAGTTTGTTTTACATTGTATAAAAATTAACATATATATGATTTTAGCAAAACACGCAACTGCCACACTTGCTCGCATAGCTCACTACGCACTGCAAGACATGTCGATGACCAATGAATTTCAATCATAGTGCTAAAGCTGAACGCCTTCGATGAAGGCGGCATTAGAGTGACCAGATGGCCAAATTTCCCGCAGAATATTCTGCTTTTAAGGTAATCATTTTGTTTTGCCTTTTTTTTATACATTTTGCTTAAAGATTCTGTTTTACTTTAAGTGATCGATAAGTATACCGAGAACGCTCGTCATCTGCAAAGCTTTGCACGCGCTTTCGATTCGCATCGTCAGCGCAAAGTGTACTGAGTCTGGATAAATTCATCGAATCAGAGAGTTAGTATATACTTTTTTTAATTGAAGTATTTTAAAAAACATGAATTTTCATGACATTCGACCATGAACACCGGGATAAAGTTTAATTATGCGTTATGTATCGAGCGCTCCAACTGCTGCTTTGCAAACCTGTACCAATTATCGAAGTGAGGTAGAATTTTCCGGAAATGGACAAATTGAATTCAATATTTAAGGTAGGTTATTGAAATTTGAGTTTTAATTTCATTATTTGTTTCATATCAAAATATGTGTTGATTTATATTAAAATGATTTAATAAGTTCAAATAATAATAATAATAAATAACACCATGCTTCAAAAATCAAAAACATTTTGCACACTTAAAAAAAACGACATGTACGTAAAACTAGAGACCAATCCTATAAAATATGCGCGTTCATCGTTTTTCTGTATCAATTCGTTTGCGGTTTTAAATTGCATTTAAAATGCAAGTGTGTACCATATTTTGAAATAACTTCAAAAATATAATTTTTGCCTCACTTTCGAAAACAATTAAATGCATCTTGTACCAGAAGCCCCCTTGATCGTGAATTCGAAAACCGCTTCGCGATATCAATTCGCATCCGGGTTTTACTTGCATTTGAAGTGCAACTGCTTATCACTTTTTAATAGTTAGAAAAATTTGTATTTTTTTGCATCACTTTTCAAAACCAAGGTTGGATTTTATAGCAGAAACCTCATTATTCGAAAACCGATTCGCGATATCAATTTGTATACGGGTTTTCTGATAGTGACGCAAAAAATATATTTTTTGAAATTATTTCAAAATAAGATACACACTTGCATTTTAAATGCAATTTAAACCCGCAAACGAACTGATCTCGAAAAACGGTGAACGCACGTATTCTTGGATCGGTCTCTAGTTTCACGTACATGTGGATACGTCGCACGGTGTAATAGTTCAAATATATATATATATATATATATATATATATATATATATATATATATATATATATATATATATAAATATATATATAAATACATTTTTATGAAAAACTTACATTTCCAGTTTGTTGATTAATATTATAAAAGGTATTTGATGCATTTTTAAAGTTAAAATATCAATATATATATATATATATATATATATATATATATATATATATATATATATATATATAATAAATACTAATTATAAAAATCCATACATTAAATTTAATAATCTATAATTTTTGCATTTCTTACAGGTTCTCCATCGATATGTACTTTGACGACAAACTACTATAAAGGGAATCTCGACTGACAAATAGCAGCCATTGAATCACCGTCAAAATTCATAGTCACCCTCGCACGGCCGATGTATCATAGTTTATTTAATATATATCTTAAGTAATTTGTAATTATGTTTGTGCTGTAAAAATTGTTTTTTTAATACTGATTTTTATTATTCTTCTTTAATTTATATAAATACACACAAAACAAAAACAACTTTGTAAAAAAAAAAATACTTAAATTAAACAAGAAATACATAAAATAATGCCTTTGCTTTAATTGTCATTAGTTTTCCTTTGGATCATCTTTGGGTCGGCGAAAAGTCAGATTTCTCTTATCTACAAGTCTTTTTTGCTGACGTTTTATTTTCTCTGAGAGAAGTTTTTCTTTGTTGTTTGTTCAGATATTCGTCAGAATAATACGTCATAAAAATGAAAGATAAAGAGGTGAGATCTCTATGTCCCTTTAAGTGCGTCCCTTGTTTTTTTAATACTGATTTTTATTATTCTTCTTTAATTTATATAAATACACACAAAACAAAAACAACTTTGTAAAAAAAAAAATACTTAAATTAAACAAGAAATACATAAAATAATGCCTTTGCTTTAATTGTCATTAGTTTTCTTTGGATCATCTTTGGGTCGGCGAAAAGTCAGATTTCTCTTATCTACAAGTCTTTTTTGCTGACGTTTTATTTTCTCTGAGAGAATTTTTTCTTTGTTGTTTGTTCAGATATTCGTCAGAATAATACGTCATAAAAATGAAAGATAAAGAGGTGAGATCTCTATGTCCCTTTAAGTGCGCTGCCTTTCCTATTTTGATCATCTTTCTGAACATAACTCTGAGACTGTGGTGAGATATATCTGACGTTTAGTTACGGAATAGTTCCTAAAGAGTTCAGAGACGACTCACTGGGTATATATTATGTTTACATAAAATTCCCAACATACATGTTAATGCCTGCAAAATTATGTTTGGTAGAGCCATTTTTTGCAGCGGGTAGTCACTGATGTAAAAGTTGGGCCAAAAAAACTTTAAAAACGTAACAAAACCGAAGATAGCGTTTGCGATGAACTGGCGGTATACTTGGCAAATCCAGTATCACAATTTAATGAAAATCCTTTCCATTTGTTGAAGGATCTCCCGTTACGAGTTCCCAAGTTATATTAGATTTCAATCAAATATTTAACTATGTTTGGAAGTTCCGTGCCATCGGAAGACTTTTTTCAAAATCGGATCCAAACAGAAAAATAGATTGAAATCTAAAAATTTTAACCAAAATTTACATAGTTTCATAAGATACACGAAAGAACTTTCGTAAATTTATGACAAAATTACGAATATTAATTGTTTATTTTACGAAATTGTTCGTAGATTTTATGTATGCAATTCGTACATAATACGAGAGACTCGTAATTCGTTACACATATTCACCTTTTTACGAATATATTCGTACATTTTACGAAAGTATTCGTAATTTTTGAAACATTTTACGAATCTTTCTTAAAATACACGAATATCTTGTTAAAAAAACTAACACATTTTAAACCTTTTTGTATTTATAACTATCTATTTGCACGCGATACCAATTAAATAAAACATTTTGATTAAAAAAACTCGCGATGAACTTACGATTAATTCATAAAAATATGAATTATTATGCACTGATTTGATACTTTTGCACTTTTAGCACAAACTGAACTCACACAGAACACATTTTAAAACTGTTTACATTTTATAACTATTTCGTAAAAATTCTGTAAACTTGGTATTTGATAATTTTGTGTATTTCTCTATATTATGCGCCCTTTTTAAAGGCGCAACATTTTTCTATATTTGTCGCCTATTCCCTTTTATTTCATTTTGATAATTTTGCGCCTTTCTCTATATTTTGCGCGATTTTGTAAAGGCGATAATTATATAAATAGGCCCATATTAAATTTTGTTTTTGAAAAATGTTTGCCTTTCTCTATATTTAGAGCACTTTTGTAATAGCTCCAACATTCTTTTTTCAATTTTAATTTTTTTTTAAGTTTGTAACTTTTTCTATATTTTGTCATATTTACGGGTTCTAAAACTACAAACTACCGATATAATCATCTTTGTACAATTGTCAAAAATAGTTATGAATACTTTAATATTAAAGTTCACTTTAAATTTTGTACGAATATGCGACATTACATTTTGACTTAGATTCTGAAGAATACGCAATTAGAGTTTTATATATTTTGAGTTCTAAATCATGTATCAATATTAAATCGTATATAGAAATTATTGACGCATAATCATAGAGAATTAAAAATAAATTCAACTTTTTTGACAAATTTTGTATTTAAATTGTTAAATTTGTATGTATGGTCATTGTAAGGAATGATGCTACTGTAAAACAAAGGGTACCATTAGAAAACATTCGATGAATATTATTTTTATTATAGGACTTTAAAACGTTTAAAAATATTCGTTTGCGGCGCTTCTTCGATATCATTTCCTTATATATATTACAGTTTAACTGATGAGCCACTTAAAATCATATTTCGGTCAGAGATCCAAAATTTTGCATATAAGCTTAATATGAGAGACTATTCTTCAAATATTTATGAATTTCAAAGAGGATGATGTCTAAAAGTTTAAAATTCGTTGTTTCAAAATAGAATATCCAACATCAGAACAGATGTTTACTATCTTTTAATAATGGCATAATTCATTTTTAACTGTATTTGATTAGAAAATATAAAAAGTACAAATTTTGTGGGGTCTTTTTAAACAAGCGCACAAACAAATCGTGTCTAAATAATTGTATGCTTATTTTCTTGAAGAAAAAAACCTTTATTTCGTAGTTACGACAAACCTGTAGTTCTTCGTAATCAAATTTAAACGTGAAAGTTTTCGAGGCGACGAACAGTGGGGAATCTTCATATGATCAGCGGCCAAAAATACTAAAAATGGTCCTAGAAAAATGAAATTTAATACGCATGTTATTCTCATCAATATGAGGTATATGTATATAAATGGGCATATTCTGTCAAGGGGCACGTATTATTGTTCAAATGGTAATATGTTATTACTTTGTGTAAACATGTTATATATTTCCCAGCAGAATCTGTCAAACTTATCATAAATATGTTACAATACAAACATACAATTTTAATTGCATTTGAATATACTATTTCTTGGCAGTTTACTTGGTTATAACTATGTTTCAAAACAAACATAAAATGCTATTCAAAGGTAATTATAACGTATGTTCGCAGCGCTCGTCTTCATTCGATTAGGTATCGACGGACGAAGTTGGCAACGTTGCGCAGCATTTTCTATCTACGCCATCTTTTGTCATCGTTTGAACATATTGATGTTTAAAAACAAATAAAAAGGAAATTGAATTTAAATAAAATTATTCTTCCAACATTCCTCTTGTATACGAAGTTAGCCATTGTTGAGCAGAATTTTCTATCTACGTATCTTTTATCATCGTTTGAAGTATGTATTGGTCCTTTTAAACATACACACAGAGTACTCATTTGTTGCGGCAACCAACTAAATTGCACTACCGAATCATTCGGTTGCGGCAACAACTGATAATGTAAATGCAACAACTGATAAATTAAATGCAAGAACAAAGTAAATGCAACAACCACTTAATTCAGTTGAGCCAACCACCTAGTCGGTGAGAATTAGGTTGTAACACCTCCAATTCGATGATCATGAGGTTGTGACATCCTCCTAATCCGTGTACATGAGGTTGTGGTAGCCTCCAAATCGGTGATCATAATGTTGCGACAACCTCCTAGTCGGTAAGCATGAGGTTGACGTAACCTCCTAGCCGGTAAGCATTAGATTTTCTACACATCCAATTTAAATTTTATTATAACATAGTTATTTATGTATATAAAACTTATGTATTCCATATGCATTATAATTGAGTAAAATTGTCGCTCACACAATTTAGAAGCATATCTACTAATTCCTGCTCCCTGAAAAATAACAATGAAAAGATACATGTATCTGCATGCATTTATTTTTTATTTCCTCATAACCAATAAATAAATAAAAAAAATGTTGGGAAGGTTAGATCACATGGGAAATTTTAAAGTATGTGTAATTATGATAGTTAGGATTATCAAAATTATAGTCGGTCTAAGCCGACTATAAATACCCTACACATATGTGTGGTTACCATTCAAAGTGATATATAGGTCACCAGGGTATACGAATCCTGAAAATAACTACAAACATTCAATCGCTGAAGAATTTCCATTCATTTAATACCCATATTTACAAATGGGTAGGTGTACCTAATTTCGATTTTTTTTTTGTGAACCACAAGTCTTTTCGCCGGAAAACATTATTATCATGTATTTGAGCATGATATCAATATATATTTGACCAAAAAAGTTTACCTAAGCACGTATACATAAAAATTGATCTTTATATGTACATTTTATATGAGGTATTTGAACATAAGTGGTCGGATCATAGGTCCCACATACAGCGTAGGTATATTAGTAATCTAAGTTATAAGTTTCATGTAGGGTATAAAAACTATTTCCATTGGTCACGTATTTTTTATTTATATTTCACTACCTAATGAGCAATTTTCATTGAATAAATATATTATTTTATTAATATTTGTATATTTATTTCGCAATGTAACTTAATTAATGAATTTCCTATTGTTTGCCACTTGTGAAAATTTTGACGTTTATTTATTTCTGCATGTATCCATAATTGTTGGCTAAAAACAGGCATCCGAACTGCTGATAGACATGAAGTTGCCGTTTGTCATTTATTTTGTTGATACAACAACTTACTCAATCGTCGTAACAAATGCACGTATGTCAATTTTGGCAGATTGAAAAATGCAATCATGAGGTTACGGCAACCGAAGTTGCGCGGACTAACATTTCGGTTGTAGAAAAATAAGGTACGTTAATTTTAATGACATGAGGTTACAACAAATGTATTTCGGTTGCAACACTGAAACGTTGGTTCAATTAACCTCATGCCAAAAGAGGATTTTTATGTGTGTACTGATGTTTGAAAAGAAACAAACAAATGAAATTAGATGTTAATAAAAGTATTCTTGCAATATTCTTCTTGTATACGAACTCGGTGACCAACTCGTTGGTACTCGGTGACCGCCATTTTCTGCATGCGTGTCTTTTGATGTTTGTTGAGAAAACGTATTCGTATCGGTAATACGTCATTTGTAAATTTAAAAAATATACAAATTGTGGTACAAAAAGTACAAATAGTAACAAATAATATCATTTAATAGTGCAGTATTTAATTTAATTGTACCTGAATGTTTTTCTAAAAATATTGTGAAAAGCCGACGCGGATATTTCATTAAAAAAAAACCACAACTAAAAATCAGTGCTTCTACATATTTTCAAACAGAATTCGGCATTGTTTTTTTACAACAGGCTCCGCGAACTCCTTGCCGACGCTCTGTGCTGTACTGAGACTTGTACTTGCAGTTTTAATTTAATTATTTATTTATGCATTTAAAAATGTGTATATGAATTCAAATATTATTAATTCCCACTGTGCATGTTTAATAATTATTTTTGGATTGAAACAAGTGAACATATTTATGTTTCGGTTCAAATATTTATTTTGTTTGGATGTAGTAACGCAATAAACGAAAAACCTGGATATTAAGTGATTCTCTAATGTATATTGAACATGGATATCGAAGCTTTCACTCGAGAAAAGCGTTCAACTTTTTATAATTGTAAGCTTGAAAGCCATAGCGTTCTCCAGCAAAACTGTTAGCTTTTTATCCAATTGAATCTAGCCTTTACCCGATATGCAACAGAGTAAGCGTTTGAAAACATTATCATTATTGGCTTTAAGGTCTAGTTTGTTTTCAAATTAGTTATAAATATAAAATAAGTGCTATTTTTAGCGTTTACTCTGAATTTGAAAATGATTTGATAATAACATTACCAAAAAAGGCAGTGAAAGTTAGAAGCAAAAATGATTGCAAAAGAAACCCTGACAAAAATATAATCTAATAGCTTACCGAAATCTATTAGTGTTTGGACTTCTGTGAATATTTAAAACAATATACAGTCCACCCCCGCAAACCTTGAATAGAATTATATTCGAGAGCTTGAAACATACAAGCTTAAAAAACACGTCTACCACATTTTGGAGGCTGGCATCGATTTCCTGCAGCTGTCTTTACGCTCGGGCTTGAAGTCTACGATATTGAATGAATGACATATAACGGGATAATTAATTGAAAAATGCCCTTTTTGTTGTCCTATCCCAATATGTCATTGCACTTAATATTAACTTGCGAATGCTTTGAAATCAATCATTACTTTCAAATCGTAGAGTTGAGGTTAACGTTCGAAACACCTTTAACCTAAATTTAAGAATCATAGCTTTTTCAATAAAAACTAGTAGCTAAACCTTAACTTGAAAATTCCCTTATTTTCAAATCAATATTAACACTAATTCTTAAATTGATTTCAACGTTTACTTCAAACCTAGATTTAGCCTTATTTTCAACTCGATATCAAAATAACCTACAATTAATTTTTTTTTCCTTTAAATATTGACTTAATCCTGCAAAATAAGTTAAAAGAGGGGATCCTCATATAGGACAACAAAAAGGTCATTTTTCAATTAATTATCCCGTTATATGGCATCCAACCAATATCGTAGACTTTAAGCCCGAGCGTCAAGACAACTTCAGAAAATCGATTCCAGCATCCAAAATGTGGTAGACGTGTTTTTTAAGCTTGTGTGTTTCAAGCTCTCGAATATAGTTCTGGAGCCTGGAGTTGCGGGGGCGGTCGGTATATCGTTTTAAATATTCACAGAAGTCCAAACACTAATAGATTTCGGTAACGCGTTATTATGGCTGCATTCAGCGACCTCAGCAGTTGTGGAGCTGTTGAGCAATTTGAGCTTGAATGACATGCAACCCTCCATTTTTTCCGGTCGCCATTTTTTCCAGCATGAAATGTTTACGCTACATTTGCGCTGCCTTTGTTATCGATGACATTCGATGACATTTTAACTCAAATATTTATAAACAAAAATGGAATTTAAATTGAAAATATGTTTTAATCAATTAAATATTTGTATGTAACTTTAATAAAATATTTATAATACATTAATTTGTAAATTGACAGCTGAGATTGCGGTTCATTCAGTAACAGTGAGCGATTAGTTACGGAGCAGTTTCGCAACTGCTGAGATCGCTGAATGCAGCCTATGTTACATTTTTTGTCAGGGTTTCTATTGCAATCATAAAAAACATTCGGTTTTTAGCGTCACTACATTTTTGCTCCAAATTTTCACAGCCCTTTTTGGTAATGTTATTATCAAATCATTTTCAAATTCAGAGTAAGCACTAAAAATTGAAGTAAACGTTGAAATCAATTAGTGTTAAAATTGATTTAAAAATAAGGGAATTTTCAAGTTAAGGTTAAGCTACCAGTTTTTATTGAAAAAGCTATATATTAAAAGAAATTAAAGTATGTCCTACATTATATTCTTGTTTCTGTGAGATAACAAACAGCTGCAACAGTACCTGCGCCGGTGGCAGTGTACAGGAAATTCTTGTAAAATCCACGACGTGCCGCGAAGATCAAACCAGTGAATCCAATTGCGCCACTGCGATGTATAACATTGCCAGGTTCGCGCAAAATATCAATGTTGTCTGCGTATGAATGAAAATATATTAATATTTCATAAACGTATTCGTAAACCTTGGCCACTTACATTGTATATCAGCTCAACCTGCATTTTCCGTGCAGTAAAATTCTGACTTTCGTGTTTGGACCTGCACTTATTTATTAATTAATATGTCTGTTTGCTAATTCAAGCGAAAAACAATGATCTCGCTGATTGTGCGAATGCAGTGGCGCATATGTAGTGGCGAAAAAAATATAATTTTCTTGTTGACATTTAATTTAACACGTCACTGGGTTGCCACTGAGTAATTTTTTTTAGTGAATTTCGTCTCAAGTTTTTTTTAACTTCGAAAACCAACCTTGGAATAACATTCATTTATTCGACTTGATCATGACATTACATTCACACTAAGGTGGTTCAGAAACATATAGAAAAAACTCAAGTACACCTTACGAGTCAACGTACCTCAAATGATGTGAGGGCGTACCGTTCGTAACATCTTGCCCAAATTTCCACACCCTACGAATATTGGAAGACGGTGATACACGGGCATATGTGTTGGCGATCTCCAAATAAATCTTCAAAATTTTGCGATGATAACTATATATAATGATAGTATTAATAAATTCAGTAAGTTACATATGGCCATTATGTCCAGAGTTTGTATATGAAGCACATTAAGAACATGACAATATGAAATACAAATAAATGTATATGTTTTGATACACCTCGTCAATTTCATCAATATATATCAAATTAAAGCTATTTTAATTTCATTTTTAATGGAGTATAATGCAACAATTGGCCTGACACTATAAAAGATATAGCGGTTTAAGAATAACATAGGTTTCGAATTTTATTTTATGTCTGCTTCAATAAAAATATTATGTTCATAATGTATAGTTTTTATGTAATAAATCAAAGCTCTGATCATTTACCTTCAATTTGATATACCACTTTCTAACACCAGTTGCAATATTTAATTAAAATTATTTATAATAACCCAAATGAGTCATCTCATATTAAAGCATCAAATATATAAAACCACACTATCTGGAAAGCTGAATATTGGCCAATATCTTAATTTTGAGCTGTTTCAACATACTTACAAATTTCATCCAATTCTGAGAAAGTCCAGGAAAATTTCTTTTTTTTGTTGATTTGTATGGAGTGGCGCATTTGAGTTAATTTAAAAAATTTAATTAAATATTGCAACTGGTGTAAGAAAGTGGTATATCAAATTAAAGGTAAATCATTAGATCTTTTGTTTATTATATAAAAACTATACATTATGAATATATTTTTAGTAAATTGGCCATAAAATAAAATTCGAAACATTTTAGTTCTAAAAGCGATATATCTTTATTAATACCAGACCAATTTCATTGTATTATAGTTCATTAGAATATACATTTTTTTGTTTTGTGTTTATTATATATTGGAAGGTCCTTAATGTCCTTCATATACAAACTCAGGACATAATCCATATGTTTATTTATGCTATCATTACATATACTTATAATCGCGATATGAAAATACAAATTTTGAAGATTTGTTCGGAGATCGCCAACACATATGATCATGTAGCACCGTCTTCCAATAATCGTAGGGTGTTGAAATTTGGCCAAGATCTTACGAAGGGGACTCCCTCACATAATTTGAGGTAAGTTTACATGTAGTTCAAAAAAAGGGAATTTGAACCACCCTAATCCACTGGTTGTAAAAGAAAATTCTCCAAATTTATCGAACCTTAAACTCATTGCTTATTGGGAATTATTATATTTCTATTAGAACATATGCCATTTTAAGGGTAAACATCAAAATGTTTCCGTGATATCATAATATAAATCAGAGCTCATTACAACACTGTTCAAGTTTCAAGACAACCCTGTTTACAAATGATTTATCAGGCAATTATATATTATGTTTACATAAAATTCCCAACATACATGTTAATGCCTGCAAAATTATGTTTGGTAGAGCCATTTTTTGCAGCGGGTAGTCACTGATGTAAAAGTTGGGCCAAAAAAACTTTAAAAACGTAACAAAACCGAAGATAGCGTTTGCGATGAACTGGCGGTATACTTGGCAAATCCAGTATCACAATTTAATGAAAATCCTTTCCATTTGTTGAAGGATCTCCCGTTACGAGTTCCCAAGTTATATTAGATTTCAATCAAATATTTAACTATGTTTGGAAGTTCCGTGCCATCGGAAGACTTTTTTCAAAATCGGATCCAAACAGAAAAATAGATTGAAATCTAAAAATTTTAACCAAAATTTACATAGTTTCATAAGATACACGAAAGAACTTTCGTAAATTTATGACAAAATTACGAATATTAATTGTTTATTTTACGAAATTGTTCGTAGATTTTATGTATGCAATTCGTACATAATACGAGAGACTCGTAATTCGTTACACATATTCACCTTTTTACGAATATATTCGTACATTTTACGAAAGTATTCGTAATTTTTGAAACATTTTACGAATCTTTCTTAAAATACACGAATATCTTGTTAAAAAAACTAACACATTTTAAACCTTTTTGTATTTATAACTATCTATTTGCACGCGATACCAATTAAATAAAACATTTTGATTAAAAAAACTCGCGATGAACTTACGATTAATTCATAAAAATATGAATTATTATGCACTGATTTGATACTTTTGCACTTTTAGCACAAACTGAACTCACACAGAACACATTTTAAAACTGTTTACATTTTATAACTATTTCGTAAAAATTCTGTAAACTTGGTATTTGATAATTTTGTGTATTTCTCTATATTATGCGCCCTTTTTAAAGGCGCAACATTTTTCTATATTTGTCGCCTATTCCCTTTTATTTCATTTTGATAATTTTGCGCCTTTCTCTATATTTTGCGCGATTTTGTAAAGGCGATAATTATATAAATAGGCCCATATTAAATTTTGTTTTTGAAAAATGTTTGCCTTTCTCTATATTTAGAGCACTTTTGTAATAGCTCCAACATTCTTTTTTCAATTTTAATTTTTTTTTAAGTTTGTAACTTTTTCTATATTTTGTCATATTTACGGGTTCTAAAACTACAAACTACCGATATAATCATCTTTGTACAATTGTCAAAAATAGTTATGAATACTTTAATATTAAAGTTCACTTTAAATTTTGTACGAATATGCGACATTACATTTTGACTTAGATTCTGAAGAATACGCAATTAGAGTTTTATATATTTTGAGTTCTAAATCATGTATCAATATTAAATCGTATATAGAAATTATTGACGCATAATCATAGAGAATTAAAAATAAATTCAACTTTTTTGACAAATTTTGTATTTAAATTGTTAAATTTGTATGTATGGTCATTGTAAGGAATGATGCTACTGTAAAACAAAGGGTACCATTAGAAAACATTCGATGAATATTATTTTTATTATAGGACTTTAAAACGTTTAAAAATATTCGTTTGCGGCGCTTCTTCGATATCATTTCCTTATATATATTACAGTTTAACTGATGAGCCACTTAAAATCATATTTCGGTCAGAGATCCAAAATTTTGCATATAAGCTTAATATGAGAGACTATTCTTCAAATATTTATGAATTTCAAAGAGGATGATGTCTAAAAGTTTAAAATTCGTTGTTTCAAAATAGAATATCCAACATCAGAACAGATGTTTACTATCTTTTAATAATGGCATAATTCATTTTTAACTGTATTTGATTAGAAAATATAAAAAGTACAAATTTTGTGGGGTCTTTTTAAACAAGCGCACAAACAAATCGTGTCTAAATAATTGTATGCTTATTTTCTTGAAGAAAAAAACCTTTATTTCGTAGTTACGACAAACCTGTAGTTCTTCGTAATCAAATTTAAACGTGAAAGTTTTCGAGGCGACGAACAGTGGGGAATCTTCATATGATCAGCGGCCAAAAATACTAAAAATGGTCCTAGAAAAATGAAATTTAATACGCATGTTATTCTCATCAATATGAGGTATATGTATATAAATGGGCATATTCTGTCAAGGGGCACGCCCACCTCCCATACAAACCACATGCTTATGTATACGCTGCAAAAAAAGGGCTCTCCCAAACATAATTTTGCAGGCATTAACATGTATGTTTGGAATTTTATGTAAACTTAATATATATTTGACTGATAAATCATTTGTAAACAGGGTTGTATTGAGACTTGAACAGTGTTGTAATGAGCTCTGACTTACATTATAATATCTCGGAAACATTTTAATGTTACCCCTTAAAATGGTGTTTGTTCTAATGGAAACATAATAATTACTACATCCAAACAAAATAAATATTTGAACCGAAACATAAATATGTTCAAATTAAAACATGATTTTGAACGACTTGAAAATAAATATGTTTCCAGTCAAACATATCAGTTGTTTCAGTACAAAAAGTAGTATGTTTGCATAGAAACATATTTAAATATTTTGGAAAAAAATCTTGAAAATAAAATAAAAATAAAATGTGTTTTTTTTCATTTATTTTTATTAAAAATCTTTAAACAGTGCACAGTGGAAAATTATAGTAATAGAATTCATATACAAATTTTTAAATGCATCAATAAATAGTTGGTTTAAAACTGCAAGTACAAGTGACAGCATCAATGAATGCACAATTGCACCAGCAGACGCTAAACCAGACGATTCAGGCTCGCTTTATATTTGGTACAGTTACAGTTCATCTCAGTACAGCACATAGCGTCGGCAAGGAATTCACGGAGGCTTTTGTAAAAAACATACCAAATTCTGTTTGAAAATCGAAACACTGATTTTTATTTGTGGTTTTTTCACATTAGTTTCAGAAATTATATACTGCACTATATTATACTCTGTTACTATTAGTACTTTTTATAACACAATTTATATAGTTATTTAATTTACAAATAACAAAATTATTACTGACGCGAACACGTTTACTCAACGAACAACACAAGACACGTACGCAGAAAATGCCGATCAACGAGTGTCAACTTTATATACAAGAATTCATTTTTTGTTTGTTTACAAACATCAGTATGTTTAAAATGACCCTATACATACTTCAAAGGATGACAAAAGAGTCGTAGGTAGAAAATTATGCTCAACGAGTGCCAACTTCGTATACAAGAAAAATGTTGCAAGAATACATTTATTTAAATCCTATTTCTTTTTTGTTTGTTTTTAAACATCAATATGTTCAAACAATAGCAAAAGATGGCGTAGGTAGAAAATGCTGCACAATGGTGCCAACTTCGTCAGTCGATAAATTATCGAATTAAGACGAGCGTTGCGAACATACGTTGTATTTAGATTTGATTAGCATTTTCTGTGTTTAGAAACATAGTTTTAACCAAGTAAATTGCCAAGAAACAGTTTATTTAAATGCAATTAAAATTTTATGTTGGTATTGTAACATATTTATGGTAAATTTGACAGATTCGGCTGGACAATATAATAATGTTTACACGTGAACAAAAAAATTTCGATTATAATTTAATTACACTTCATTCCTAATACATGTATGGTAATTTCGTATTACTTTTTAATTACATTCAAATATATTCAAACAAATCTTTTCTATCCGTGTACCTATAACTCTTAAAATATATAAAATTCAAAACATATCAGTCTAGTAAGCACGTTAATATATGTTTCAAAAATCAGCGTGATCCGCCCACTTTTGCAAATTTTTATTTCAAATGCCGATTTTAATTTTTTTTTAAATACTTCTAAATCATTTAATTGTTTTTTTTTTCAATATTATCTATCGCTTCATTAGACAAAATAAAATAGACACAGAAAACATTTACTAACTACAAATATCCTAAGTATTTATAATTTATTCACTGTAAGCCTATTGCTATGTTAACAAAGAAAAGATATCATTTTGAACAGTGTTGGCAACACAACCACTCCATAAATTGAAATTAAATACTACACACATAGAAAATTATTGTCGAAACCAACAATAATTTAATAATATTTCATGTTAAAATAGATCCACAAATATTATTTTCAATTTATTGTCGGGTCCAATAATAAAATTATCAAAAGTCTATTAAATATAAAATTGTTGTTTTTGAAAATTTGAATTGTTAATTTTCATTTATTCTTTGCTTGACATTTTTTAAAATTGAAAATTGTAAATATTAATAAAAAGAAAACAAACAAACAATTTTGAAATTTGAAGTCATTTATTTTTTACGATAATAAATTACAAACGCAGAATATCTATTAGTGTACCGCATTTATAATCTCTGGCTCTTCTCCAGCTGCGGAATTATATTGTCGGTAAAGAAACTCAAAAATTAAGAACTCCTGGTTCTTAGGACCTTCAGTCGAGCAAGTTTCTTCGACAATGTTGCGATGCGGTAGCAATGTTTTTGCCCCCGCCGCTATATATGACGTTAGCTTGCAAGGTATCATCGGATATAATGCAGCGAACATCTTTCATTTTTTAGTCGGCCATGACGACGTCCTAGGAAGCCAGCCACCACGAAGTACGTGATTTCCTTTAAGTAATGTAAGGCAATCGAAATGAAGTGGCTTTCGGCTACATGCGACAATTACGTGTTTTATTAATTTATTTAATAATATCGTTTCGAGATTTTAATAAATTGATAATATTTATTTTCAAAAATCAACAATTATTTTCTATGTGTGTACCTTTTGTAAACGTATGTTGGTCTACTGAAACCCTTGTTTGTAATGTAACATGGCAACACTTTTTTATTGTTTGCTTGGTTTCATACATTTGATTTGAATTAAAACGACGGCGTCGGAAGACCAAAGTAAAGAATATTTTTATTGTCTTTATTTTCTACTTTTATTAAAACATTATTAAAGTTTTTTAAAGCCCTTCGTGCAGAACTCTAAAATACGTTGTTTTATTGATGAGGGACATGAACGCTCATTAAGTTGGAAAATCCGTAAACAATATTCTTTAAAAAATTTGTTACCAAGCTAAGCTGTCTGAGATTCTGAGAAAAAGCGAATTATTGATTTCACCGCGGAAGCACTGAGTTAAAATGGTTCGCACAAGGAAAACTGCTCAAATGAAGAAGGACAGCACTGGAGATTGTCCTCGTTGCAAGGAACAGAGCAACATAGAAATGGTTCAGTGCGACAAGTGTGAGGTGTGGTATCACTACAAATGCGTCAATGTCGGCGACGAGATTAAGGACGAAGATTGGCAATGCGATTCATGCGCTGTTCAGAATCCGTGCATGTAAAAGAATGTGAAAAGCAATCTAACATTACAAATAGTGATAGTTTCATTCGCCATTAACAGGGACAGCGTCAGTTGGTGGTCCGCACACTGGTGCTGTGAGTAAGGTATGTACGCAAGATATTATTAAATCGCCACAGGCAAGCAAGTGTGGCTCTTCCAAGTCACGGCGGAAGATGAAGTTAGAGCTTATGCATCTGGAAGAAGAAAGAAACGCGTATATGTTGTACCTGGAGAATAAGTATGTAATTATGCACATGCATGAAAGCTCCGATGATTCTGACCGAGACAATGATATCGAAATGATAATAAATAAAGCTCAACGCACGGTTCGGTGGGCTGAGGATACGAAAGGTGATGCAAATAAGTCAGCATACATGGACAATAATAATATAGCAACAAGCAAGCAAAGTCATTGTGAACCGCGATTAAATTCAAGTTGCTCATCCAATACAAGCAAATGTGAAATAGAAAGCGTATGCGATCTGAGCAACAAACGTGAAGAGTGTACTCTGGAAGATGTATCGCAAATACCTGCACGAACAGTCCCAACAAATGCGTCCAATGATTTTCTATTGCAAACGTCATTATTATCTGCAGATCAACTGTATTCGCGACAAGCAGTTCCAAGAGATCTGCCCAGTTTCAGTGGTAAAGCAGAAAAGTGGTAGCTCCACTACTCCATTTGCGGATTTAGCAATGACGGAAATCTGCTTCGGCTACAACGAGCTCTAAAGGGAAAGGCTTTAGAATATGTAAGCAGCAGGCTGATGATCCCTGCCTTAGTTCCCGAAATCATTTCAACGTTGCGAATGATATTTGGCCGCCCAGAAAATATAATATACAACCTTCTGGCAAACATTCGCGCTACGCCAGGCATAAATCCAAAAAAGTTAAATACCTTGGTTAATTTTTCATTGGAAGTAAAAAATATTGCAGCAACAATGGAAGCCGCAGATCTGTATTCACACTTCAATAATCCTTTGCTTCTACAAGAACTCATAGAGAAGCTCCCAGCTCAAATGCGCCTTGACTGGGCAATATTTTCACAGTCAAATAAAAATGTAAATTTAACAATTTTCAGCGACTGGTTATTTAAGTTAGCAGTGGCGGCTAGTAGCATAATCCCAACAAATGTTTAAACCACCAATCCACAAGACGAAAAACGCAAGGCATATCGTGTACATTTTTATTAGGATCAAATGAAAAATGTATTGTCGAGTAATAAAGGTCGGCCACGGAATCCATCGTGTTTTGCCTGCAATGACTCCCACGGAATAATGAAATGCGACCAGTTGTACACAACAAACATTTTAACACAAACATGATGCTACCACCTGTAGGGAGCGTAGAGAATGTGGCATAAAAGGGCGTACCGCAAAACATCATCCCCTACTCCACAAACCAGATTTAAACGAAAATAATTGCAGGTCAGCTGTTGTGGTAGTACATCACTTGCAGACATCAAAAATATTGTATAAAATGTACCTATAACCATTATTGGATTGAACTCTTCGGTAGACGTTTATGCATTTTTGGACGATGGATCCGGACTGACTCTTATAGAAAACGATGTATTAAAACAACTGCAAGTTCATGGCGGGAAATCAGATCTTTGTCTACGATGGACTGATGGCACGGTGCGAGTAGAAAAGAATTCTGTTCAAATTGATTTACAAATATCAGCCAGAGGCAATAAAAATAAACGCTACGTATTACACGACGTACGATCTGTTAGTAAGCTGAATCTTCCCTCGCAGACGCTGATGCTAGAAGAATTAACAAAGAAATATAAACATCTGAATGGTCTGCCTGTAGAATCTTACCAAAACGTAGCCCCAAAAGTCATTATTGGATTGAACAATAGGGGCGTGGCAATGCTTATTAAATTCCGGGAGGAATGAACCTGCAATCAAAAGTATTATTTCATTGGCAAACATTATTAAAATAACAGCCAAACTTATTTTTGTTTTCGTTCAAACATATTTATGTTCAGAATGAATAATTTTCGGCGTTCTTGCAAACATATATATGTGTGAAAAAAATGTGAAAAAAATGTGAAAAAAATGTTATTTACATGTAAACATATTTATGTTTACATTTAATTTTAATGTAAAAATTTAGTGCTAATATCTTCTTTACACAATATTCATTTTTTCCCTTTTTTAAATTAGATTGTTTTATTTATATTAATAATTATAAACTTAGGGTCCAATCATGAATGGCGAAGCTGATGAACTTGGCGGAGCGAACGAACGAATAAAGCTTCACATCTTCCATTAGCCAGAAGAATGAAGTTCAGGCAAATGTGATACCTTTTTTACGTTCGCTTCGCCAACTACTAATAAAGTTAAAAAAATGTTTAAAACAAATTTATCTTTCAAATTGCATCCTAAATTTTTACGTTGGGATTTGAAAAATTTTCTGCAGGTGTGCAAAATAAAAAAAAAATTAAAAATACGAAATTTTGATGAAACACGATGTTAATTAATATGTCATATTGCACACATATGTGAATATGAACCTGCTGCCACAAAAACTCGTTTGGAATGGACCATTTACGGCGAATTAGATCATGGACTAACGAGAAATAAAATACAATATGATGCACAACTTCAAATGCATATATGCGAATGCGATGATGATTTCGCGCTGCAAAAACTGATGATCGAAAATATGAAGTTAGACAATGATTTTAAGAAAACCAATTTTGACACGCAACTTATAAATAAGAAAATACAAGAATGTGTCGAACGCCAAGGTGATTTATATGTTACAAAATTAATGTGGAAATGTGACAACATGACACTGCCAGATAATTATGCAACTGCTGTACGTGGACTTTGTTGTTTTGAAGCTAAATTAAACAAAGATCAGTTGTTAAAAAGTCAAGTAAATGAGCATATCAGAAATTTGGAAACTGAAGACTATATCCGTGAACTAATCTCTGCTGAAATAAATGCTGATCATCCCGAAAATGGTACTATATTTTCCATAAATAATTCGAACAAACCAACAAAAATGAGAATAGTATGGGATGCCGCCGCGGAAAGCAATGGGATTTCATTGAATGGATGCCTTGACAAGGGTCCCGATCTACTGACTTCACTAAATCATGTCCTATTCAATTTTAGAGTTGGTAAAATTGGAATCAGTGCCGACATCTGTGAAATGTTTCAGAGAATAGCCGTTGACGAAGAGGATCAGCAGTCACAGCGTTTTTTATGGCGCTATGGTGAAAGCAATCGCATTCCAGACATTTATGTTCTACAAGTTATGAGCTTTGGAGCGTGCTGCTCACCAGCACTGGCTCAGTATGTTAAGAATGAAAATGCTACGGAATATAGGAAACGATATCCAAGAGCCGCAAAGTCAATTATCGATAGACATTATATTGATGACATGCTGGACAGTGTGAATTCAGTTCAAGAAGCAATCAAGCTGGCAAGAGACGTAGGTGCCCAAGAATGCAAATTTTCATATTCGAAATTGGTTTTCGAATTCGTCAGATGTTATACATGCACTAGGAGAGGCAGGCTCCACTGATCAATTCTGACACGCAGGGAAAGTTGTGGAACATCTTATAGAGGCTGATAAAGTTCTTGGCATGTGGTGGCAAACTACAAGTGACACATTTACATATAATTTATAATTTACGAAAGCAAGCACAGAGATACTGTGTGGAGAAAAATTACCAACTAAGAGAGAACTACTAAGGCTGTTAATGTCAATCTTCGACCCGTTGGGATTACTAACATTCTTTACTATTAACATCAAAATTTTACTGCAGGACATCTGGCGCACAGGAATTGGATGGGACGAAACCATACCAAATCAGTATGTAAATCAGTGGAGAAGTTGGCTAGCGCTCCTTAAAAGGGTACAAGACGTCCATATTCCCAGATGTTACTTCAACTTATCTTGCAGCGATACGAGCACTATAGAGTTGCACATGTTTGTAGACGCTGGGGAAAGCAGCAGTAGCGCTCTTTAAAATAATAGATGGAAATGCCATAGAGGTTGCTCTCGTCTGCTCCAAGACAAAGGTGGCCCCATTGCGACCGATATCAATTCCGAGAATGGAACTTTTAGCGGCAGTTCATGGAGCTCGGCTTGGAAACAATATCATCAAAGCACATGACTTGAATATTAAATTAACGCACTACTGGTCGGACTCGAAACTGTACTGTCGTGTTTGCGGACGGATCCGAGAAGATTCAAACAGTTGGCGAGATACAGGAGACAACGGAAATACAAAACTGTAGCTATATTTCATCCAAGCAAAACATAGCTGATTTAGACACCAAATGAAATCGCCAACCACACTTCGACTCGGCTGGTCTAACCACTAACCACTGAGCTACCGCGGCTACAACGAACTATTCGCAGCAATTGTCAAAAGTGTAAAATTCATCATGCTTACCCATCGCCACCGGAGATGGGTAAGCATGAGAAGCCCGTTTATCGGCCTACACAAGAGTCTTCTCATATGTTGGAATAGACTTCTTTGGTCCGTTTCTGGTAACCATTGGCAGGAGAAGCGAAAAAAGATACGGTGCTGTATTCACTTGTCTAACGTGTCGTGCAGTACATGTAGAGATGGCTCACAGTTTATCCATGAATTCGTGTGCTATAGTAATTCGTAATTTCATCTCCCGTAGGGGCACACCCATTCATATCTACAATGACAACGGAACGAATCTAAAAGAAACGGAGAAGGAACTTCGAGAAGCATATCTTCAAATTAACTTCAGCGCACTGCAAGCTGAATTCACGAACACCTATACAAAGTGGACGTTCATCCCACCGGCTTCCCCACATATGGGCGGAGCATGGGAGCGTATGGTGCGCTCGATTAAGAATGTGCTGTACCAAATAATTACGCGAGACACTAAGTTGACGGATGAGAGACTGAATAACTTATTCCTGGAAGTCGAAAGCATACTTAACAGTCGTTCACTGACGTATATCTCATTAGACACGGCCGACCAAGAAGCAATCACCCCAAATCATTTTTGTTAGGCTCATCCTCTGGTAGTAAACCGCCTGGAAATTTTGATACAACAGACAAGTACACAAAGTGGATAAGTTCTGGTAAAGATGGGTTGCAGAGGTACTGCCTACTCAAACTCGGCGCACATCTTGGTTTGAAAAAGCCAAGCCAATTGCAGAAGGCGACGTAGTTGTTATCGTCGACGCTAACATGCCCCGTCATTGTTGGCCAAAAGGAATTGTGACAAGTACGTTCCCAGGAAAGGACGGACAAGTAAGAAGCGTCATCGTACGCACCGTCATTGGTGAATACCATCGTCCCGCTGTGAAGATAGCCGTTTTAGATATCAAAAGGAGTCCTGACTGCGCTGACACCGAGTAAGGTATTCACTCCAACCTATCGTGATACCGGGATGGGTGAATGTTGGCAACAGAGTAACTCCAAAAATTGAAATTAAATACTACCTTTTGTAAACGTATTTTGGTCTACTGAAACCTTGTTTGTAATGTAACATGGCAACACTTTTTTTATTGTTTGCTTGGTTTCATACATTTAATTTGAATTAAAACGACTGCGTCGGAAGACCAAAGTAAAGAATATTTTTATTGTCTTTGTTTTCTATTTTTATTAAAACATTATTAAAATTTTTTAAAGCCCTTCGTGCAGAACTCTAAAATACGTTGTTTTATTGATTAGGGACACGAACGCTCATAAAGTTGGAAAGTCCGTAAACAATAAACAGTGATGGGCAAAGTTGCTACTTTTCAGTCACTGTTGCTGACCGTTATTGCTACTTTTAAATAACAGTTTAAAATACCTGTTATTCAAATAACACTTTTTTTGATCACAACAGTTATTTTGATCACTTGAATCTTCTGCGCATGTACGTAGAAGTTTTTTGACAACTGTAATTTTTTCATTGTGTCTGAATGTTGTTGCAAAGAAAAAAAAACTTATTTAATTTTTTTTGATATAATTGTATATGATTAATAGACATGTTAGCCAAACGGCACTTAATTGGCCACCACAAATAAAAAATAAGAAACCACCATTGAAATGAGCTAAAAACAAAATAATACAACAGCATTTATGTCGCTCTAGTCCCTCTATAATTTAGATTTTAAATTTAAATGAGCTGCCCATGCCCATGTGCAGAAATGTCTTGATCAGCACGATAGTTGATGCATCCACTGAGGAAACTGTCGGAAACCTGCTAACCACCAATGTTTTTTGGCAAAAATATTTTCAAAAAAAAAATAAAATTTCAATGAAATAAATATTTTTTACAAATTAACCAACGCTCAGGGGATGCCCCCTATTCGTGCAATGCACAGTGTTGATCGTAAGAAAGGATTATAGGTTAAAGGGAGGAGGAAAGATGGAGTAGTGTCGGTGGATGTTTGCTTTAAATTTCCCAATATTAAAAATGTCGGGAAAAACAGAGGCAGGGAGATTGTTCCACAAACGTATCGTGCGACTGAAGAACGAATTATCTCTGTAATGCGTGGTTCTGTTGAGAACCGAGTGAACTACGAAGGGGTGGGCTTGGTTCGATGCCCGAGTAGAACGAGAGAATACACGACCTGGTGGAATCAGGCCATGTATTTCCCTCGAACACTTACCATTGTAATACCTATAGAACAGGCTTACACACCCTACGGTCCTTCGGTGCTCAAGAGAACCAATAGAGGATGAAATATTTTCATCCCCTATTAAATATATTGCACGTTGTTGGATTCGATCCAGGAACTCCAAAGAAGATTTTGAAGCCCCTGCCCATATGTGCGAATTGTATTCCATCTTAGGCCGAATATAGGTGGTGTAGACAATGCGCAAGTCAGCGGGAGTGAAGTATGTCTTACACCGTTTCAAAAAACCGAGGCACTTGGCCGCTTCTTTCGACACATCAAATATATGATCACTCCAAAGGAGGTCACATTGAATTGATATACCCAGAACGTCAAGAGCAGCTGACTGCGCAATATCCACAGAGTCCATATGGAGGGGAGGGAGGGGTGAATCCATTCTTTTGTGAGATAACAGACAACATTGGGTCTTGCTAGCATTAAAATCAACTCTATTTGCAAGACCCCACTCGGAGATTGTTTTAAGGTCATTATTGAGTGTATCATTCATTGTGCGCCTTTTACTCTCAATCTCCAAAGAGTTTGGGCGCTTGTTGAACGAATATGAGTGACAAATGTTACTGTCATCTGCAAAGGAATGGATTGGGTTCTGGGTCGATGACAGAAGGTCATTGATAAAAACCAGAAATAGGGACGGGGATAGGACAGAACCCTGTGGGACTCCAGAATTGATGGAATGTTGTTCTGAGAAAACACCATCCATCGCAACTCGTATTGAACGACCCTGGAGAAAACTCGATATCCATCGAGTAAAAGAATTACCGACACCATATGCAATAAGTTTTGATACCAGGGCTTCATGCCACACTCGATCAAAAGCCTTGGAAATATCAAGAGCAACCACCTTACTCTCCCCGAAAAGATGAATACAATTATTCCACTTTTCGGAGAGGACCGCCATCAAGTCACCGGTGGACCTGGTCCTACGGAAACCATATTGCCGGTCACTAAGTAATTCGTTTCGTTCCAGATAGTTCACAAGGTGGAAGTTTATTACGCTTTCCATTACCTTGGATAGCGCAGAGCATATTGCAATGGGTCGGTAATTAGCAGGGTTCGTAGCCTCACCCTTTTTCGGAACTGGCTGGACATTGGCAACCTTCCAACAAGATGGAAAAACTCCTGTCGTGTAGGAGATGTTGAAAAGGTTACGCAATGGACAAGCCAGCGTTGACGCACACTTCTTCAACACATGGGCAGATATGCCATCAGGCCCGGAGGCTTTGTTAATATTGAGATTTGCTAAAACCTTTTTAACTGCCCGAGTTCGAAAATGTATCTCCGGCATTGCAGAAGAAACAAATTCAACGACGGGCAGTGGTTGATTGCTATCTGGGAGCGTTGAATTATTTGCAAATAATTCAGCCAAGAGATAAGCTTTATCAACCGGGTCAGTGAAGGTCTGGCCATTCATAACAAGGGTTGGAGTAGACGATGTCGTCTGATTCTTCACCCTTTTAACAAAAGACCAGAAATTTTTACTACCTCTATGGTAGAGAAGGACCTTTTTGCGCGCGTTTTGTTCGTGTAGAAACTTTTCACGTGCGATCACGGCATTACAGCGATTCCTAGCCTGTATGCGAAGTCTTTCAGTATCAGCATTCTTATTAGAACGCCAATTCTGAAAGGCTTCCTCTTTCGACCTGACTGCAATCCTGCAAGTCTCATTAAACCAAGAGTGGTCCTTGGGTTTAATGCTAATCTTTTTAGAAGGTATGAAGGACCGCATACCCAATAAAATAATATTTTGTACCATTAAGGCCGCGGCATTTATGTCTCTATCTGCGAAACACAATTTCCAATTAAAGTTGCGAAAAAAATCATTTAACGCAACCCAATTTGCTTTTTCGTAAAGCCCTACAGTTCTCTTCGGGGCTTTAATCGAAGAGACGCGTAAACTAGAATACGAAAATGCAGCGGAAACAATACAGTGGTCGGAATTACCAAGAGGTGCAAGGACTTTTACATCATATTTTTCATGATGCGAAGTCAGAAAAAGGTCTAGGACTTTTTGGCTCTGCCCGCCGACGCGTGGGAGGTACGTCGGCTCCTTCACCAGTTGCGTGAGTTGATTGCACTCGGCAAACAGCTCAACATAACAACCCTCCTGTGACCAGAGTGGCTCAACCAAGTGGCGTTGTGCACATTAAAGTCACCAGCAACAACAATTTCACTGCCTGGAATGTTCCAAAATATTTGAGATCGAATCTGATAGTGCATCTAACTTGTTACAGGTAGAAACCCTATCTAGATTCGGACTCCTATAAATAAAACACAAGTGCATGATGTGTTGCAAGATTTTGAATTTAATCCACATAGAATTAAATTCATTGTCCGAAACACTATGTTGCTGCTGGTGCTGGTACGCAACGTCACTTCGAATAAAAAGGGCGAGACCCCTATGGGCAGAGAATAATGGCAGTAGGTGGTACCCTGGTATCTGAAAATCCAGCGGATCTGCACCCTCACTAACCTGGGTTTCACCTAATGCCATTATATGTGGCCTATAGACAGACACATGTGCATACACAGAGAAAAAATTCGACCTCAGTCCACGAACGTTGCAAAAATCTATACGAAAGTTTTGCGACATTTTCGCTACTGGGTGAATTTAAAACATACAAACATACTAATAGCGGGCACAGCTGAGACGAACAGATGAGAGCGTAAGCTAAACAGTGGTCAGTGTTATGCTTTGGCCACCGTCTTCGTTACGCCCTCTTGCTGTCTCAACTATGCACGCAGTTAGCGCGGAGTAGGATGGGGGAGGGACGGAAAACAATCAACAAACCTGAGCAATTGCAGCAGAGAGCATAGAAAGGCCCTTTGCGCAGGCAATTGCAATGAAAAAAAAACGGCGAGTGCAGAGTGCAGCAAGTCACAGGCAGCGAAAACCGGTTCTGCTCTATTATTGTTGTTGTGATTTTTGTATTTCTATTTTATTTTTAATTATTTGTTTTGCGTAATTTATTTTTATTATTTTTAATAATGTTTTTTATTGTCCACGACGAATGTAATTATTGTTATTTAGTTATATTTGTTATTTGTTTGGTTGGTTGATGTTGTTAAGTTTGGCGGCACATTTTTAAACATATAAAACGACGGACGGAAAACGTTTAAATACTGGGGGACGACACGACACGTCCGTCTCCCATAAAAGCAGTGACGCTACACCCGTGAACTAATCTCTGCTGAAATAAATGCTGATCATCCCGAAAATGGTACTATATTTTCCATAAATAATTCGAACAAACCAACAAAAATGAGAATAGTATGGGATGCCGCCGCGGAAAGCAATGGGATTTCATTGAATGGATGCCTTGACAAGGGTCCCGATCTACTGACTTCACTAAATCATGTCCTATTCAATTTTAGAGTTGGTAAAATTGGAATCAGTGCCGACATCTGTGAAATGTTTCAGAGAATAGCCGTTGACGAAGAGGATCAGCAGTCACAGCGTTTTTTATGGCGCTATGGTGAAAGCAATCGCATTCCAGACATTTATGTTCTACAAGTTATGAGCTTTGGAGCGTGCTGCTCACCAGCACTGGCTCAGTATGTTAAGAATGAAAATGCTACGGAATATAGGAAACGATATCCAAGAGCCGCAAAGTCAATTATCGATAGACATTATATTGATGACATGCTGGACAGTGTGAATTCAGTTCAAGAAGCAATCAAGCTGGCAAGAGACGTAGGTGCCCAAGAATGCAAATTTTCATATTCGAAATTGGTTTTCGAATTCGTCAGATGTTATACATGCACTAGGAGAGGCAGGCTCCACTGATCAATTCTGACACGCAGGGAAAGTTGTGGAACATCTTATAGAGGCTGATAAAGTTCTTGGCATGTGGTGGCAAACTACAAGTGACACATTTACATATAATTTATAATTTACGAAAGCAAGCACAGAGATACTGTGTGGAGAAAAATTACCAACTAAGAGAGAACTACTAAGGCTGTTAATGTCAATCTTCGACCCGTTGGGATTACTAACATTCTTTACTATTAACATCAAAATTTTACTGCAGGACATCTGGCGCACAGGAATTGGATGGGACGAAACCATACCAAATCAGTATGTAAATCAGTGGAGAAGTTGGCTAGCGCTCCTTAAAAGGGTACAAGACGTCCATATTCCCAGATGTTACTTCAACTTATCTTGCAGCGATACGAGCACTATAGAGTTGCACATGTTTGTAGACGCTGGGGAAAGCAGCAGTAGCGCTCTTTAAAATAATAGATGGAAATGCCATAGAGGTTGCTCTCGTCTGCTCCAAGACAAAGGTGGCCCCATTGCGACCGATATCAATTCCGAGAATGGAACTTTTAGCGGCAGTTCATGGAGCTCGGCTTGGAAACAATATCATCAAAGCACATGACTTGAATATTAAATTAACGCACTACTGGTCGGACTCGAAACTGTACTGTCGTGTTTGCGGACGGATCCGAGAAGATTCAAACAGTTGGCGAGATACAGGAGACAACGGAAATACAAAACTGTAGCTATATTTCATCCAAGCAAAACATAGCTGATTTAGACACCAAATGAAATCGCCAACCACACTTCGACTCGGCTGGTCTAACCACTAACCACTGAGCTACCGCGGCTACAACGAACTATTCGCAGCAATTGTCAAAAGTGTAAAATTCATCATGCTTACCCATCGCCACCGGAGATGGGTAAGCATGAGAAGCCCGTTTATCGGCCTACACAAGAGTCTTCTCATATGTTGGAATAGACTTCTTTGGTCCGTTTCTGGTAACCATTGGCAGGAGAAGCGAAAAAAGATACGGTGCTGTATTCACTTGTCTAACGTGTCGTGCAGTACATGTAGAGATGGCTCACAGTTTATCCATGAATTCGTGTGCTATAGTAATTCGTAATTTCATCTCCCGTAGGGGCACACCCATTCATATCTACAATGACAACGGAACGAATCTAAAAGAAACGGAGAAGGAACTTCGAGAAGCATATCTTCAAATTAACTTCAGCGCACTGCAAGCTGAATTCACGAACACCTATACAAAGTGGACGTTCATCCCACCGGCTTCCCCACATATGGGCGGAGCATGGGAGCGTATGGTGCGCTCGATTAAGAATGTGCTGTACCAAATAATTACGCGAGACACTAAGTTGACGGATGAGAGACTGAATAACTTATTCCTGGAAGTCGAAAGCATACTTAACAGTCGTTCACTGACGTATATCTCATTAGACACGGCCGACCAAGAAGCAATCACCCCAAATCATTTTTGTTAGGCTCATCCTCTGGTAGTAAACCGCCTGGAAATTTTGATACAACAGACAAGTACACAAAGTGGATAAGTTCTGGTAAAGATGGGTTGCAGAGGTACTGCCTACTCAAACTCGGCGCACATCTTGGTTTGAAAAAGCCAAGCCAATTGCAGAAGGCGACGTAGTTGTTATCGTCGACGCTAACATGCCCCGTCATTGTTGGCCAAAAGGAATTGTGACAAGTACGTTCCCAGGAAAGGACGGACAAGTAAGAAGCGTCATCGTACGCACCGTCATTGGTGAATACCATCGTCCCGCTGTGAAGATAGCCGTTTTAGATATCAAAAGGAGTCCTGACTGCGCTGACACCGAGTAAGGTATTCACTCCAACCTATCGTGATACCGGGATGGGTGAATGTTGGCAACAGAGTAACTCCAAAAATTGAAATTAAATACTACCTTTTGTAAACGTATTTTGGTCTACTGAAACCTTGTTTGTAATGTAACATGGCAACACTTTTTTTATTGTTTGCTTGGTTTCATACATTTAATTTGAATTAAAACGACTGCGTCGGAAGACCAAAGTAAAGAATATTTTTATTGTCTTTGTTTTCTATTTTTATTAAAACATTATTAAAATTTTTTAAAGCCCTTCGTGCAGAACTCTAAAATACGTTGTTTTATTGATTAGGGACACGAACGCTCATAAAGTTGGAAAGTCCGTAAACAATAAACAGTGATGGGCAAAGTTGCTACTTTTCAGTCACTGTTGCTGACCGTTATTGCTACTTTTAAATAACAGTTTAAAATACCTGTTATTCAAATAACACTTTTTTTGATCACAACAGTTATTTTGATCACTTGAATCTTCTGCGCATGTACGTAGAAGTTTTTTGACAACTGTAATTTTTTCATTGTGTCTGAATGTTGTTGCAAAGAAAAAAACACTTATTTAATTTTTTTTGATATAATTGTATATGATTAATAGACATGTTAGCCAAACGGCACTTAATTGGCCACCACAAATAAAAAATAAGAAACCACCATTGAAATGAGCTAAAAACAAAATAATACAACAGCATTTATGTCGCTCTAGTCCCTCTATAATTTAGATTTTAAATTTAAATGAGCTGCCCATGCCCATGTGCAGAAATGTCTTGATCAGCACGATAGTTGATGCATCCACTGAGGAAACTGTCGGAAACCTGCTAACCACCAATGTTTTTTGGCAAAAATATTTTCAAAAAAAAAATAAAATTTCAATGAAATAAATATTTTTTACAAATTAACCAACGCTCAGGGGATGCCCCCTATTCGTGCAATGCACAGTGTTGATCGTAAGAAAGGATTATAGGTTAAAGGGAGGAGGAAAGATGGAGTAGTGTCGGTGGATGTTTGCTTTAAATTTCCCAATATTAAAAATGTCGGGAAAAACAGAGGCAGGGAGATTGTTCCACAAACGTATCGTGCGACTGAAGAACGAATTATCTCTGTAATGCGTGGTTCTGTTGAGAACCGAGTGAACTACGAAGGGGTGGGCTTGGTTCGATGCCCGAGTAGAACGAGAGAATACACGACCTGGTGGAATCAGGCCATGTATTTCCCTCGAACACTTACCATTGTAATACCTATAGAACAGGCTTACACACCCTACGGTCCTTCGGTGCTCAAGAGAACCAATAGAGGATGAAATATTTTCATCCCCTATTAAATATATTGCACGTTGTTGGATTCGATCCAGGAACTCCAAAGAAGATTTTGAAGCCCCTGCCCATATGTGCGAATTGTATTCCATCTTAGGCCGAATATAGGTGGTGTAGACAATGCGCAAGTCAGCGGGAGTGAAGTATGTCTTACACCGTTTCAAAAAACCGAGGCACTTGGCCGCTTCTTTCGACACATCAAATATATGATCACTCCAAAGGAGGTCACATTGAATTGATATACCCAGAACGTCAAGAGCAGCTGACTGCGCAATATCCACAGAGTCCATATGGAGGGGAGGGAGGGGTGAATCCATTCTTTTGTGAGATAACAGACAACATTGGGTCTTGCTAGCATTAAAATCAACTCTATTTGCAAGACCCCACTCGGAGATTGTTTTAAGGTCATTATTGAGTGTATCATTCATTGTGCGCCTTTTACTCTCAATCTCCAAAGAGTTTGGGCGCTTGTTGAACGAATATGAGTGACAAATGTTACTGTCATCTGCAAAGGAATGGATTGGGTTCTGGGTCGATGACAGAAGGTCATTGATAAAAACCAGAAATAGGGACGGGGATAGGACAGAACCCTGTGGGACTCCAGAATTGATGGAATGTTGTTCTGAGAAAACACCATCCATCGCAACTCGTATTGAACGACCCTGGAGAAAACTCGATATCCATCGAGTAAAAGAATTACCGACACCATATGCAATAAGTTTTGATACCAGGGCTTCATGCCACACTCGATCAAAAGCCTTGGAAATATCAAGAGCAACCACCTTACTCTCCCCGAAAAGATGAATACAATTATTCCACTTTTCGGAGAGGACCGCCATCAAGTCACCGGTGGACCTGGTCCTACGGAAACCATATTGCCGGTCACAAAGTAATTCGTTTCGTTCCAGATAGTTCACAAGGTGGAAGTTTATTACGCTTTCCATTACCTTGGATAGCGCAGAGCATATTGCAATGGGTCGGTAATTAGCAGGGTTCGTAGCCTCACCCTTTTTCGGAACTGGCTGGACATTGGCAACCTTCCAACAAGATGGAAAAACTCCTGTCGTGTAGGAGATGTTGAAAAGGTTACGCAATGGACAAGCCAGCGTTGACGCACACTTCTTCAACACATGGGCAGATATGCCATCAGGCCCGGAGGCTTTGTTAATATTGAGATTTGCTAAAACCTTTTTAACTGCCCGAGTTCGAAAATGTATCTCCGGCATTGCAGAAGAAACAAATTCAACGACGGGCAGTGGTTGATTGCTATCTGGGAGCGTTGAATTATTTGCAAATAATTCAGCCAAGAGATAAGCTTTATCAACCGGGTCAGTGAAGGTCTGGCCATTCATAACAAGGGTTGGAGTAGACGATGTCGTCTGATTCTTCACCCTTTTAACAAAAGACCAGAAATTTTTACTACCTCTATGGTAGAGAAGGACCTTTTTGCGCGCGTTTTGTTCGTGTAGAAACTTTTCACGTGCGATCACGGCATTACAGCGATTCCTAGCCTGTATGCGAAGTCTTTCAGTATCAGCATTCTTATTAGAACGCCAATTCTGAAAGGCTTCCTCTTTCGACCTGACTGCAATCCTGCAAGTCTCATTAAACCAAGAGTGGTCCTTGGGTTTAATGCTAATCTTTTTAGAAGGTATGAAGGACCGCATACCCAATAAAATAATATTTTGTACCATTAAGGCCGCGGCATTTATGTCTCTATCTGCGAAACACAATTTCCAATTAAAGTTGCGAAAAAAATCATTTAACGCAACCCAATTTGCTTTTTCGTAAAGCCCTACAGTTCTCTTCGGGGCTTTAATCGAAGAGACGCGTAAACTAGAATACGAAAATGCAGCGGAAACAATACAGTGGTCGGAATTACCAAGAGGTGCAAGGACTTTTACATCATATTTTTCATGATGCGAAGTCAGAAAAAGGTCTAGGACTTTTTGGCTCTGCCCGCCGACGCGTGGGAGGTACGTCGGCTCCTTCACCAGTTGCGTGAGTTGATTGCACTCGGCAAACAGCTCAACATAACAACCCTCCTGTGACCAGAGTGGCTCAACCAAGTGGCGTTGTGCACATTAAAGTCACCAGCAACAACAATTTCACTGCCTGGAATGTTCCAAAATATTTGAGATCGAATCTGATAGTGCATCTAACTTGTTACAGGTAGAAACCCTATCTAGATTCGGACTCCTATAAATAAAACACAAGTGCATGATGTGTTGCAAGATTTTGAATTTAATCCACATAGAATTAAATTCATTGTCCGAAACACTATGTTGCTGCTGGTGCTGG
Organism: Dryomyza anilis; assembly: GCA_951804985.1. NCBI lineage: Eukaryota > Metazoa > Arthropoda > Insecta > Diptera > Dryomyzidae > Dryomyza > Dryomyza anilis. The sequence continues at coordinate 72,104,187 of OX638131.1, forward strand.
TACGCAACGTCACTTCGAATAAAAAGGGCGAGACCCCTATGGGCAGAGAATAATGGCAGTAGGTGGTACCCTGGTATCTGAAAATCCAGCGGATCTGCACCCTCACTAACCTGGGTTTCACCTAATGCCATTATATGTGGCCTATAGACAGACACATGTGCATACACAGAGAAAAAATTCGACCTCAGTCCACGAACGTTGCAAAAATCTATACGAAAGTTTTGCGACATTTTCGCTACTGGGTGAATTTAAAACATACAAACATACTAATAGCGGGCACAGCTGAGACGAACAGATGAGAGCGTAAGCTAAACAGTGGTCAGTGTTATGCTTTGGCCACCGTCTTCGTTACGCCCTCTTGCTGTCTCAACTATGCACGCAGTTAGCGCGGAGTAGGATGGGGGAGGGACGGAAAACAATCAACAAACCTGAGCAATTGCAGCAGAGAGCATAGAAAGGCCCTTTGCGCAGGCAATTGCAATGAAAAAAAAACGGCGAGTGCAGAGTGCAGCAAGTCACAGGCAGCGAAAACCGGTTCTGCTCTATTATTGTTGTTGTGATTTTTGTATTTCTATTTTATTTTTAATTATTTGTTTTGCGTAATTTATTTTTATTATTTTTAATAATGTTTTTTATTGTCCACGACGAATGTAATTATTGTTATTTAGTTATATTTGTTATTTGTTTGGTTGGTTGATGTTGTTAAGTTTGGCGGCACATTTTTAAACATATAAAACGACGGACGGAAAACGTTTAAATACTGGGGGACGACACGACACGTCCGTCTCCCATAAAAGCAGTGACGCTACACCCGTGAACTAATCTCTGCTGAAATAAATGCTGATCATCCCGAAAATGGTACTATATTTTCCATAAATAATTCGAACAAACCAACAAAAATGAGAATAGTATGGGATGCCGCCGCGGAAAGCAATGGGATTTCATTGAATGGATGCCTTGACAAGGGTCCCGATCTACTGACTTCACTAAATCATGTCCTATTCAATTTTAGAGTTGGTAAAATTGGAATCAGTGCCGACATCTGTGAAATGTTTCAGAGAATAGCCGTTGACGAAGAGGATCAGCAGTCACAGCGTTTTTTATGGCGCTATGGTGAAAGCAATCGCATTCCAGACATTTATGTTCTACAAGTTATGAGCTTTGGAGCGTGCTGCTCACCAGCACTGGCTCAGTATGTTAAGAATGAAAATGCTACGGAATATAGGAAACGATATCCAAGAGCCGCAAAGTCAATTATCGATAGACATTATATTGATGACATGCTGGACAGTGTGAATTCAGTTCAAGAAGCAATCAAGCTGGCAAGAGACGTAGGTGCCCAAGAATGCAAATTTTCATATTCGAAATTGGTTTTCGAATTCGTCAGATGTTATACATGCACTAGGAGAGGCAGGCTCCACTGATCAATTCTGACACGCAGGGAAAGTTGTGGAACATCTTATAGAGGCTGATAAAGTTCTTGGCATGTGGTGGCAAACTACAAGTGACACATTTACATATAATTTATAATTTACGAAAGCAAGCACAGAGATACTGTGTGGAGAAAAATTACCAACTAAGAGAGAACTACTAAGGCTGTTAATGTCAATCTTCGACCCGTTGGGATTACTAACATTCTTTACTATTAACATCAAAATTTTACTGCAGGACATCTGGCGCACAGGAATTGGATGGGACGAAACCATACCAAATCAGTATGTAAATCAGTGGAGAAGTTGGCTAGCGCTCCTTAAAAGGGTACAAGACGTCCATATTCCCAGATGTTACTTCAACTTATCTTGCAGCGATACGAGCACTATAGAGTTGCACATGTTTGTAGACGCTGGGGAAAGCAGCAGTAGCGCTCTTTAAAATAATAGATGGAAATGCCATAGAGGTTGCTCTCGTCTGCTCCAAGACAAAGGTGGCCCCATTGCGACCGATATCAATTCCGAGAATGGAACTTTTAGCGGCAGTTCATGGAGCTCGGCTTGGAAACAATATCATCAAAGCACATGACTTGAATATTAAATTAACGCACTACTGGTCGGACTCGAAACTGTACTGTCGTGTTTGCGGACGGATCCGAGAAGATTCAAACAGTTGGCGAGATACAGGAGACAACGGAAATACAAAACTGTAGCTATATTTCATCCAAGCAAAACATAGCTGATTTAGACACCAAATGAAATCGCCAACCACACTTCGACTCGGCTGGTCTAACCACTAACCACTGAGCTACCGCGGCTACAACGAACTATTCGCAGCAATTGTCAAAAGTGTAAAATTCATCATGCTTACCCATCGCCACCGGAGATGGGTAAGCATGAGAAGCCCGTTTATCGGCCTACACAAGAGTCTTCTCATATGTTGGAATAGACTTCTTTGGTCCGTTTCTGGTAACCATTGGCAGGAGAAGCGAAAAAAGATACGGTGCTGTATTCACTTGTCTAACGTGTCGTGCAGTACATGTAGAGATGGCTCACAGTTTATCCATGAATTCGTGTGCTATAGTAATTCGTAATTTCATCTCCCGTAGGGGCACACCCATTCATATCTACAGTGACAACGGAACGAATCTAAAAGAAACGGAGAAGGAACTTCGAGAAGCATATCTTCAAATTAACTTCAGCGCACTGCAAGCTGAATTCACGAACACCTATACAAAGTGGACGTTCATCCCACCGGCTTCCCCACATATGGGCGGAGCATGGGAGCGTATGGTGCGCTCGATTAAGAATGTGCTGTACCAAATAATTACGCGAGACACTAAGTTGACGGATGAGAGACTGAATAACTTATTCCTGGAAGTCGAAAGCATACTTAACAGTCGTTCACTGACGTATATCTCATTAGACACGGCCGACCAAGAAGCAATCACCCCAAATCATTTTTGTTAGGCTCATCCTCTGGTAGTAAACCGCCTGGAAATTTTGATACAACAGACAAGTACACAAAGTGGATAAGTTCTGGTAAAGATGGGTTGCAGAGGTACTGCCTACTCAAACTCGGCGCACATCTTGGTTTGAAAAAGCCAAGCCAATTGCAGAAGGCGACGTAGTTGTTATCGTCGACGCTAACATGCCCCGTCATTGTTGGCCAAAAGGAATTGTGACAAGTACGTTCCCAGGAAAGGACGGACAAGTAAGAAGCGTCATCGTACGCACCGTCATTGGTGAATACCATCGTCCCGCTGTGAAGATAGCCGTTTTAGATATCAAAAGGAGTCCTGACTGCGCTGACACCGAGTAAGGTATTCACTCCAACCTATCGTGATACCGGGATGGGTGAATGTTGGCAACAGAGTAACTCCAAAAATTGAAATTAAATACTACCTTTTGTAAACGTATTTTGGTCTACTGAAACCTTGTTTGTAATGTAACATGGCAACACCTTTTTTATTGTTTGCTTGGTTTCATACATTTAATTTGAATTAAAACGACTGCGTCGGAAGACCAAAGTAAAGAATATTTTTATTGTCTTTGTTTTCTATTTTTATTAAAACATTATTAAAATTTTTTAAAGCCCTTCGTGCAGAACTCTAAAATACGTTGTTTTATTGATTAGGGACACGAACGCTCATAAAGTTGGAAAGTCCGTAAACAATAAACAGTGATGGGCAAAGTTGCTACTTTTCAGTCACTGTTGCTGACCGTTATTGCTACTTTTAAATAACAGTTTAAAATACCTGTTATTCAAATAACACTTTTTTTGATCACAACAGTTATTTTGATCACTTGAATCTTCTGCGCATGTACGTAGAAGTTTTTTGACAACTGTAATTTTTTCATTGTGTCTGAATGTTGTTGCAAAGAAAAAAAAACTTATTTAATTTTTTTTGATATAATTGTATATGATTAATAGACATGTTAGCCAAACGGCACTTAATTGGCCACCACAAATAAAAAATAAGAAACCACCATTGAAATGAGCTAAAAACAAAATAATACAACAGCATTTATGTCGCTCTAGTCCCTCTATAATTTAGATTTTAAATTTAAATGAGCTGCCTTCTACCCATGCCCATGTGCAGAAATGTCTTGATCAGCACGATAGTTGATGCATCCACTGAGGAAACTGTCGGAAACCTGCTAACCACCAATGTTTTTTGGCAAAAATATTTTCAAAAAAAAAATAAAATTTCAATGAAATAAATATTTTTTTTTTTTTTTTTTTTTTTTTACAAATTAACCAACGCTCAGGGGATGCCCCCTATTCGTGCAATGCACAGTGTTGATCGTAAGAAAGGATTATAGGTTAAAGGGAGGAGGAAAGATGGAGTAGTGTGGGTGGATGTTTGCTTTAAATTTCCCAATATTAAAAATGTCGGGAAAAACAGAGGCAGGGAGATTGTTCCACAAACGTATCGTGCGACTGAAGAACGAATTATCTCTGTAATGCGTGGTTCTGTTGAGAACCGAGTGAACTACGAAGGGGTGGGCTTGGTTCGATGCCCGAGTAGAACGAGAGAATACACGACCTGGTGGAATCAGGCCATGTATTTCCCTCGAACACTTACCATTGTAATACCTATAGAACAGGCTTACACACCCTACGGTCCTTCGGTGCTCAAGAGAACCAATAGAGGATGAAATATTTTCATCCCCTATTAAATATATTGCACGTTGTTGGATTCGATCCAGGAACTCCAAAGAAGATTTTGAAGCCCCTGCCCATATGTGCGAATAGTATTCCATCTTAGGCCGAATATAGGTGGTGTAGACAATGCGCAAGTCAGTGGGAGTGAAGTATGTCTTACACCGTTTCAAAAAACCGAGGCACTTGGCCGCTTCTTTCGACACATCAAATATATGATCACTCCAAAGGAGGTCACATTGAATTGATATACCCAGAACGTCAAGAGCAGCTGACTGCGCAATATCCACAGAGTCCATATGGAGGGGAGGGAGGGGTGAATCCATTCTTTTGTGAGATAACAGACAACATTGGGTCTTGCTAGCATTAAAATCAACTCTATTTGCAAGACCCCACTCGGAGATTGTTTTAAGGTCATTATTGAGTGTATCATTCATTGTGCGCCTTTTACTCTCAATCTCCAAAGAGTTTGGGCGCTTGTTGAACGAATATGAGTGACAAATGTTACTGTCATCTGCAAAGGAATGGATTGGGTTCTGGGTCGATGACAGAAGGTCATTGATAAAAACCAGAAATAGGGACGGGGATAGGACAGAACCCTGTGGGACTCCAGAATTGATGGAATGTTGTTCTGAGAAAACACCATCCATCGCAACTCGTATTGAACGACCCTGGAGAAAACTCGATATCCATCGAGTAAAAGAATTACCGACACCATATGCAATAAGTTTTGATACCAGGGCTTCATGCCACACTCGATCAAAAGCCTTGGAAATATCAAGAGCAACCACCTTACTCTCCCCGAAAAGATGAATACAATTATTCCACTTTTCGGAGAGGACCGCCATCAAGTCACCGGTGGACCTGGTCCTACGGAAACCATATTGCCGGTCACTAAGTAATTCGTTTCGTTCCAGATAGTTCACAAGGTGGAAGTTTATTACGCTTTCCATTACCTTGGATAGCGCAGAGCATATTGCAATGGGTCGGTAATTAGCAGGGTTCGTAGCCTCACCCTTTTTCGGAACTGGCTGGACATTGGCAACCTTCCAACAAGATGGAAAAACTCCTGTCGTGTAGGAGATGTTGAAAAGGTTACGCAATGGACAAGCCAGCGTTGACGCACACTTCTTCAACACATGGGCAGATATGCCATCAGGCCCGGAGGCTTTGTTAATATTGAGATTTGCTAAAACCTTTTTAACTGCCCGAGTTCGAAAATGTATCTCCAAATTCAACGACAAATTCAACGACGGGCAGTGGTTGATTGCTATCTGGGAGCGTTGAATTATTTGCAAATAATTCAGCCAAGAGATAAGCTTTATCAACCGGGTCAGTGAAGGTCTGGCCATTCATAACAAGGGTTGGAGTAGACGATGTCGTCTGATTCTTCACCCTTTTAACAAAAGACCAGAAATTTTTACTACCTCTATGGTAGAGAAGGACCTTTTTGCGCGCGTTTTGTTCGTGTAGAAACTTTTCACGTGCGATCACGGCATTACAGCGATTCCTAGCCTGTATGCGAAGTCTTTCAGTATCAGCATTCTTATTAGAACGCCAATTCTGAAAGGCTTCCTCTTTCGACCTGACTGCAATCCTGCAAGTCTCATTAAACCAAGAGTGGTCCTTGGGTTTAATGCTAATCTTTTTAGAAGGTATGAAGGACCGCATACCCAATAAAATAATATTTTGTACCATTAAGGCCGCAGCATTTATGTCTCTATCTGCGAAACACAATTTCCAATTAAAGTTGCGAAAAAAATCATTTAACGCAACCCAATTTGCTTTTTCGTAAAGCCCTACAGTTCTCTTCGGGGCTTTAATCGAAGAGACGCGTAAACTAGAATACGAAAATGCAGCGGAAACAATACAGTGGTCGGAATTACCAAGAGGTGCAAGGACTTTTACATCATATTTTTCATGATGCGAAGTCAGAAAAAGGTCTAGGACTTTTTGGCTCTGCCCGCCGACGCGTGGGAGGTACGTCGGCTCCTTCACCAGTTGCGTGAGTTGATTGCACTCGGCAAACAGCTCAACATAACAACCCTCCTGTGACCAGAGTGGCTCAACCAAGTGGCGTTGTGCACATTAAAGTCACCAGCAACAACAATTTCACTGCCTGGAATGTTCCAAAATATTTGAGATCGAATCTGATAGTGCATCTAACTTGTTACAGGTAGAAACCCTATCTAGATTCGGACTCCTATAAATAAAACACAAGTGCATGATGTGTTGCAAGATTTTGAATTTAATCCACATAGAATTAAATTCATTGTCCGAAACACTATGTTGCTGCTGGTGCTGGTACGCAACGTCACTTCGAATAAAAAGGGCGAGACCCCTATGGGCAGAGAATAATGGCAGTAGGTGGTACCCTGGTATCTGAAAATCCAGCGGATCTGCACCCTCACTAACCTGGGTTTCACCTAATGCCATTATATGTGGCCTATAGACAGACACATGTGCATACACAGAGAAAAAATTCGACCTCAGTCCACGAACGTTGCAAAAATCTATACGAAAGTTTTGCGACATTTTCGCTACTGGGTGAATTTAAAACATACAAACATACTAATAGCGGGCACAGCTGAGACGAACAGATGAGAGCGTAAGCTAAACAGTGGTCAGTGTTATGCTTTGGCCACCGTCTTCGTTACGCACTCTTGCTGTCTCAACTATGCACGCAGTTAGCGCGGAGTAGGATGGGGGAGGGACGGAAAACAATCAACAAACCTGAGCAATTGCAGCAGAGAGCATAGAAAGGCCCTTTGCGCAGGCAATTGCAATGAAAAAAAAAACGGCGAGTGCAGAGTGCAGCAAGTCACAGGCAGCGAAAACCGGTTCTGCTCTATTATTGTTGTTGTGATTTTTGTATTTCTATTTTATTTTTAATTATTTGTTTTGCGTAATTTATTTTTATTATTTTTAATAATGTTTTTTATTGTCCACGACGAATGTAATTATTGTTATTTAGTTATATTTGTTATTTGTTTGGTTGGTTGATGTTGTTAAGTTTGGCGGCACATTTTTAAACATATAAAACGACGGACGGAAAACGTTTAAATACTGGGGGACGACACGACACGTCCGTCTCCCATAAAAGCAGTGACGCTACACCCGTGAACTAATCTCTGCTGAAATAAATGCTGATCATCCCGAAAATGGTACTATATTTTCCATAAATAATTCGAACAAACCAATAAAAATGAGAATAGTATGGGATGCCGCCGCGGAAAGCAATGGGATTTCATTGAATGGATGCCTTGACAAGGGTCCCGATCTACTGACTTCACTAAATCATGTCCTATTCAATTTTAGAGTTGGTAAAATTGGAATCAGTGCCGACATCTGTGAAATGTTTCAGAGAATAGCCGTTGACGAAGAGGATCAGCAGTCACAGCGTTTTTTATGGCGCTATGGTGAAAGCAATCGCATTCCAGACGTTTATGTTCTACAAGTTATGAGCTTTGGAGCGTGCTGCTCACCAGCACTGGCTCAGTATGTTAAGAATGAAAATGCTACGGAATATAGGAAACGATATCCAAGAGCCGCAAAGTCAATTATCGATAGACATTATATTGATGACATGCTGGACAGTGTGAATTCAGTTCAAGAAGCAATCAAGCTGGCAAGAGACGTAGGTGGCCAAGAATGCAAATTTTCATATTCGAAATTGGTTTTCGAATTCGTCAGATGTTATACATGCACTAGGAGAGGCAGGCTCCACTGATCAATTCTGACACGCAGGGAAAGTTGTGGAACATCTTATAGAGGCTGATAAAGTTCTTGGCATGTGGTGGCAAACTACAAGTGACACATTTACATATAATTTAAAATTTACGAAAGCAAGCACAGAGATACTGTGTGGAGAAAAATTACCAACTAAGAGAGAACTACTAAGGCTGTTAATGTCAATCTTCGACCCGTTGGGATTACTAACATTCTTTACAATTAACATCAAAATTTTACTGCAGGACATCTGGCGCACAGGAATTGGATGGGACGAAACCATACCAAATCAGTATGTAAATCAGTGGAGAAGTTGGCTAGCGCCCCTTAAAAGGGTACAAGACGTCCATATTCCCAGATGTTACTTCAACTTATCTTGCAGCGATACGAGCACTATAGAGTTGCACATGTTTGTAGACGCTGGGGAAAGCAGCAGTAGCGTTCTTTAAAATAATAGATGGAAATGCCATAGAGGTTGCTCTCGTCTGCTCCAAGACAAAGGTGGCCCCATTGCGACCGATATCAATTCCGAGAATGGAACTTTTAGCGGCAGTTCATGGAGCTCGGCTTGGAAACAATATCATCAAAGCACATGACTTGAATATTAAATTAACGCACTACTGGTCGGACTCGAAAACTGTACTGTCGTGTTTGCGGACGGATCCGAGAAGATTCAAACAGTTGGCGAGATACAGGAGACAACGGAAATACAAAACTGTAGCTATATTTCATCCAAGCAAAACATAGCTGATTTAGACACCAAATGAAATCGCCAACCACACTTCGACTCGGCTGGTCTAACCACTAACCACTGAGCTACCGCGGCTACAACGAACTATTCGCAGCAATTGTCAAAAGTGTAAAATTCATCATGCTTACCCATCGCCACCGGAGATGGGTAAGCATGAGAAGCCCGTTTATCGGCCTACACAAGAGTCTTCTCATATGTTGGAATAGACTTCTTTGGTCCGTTTCTGGTAACCATTGGCAGGAGAAGCGAAAAAAGATACGGTGCTGTATTCACTTGTCTAACGTGTCGTGCAGTACATGTAGAGATGGCTCACAGTTTATCCATGAATTCGTGTGCTATAGTAATTCGTAATTTCATCTCCCGTAGGGGCACACCCATACATATCTACAGTGACAACGGAACGAATCTAAAAGAAACGTAGAAGGAACTTCGAGAAGCATATCTTCAAATTAACTTCAGCGCACTGCAAGCTGAATTCACGAACACCTATACAAAGTGGACGTTCATTCCACCGGCTTCCCCACATATGGGCGGAGCATGGGAGCGTATGGTGCGCTCGATTAAGAATGTGCTGTACCAAATAATTACGCGAGACACTAAGTTGACGGATGAGAGACTGAATAACTTATTCCTGGAAGTCGAAAGCATACTTAACAGTCGTTCACTGACGTATATCTCATTAGACACGGCCGACCAAGAAGCAATCACCCCAAATCATTTTTGTTAGGCTCATCCTCTGGTAGTAAACCGCCTGGAAATTTTGATACAACAGACAAGTACACAAAGTGGATAAGTTCTGGCAAAGATGGGTTGCAGAGGTACTGCCTACTCAAACTCGGCGCACATCTTGGTTTGAAAAAGCCAAGCCAATTGCAGAAGGCGACGTAGTTGTTATCGTCGACGCTAACATGCCCCGTCATTGTTGGCCAAAAGGAATTGTGACAAGTACGTTCCCAGGAAAGGACCGACAAGTAAGAAGCGTCATCGTACGCACCGTCATTGGTGAATACCATCGTCCCGCTGTGAAGATAGCCGTTTTAGATATCAAAAGGAGTCCTGACTGCGCTGACACCGAGTAAGGTATTCACTCCAACCTATCGTGATACCGGGGGGGGTGAATGTTGGCAACAGAGTAACTCCAAAAATTGAAATTAAATACTACCTTTTGTAAACGTATTTTGGTCTACTGAAACCTTGTTTGTAATGTAACATGGCAACACTTTTTTTATTGTTTGCTTGGTTTCATACATTTAATTTGAATTAAAACGACTGCGTCGGAAGACCAAAGTAAAGAATATTTTTATTGTCTTTGTTTTCTATTTTTATTAAAACATTATTAAAATTTTTTAAAGCCCTTCGTGCAGAACTCTAAAATACGTTGTTTTATTGATTAGGGACACGAACGCTCATAAAGTTGGAAAGTCCGTAAACAATAAACAGTGATGGGCAAAGTTGCTACTTTTCAGTCACTGTTGCTGACCGTTATTGCTACTTTTAAATAACAGTTTAAAATACCTGTTATTCAAATAACACTTTTTTTGATCACAACAGTTATTTTGATCACTTGAATCTTCTGCGCATGTACGTAGAAGTTTTTTGACAACTGTAATTTTTTCATTGTGTCTGAATGTTGTTGCAAAGAAAACAACATATTTAATTTTTTTTTGATATAATTGTATATGATTAATAGACATGTTAGCCAAACGGCACTTAATTGGCCACCACAAATAAAAAATAAGAAACCACCATTGAAATGAGCTAAAAACAAAATAATACAACAGCATTTATGTCGCTATAGTCCCTCTATAATTTAGATTTTAAATTTAAATGAGCTGCCTTCTACCCATGCCCATGTGCAGAAATGTCTTGATCAGCACGATAGTTGATGCATCCACTGAGGAAACTGTCGGAAACCTGCTAACCACCAATGTTTTTTGGCAAAAATATTTTCAAAAAAAAATAGAATTTCAATGAAATAAATATTTGTAATTTATGAAATGTCTACACACAGAAAAATCCTTTTTTGGCATGAGAATATATGAATATTAATAAAATAATGAATTAATTTAATACAAATTGCTGTTTAGCTAGTGAAATATAATTAAAATATGTGAACATATGTGGCATTATAAATAGTTTTTTATTTTGTTTAATTATGAGGAAATAAAATATTAAATGTGTCTTAATACTGTTTTTATTTTTCAGGGAACAGGAATTAATACACACAGAAAAATCCTCTTTGGCATGAGGTTAATTGAACCAACGTTTCAGTGTTCCAACCGAAATACATTTGTTGTAACCTCATGTCATTAAAATGAACGTATCATTTTTACTCTAAACGAAATGTTAGTTCGCGCAACTGCTCGTTCGGTTGTCGTAACCTCATGATTCCATTTTTCATTCTTGCAAAATTATACATTCGTGCATTTGTTCCGGCGATTGAGTAAGTTGTTGTATCAATAAAATAAAAGACAAACGGCAACCTTATGTCTATCAGCAGTTCGAAAACACGATGACGACCTACGCAAACGTATAAAGGACCATGATTTACGGATATGTATCTGGAATGTCCTAACCCTTTACAGGGAAGGTGCCACAATCCAGCGGGTTAATGTTCTCGAAAGACATCACCGCAATCCAGGAAATGCGATGGACAGGACAGGGCTGCTCTAAACAGGCATAATGTGACATTTACTACAGCTGCCATGCGGAGAGCCATGAATTTGGTTGTGGATTTGTAGTCGGCAAGAGACTCCGCCACCTTGTCTCTAGGTTCACACCCGTGAACGAACGACTAGCAACAATCCGCATCAAGGCTAAATACTTCTATATCAGCCCAATTTGTGCGCACGCTCCGACTAACAGGACCATTCAGCATCCACGACAACACCTCCGACAATGGAATGAGGCTGATCGACTTCGCCGCAGCACGAAACATGGTAATTAGTGGTACTAGATTCAAGCATCTCAATATTCACAAGGTCACGTGGCGGTCACCCGATCAGAACACGCGCAACCAAATTGATCATGTTGTGATTGACGGAAGGCTCGCTTCTAGTGTGATGGATGTACGCTCGATCCGAAATGCCAACATCGACTCGGATCACTTCCTTGTAGCAGCCAAGGTTCGCACACGCTTATGCGCTGCGAAAAACGCACGGAAACCCACGCAAAGAAAGCTAGACGTCAGTAAGCTGCACACACAACAGACCGAACAAGACTATGCAGCTCGACTCTCACACCTGCTTGCCCAACGCACTCCCCCTCTCGATGATATATGCGCGCAGTGGACACACGTCTTCCGCTCAATGCGTACGGCTGCCGAAGAGGTGCTTGGATTCCAACGCCCACTACGGAACAAGTGGTATGACGAAGAGTGTCGCACAGCCACTGCAGAGAAAGACTCTGCATATAGAGCCACCCTGCAGTTGGTAGTTACGCGAGCCGCGAAGGAGCGATACAGAGAGAAGAGGAAAGACGCGAGTGTGAAGATATTGAGATGCATGGCGACAGGAACGAGGCTTGAACATTCTTTCAGAAGATAAGACGCCTGACCGGAGGTTTAAAGACCGGACCATCTTCCTGTCAGGACGATGACGGGAATCTAGTAACAGATGTCCACTGAGATTATGTAGAAAGCACTTCTCTGATCTTATAGCAGGCGATTATAACTATTCCGCTGATAGAGAAGACAGCTTGACAACTCCAGTTGATGACGACGGCGTTGACATACCGCCGCCTGACCGTGAAGAGGTCTGCACAACCATCAACAGGCTGAAAAACAACAAAGCTGCAGGATCGGATGGCCTGCCTGCTGAGTTGTTTAAGACCGGAGGCGATGAGCTCATAACGAGTATGCACCAACTCATCAGCAGAATATGGTCAGGAGAAAGCATGCCTAGCGAATGGAATCTCAGTATACTCTGCCCAATCCTTAAGAAGGGGTATCCACGATACACGCCAACTACCGTGGGATAAGTCTCCTCAACATCGCGTATAAAGTTCTAACGAGCGTATTATGTGAAAGACTGAAGCCCATCGTCAACAGACTGATTGGATCTTATCAGTGCGGCTTCAGACCTGGCAAGTTCACCATAGAACCGATTCTCACATTGCGCCAAATCCTGGAAAAGACCAAAGAAATGCAGATCGACACCCACCACCTCTTCGTCGACTACAAAACTGCCTTCGACAGTCCGATAAGAATTCGCCTAAACGCCACCATGTCTGAGTTCCTAATAATGGAGAAGATTGTAAGAGCTGCACAACACCATCACAATGGCACTATCTTCAACAAGAGTTCCATGCTGCTCGGATACGCTGATGATATCGACATGATTGGGCAGAGCGTACGAGCAGTCAGTGCATCATTCTCCAATTTAGAGAGGAAATCGCGTCGAATGGGTCTTACGGTGAACGTAGGACAAGACGAAGTACCTAGTGTCAATAAACAAAGACCCCCGGCGTCTTGGACAACACGTCACTATTGACAACCACAATTAAGAAGTTGTAAAGGACTTCGTATACCTAGGAACCAGCATCAACAAGGAAAACAATCTCAGCCTGGAGATAAGCCGAAGAATAACTCTTGCCAACAGGTGTTACTTTGGGCTCAGTAGGCAATTGAGGAGCAGAGCTGGCTTGGACATGTCGATCGTATGGATGAAAGCGCTCCAGCCAAAAAGGTGTTCAATTCTGTACCCAGTGGTGGTCAACGTAGGAGAGGGCGTCCGAATCTCCGGTGGAGTGACCAGGTGCGAGACAACCTGACAACACTTGGAGTGCAAAACTGGCGCCAGCGTGCGCAATGCAGAAGCGACTGGCGAGGGGTGATTGCTGCGGCCGAAACCCATCATGGGTTGTAATGGCCAAATAAGTAAGTAAGTAATTATGATGAAAAAAGATATTAAATTTGTCTTCATACTGTTTTTATTTTTCAGGGAACAGGCATTAATAGATATATTTTTTGAAATTGTATGCGTGACATATTTACGCATCAAAAATACATGTAAAAAACTTTACATAAATAAGTTTTCTATATAATAAAAATATTCTTAAAATAAAATTACAATTGGAGGTTTCGGCATGCTTGCTGACGTGGAGGTTTAAATACCCCATGCTTGTTTTTGACGTCATCAATATAGGGTGTACATGCGCAATACGTAATCTTATTATTATATTATTCTTGTCACTGTACACTCAGAGGAAAATGTACCATTAAGTACATAATGGTACGACCATGGTTCATGTATTAGTAGTTTTTTATTTTTAAATCAAAAGTTTTCTTATTAATTTGACAGTATTCGAAAAATTTAGCACCATAAATTTAAAATATTTCAATATTATTATTTTTAATAGAATAAATACTATTATTTTAATGGTTTCCTCCTATAATTGTAAACTTGGCAAACAAATACATAAAATCGAATAAAAACATGTTCGTTTTGTGCGTCAGTCTGCGTGTTTGCTCAAATTGGTCGCGTGCCTTTTTTTGTGATAATCGACATTAAGACGCGTTTATCATTGGTAAGAACTCAATGTATTATATGTAATTTCATTATATTTAAGCTTTTTGTATTATTCATTACAGAAAATAAATAATACCTCGAATTTCTATTATGGCAACGGACTCAAAAATATATGCAGACTCAAGTATTACAATCACTTATTGGAAACTGAAGCGAACATTAAATGTGTTATAATCTTTTGCAACGAGAAGTGTCTTTTAATGTGTGTGATTTATAAAAGTGAATTTTCATTTCGACATATAAACAAAATAAAATATACAATAAATTAACTAAAATTCATTTTTGTTTTAATAAATTATTAGGGAAATTTAATTCGACTATACCATAAAAGTAAAAATACGTATCATTTAATATTTATAGGTCTTGCTTATTGTAATTAAAATAATACATGATAAAATGTATGGTACAACATCATATTGTATTAAAAATTTGAATATTATTACGCTTCCTATTGACAAATTTTAATAGTATAAATTGTTGTTTTTCTATTGAAATACTATTAATTTACCATGATTTTTTTCTGGATGTAGCAAATTTTCGAATGAAAAAGTACAGCCTGTTACAGAAATACTCCAGTAGCTGTGAAGTCACTGTAGATCTTATTCAAATGAAAAAGAACAGCCTGTTATAGAAATACTCCAGTAGCTGTGAAATCACTGTAGTTCTTATTCGAATGAAAAACAAACAGCCTGTTATAGAAATACTCCAAGAATAAGAAGATTACGCATTGCGCATGTACACCCTATATTGATGACGTCAAAAACTATGGAATGTCAAGTAAAGCTAATTTAAATTTACACACAGAAAACTGATTTGTTGCAGCAACCAACAAAATTGCCCTACCGAATCATTCGGTTGCGGAAACTTTCTGATTAGGAGGTTGTACCAACCTCCTAGTCAGCAATAATGAGATTGTGCTAACCTCCTAGTCAGCAAGCATGAGGTTGTTTAAACTTCCAACTCAGCAAGCATGCTTATTTATGTAAAGTTTTTTACATGTATTTTTGATGCGTAAATATGTCACGCATACAATTTCAAAAAATATATCCTGTTCCTTGAAAAATAAAACAGTATGAAGACAAATGTAATATCTTTTTTCATCATAATTAAACAAAATAAAAAAAAAACTATTTATGCCACATATGATCACATATTTTTGTTATATTTCACTAGCTAAACAGCAATTTGTATTGAATTCATCATTATTTTATTAATATTCATATATTTATTTCGCATTTTTACTTAATTAATGAATTTCCTCTTGTTTGCCACTTGTGAAAATTTTTGACGTTTATTTATTTCTTCATGTATCTATAATTGTTGACAAGAAACCGGCAACCAAACTGCTGAATGAAACTTTCATGAAAAGATTGTTCATAAAATATTTTTTTTAACAAGTCAAATTTTGATGTTATCGTATGGCTACATAATTACAAATTTTAAAGATATTATTATTGATTCTTACAATTCAAGGAATTGCCTTTAAATTCTAATACTCTTATTTAAAATTTTACAATTCGTAGTTTTGGCCACAATTTACCCATTGTGCGACGATTTATTTTACTTGTTATTTTGTATTAGTAGCAGGAAACTTCACTCAAGAGCATGCTAAAAACTGTGCATTGTAAACATTTTAACGATCGTCTTGAATTACGAGTAATGGTAACTCCTTATTTATAGATACATTGTTTCAAATGAGTTAATGTAGTTAATGTATGAATTTGGGGCTTTTAGAAAAGATCTATTATGTAATTTTTTACGATCAATTATATAAATCTTATTTAAAAAATATGTGATATAACTTCAATTACCGTACATATAGTGGTGGCATAAATTATAGGAAAGATCTTGTTTATATTTTTTAAAAATAATTTTTATTGAAGTACGAAAATATATACATACACTGACTCCATAAAGTCTCCGTACAGATACGACAATTTTACATATCTCACTAAATAATCATGTTATGAGTTTTAAGTTAGATAAATTATATTTTGTTATAAAGACGCACTTATAAGGATATAGTTTTATTACAAAACATAAATATATTAATTTAAATATAGGAAGAATAATTGAATTTATTCGATTGATACAAAAAGTAAACCAAAAAAGTTTCCGTACAGTATAGTTTATACAGTAAAAAATATTTTTTCTATAAGAAAATATGCATATTAATATGCAGTTAGTCCTCCTTTATTCATAACTACTTGATTTAATCGGTTATTCATGGAATTAACCTGCTTAATTGTTGTTTCTGACTCGATATTTTCCCACTCCTCAATTAGTACTGCCTTAAGCTGATTTTGGTTGGTTATGTTGTGCTGTCGAATTTTTTTTTTTAAGTGGTCTCACAAATGTTTCATTGGGTTGAGATCCGAGAACTCAACGGGATCTTTTAACTGATTTGGGACGTTGTAGAGCAACCATTCCGTCACCACTTCAGAGGTGTGTTTGGGATCATTTCCCTGCTGGAAGTGCTACAAAATTTCCTGGGATTGAAATTATCAACAAGTGATGGAAAATTATTTCTTTTCAGAGTTTTCTTTGATGACAGCATCGCCGGACAGACTTGGTTCTTCAGCGAAGAAGTCTCAAGTCATTGTACAATTTCACCTTCAAAGGATTGTATTAACAGGATACTGTTTTAATTCTAGAATAAATAAAAATACATTCGATTCATTTTATTTTAATTCAATAAAAATTACTCCGCGAACTCTAATGGAGTACCTTTTCCAAATATTCCTCAACTATCTTCAAATAAGATGTTTATTTGATGGTTGCTATAAATAATCATAAATTTGAAAGATGGTTGCCAGCAATATGTATTGTATTTGTCGGGTGCTTAAGAGATGGGTGTCTCCAAGACGATCTAAATAATTTGTAAATATCTTGATATTTAGGGCTGTGATATTTCTGGTAATCATCTTTGTTTTCATAGTGTAAGATTAAACCACTTCCCAATACAGTGGAAATGCGCCGAAATAATAATGATTCTAAAACTGTCATCACATAGACCTATAAGTTTACTTTCGATATTTTCTAAAATATTTGAAAAAATATTTTTACGAAGATTGTTGCCAGTATTAGATAAGGAAAAAATCATTCCAAATCATCAGTTTGGATCTCGACATAAGCATGGAACTCCAGAACAATGTCACCGGATCGTAAATGTAGTACCTGATACCTTAGAGAATAAACGGTATTGGTTAGCCGTTTTTCTTGATATTCAACATGCCTTCGAGAAAGCATGGTATGACGGTTTACTTTTAAAAATAAAAAGTTTTACCTACTCCATTTTATTTAATTTTTAAGAAATATATTTGATTTTTGTGAAAATCAAATATATTTGAAATTAAAGCTGGAATTCCCCAAGGTAGCGTACTTAGGCCAATTCTATACACAATTTTTACAGCAGGTATGCCATGGACTAATGTTGCCATATATGCAGACGACACAGCAATTGTTGCTTCAAGACTTTGTCCAACATAAGCGTCAATGTTTGCACAGAATAACATTATACTCATTGAATAAATGTAAATTCTAATAAATCACAGCATATAAAATTTTCATTAAGACGAGAAGATTGTAACTCAGTGTAAATAAACGGAGAAGAAATCCAAAAACAAAATACTATGAAATATCTGGGAATGACATTAGATAGACGACTTACATGGAAACCACACATAAAAGCAAAAAGAAAACAACTTGATTTAAAAAATCGAAAACTGTACTGGCTATTAGGACCAAAATCGGAACTTCATTTAAACAACAAACTAAGTATTTATAAAGCTATACTGATACCAGTTTGGTCATATGGAATTCAGGTTTGGGGTACATCAAGCAACTCAAATATTGATATACTTGAAAAGTACCAGTCCAAAACATTAACACTGATCACTAATACTCTATGGTTCGTGGCAAACAAAATAATTAAAAACGATCT
Organism: Dryomyza anilis; assembly: GCA_951804985.1. Lineage (NCBI taxonomy): Eukaryota > Metazoa > Arthropoda > Insecta > Diptera > Dryomyzidae > Dryomyza > Dryomyza anilis. Next base: position 72,122,734 of record OX638131.1, read on the forward strand.
CAATATGTCTACAGTCAATGACAAAATACGAAGGTTTAATGAAAACTATCTCCAAAGGTTAAGCAACCATACAAATCCTCTGGCAATTCTCTCTTAGATAACAGTGATGAAACGAGAAGACTGAAACGTGTACACGTATTAGATTTGCCTTTTAAAGGCAAATTAAATCATATTTAAGTATCATATTTCAGCTTGTCGGTAAGTCCATGCACGGGTTGACTTTATGCCTATGGCTTCCATTGCGATATTGCTCTTAAAAATACCTACAAAAGTGTTGATAAAAATAGAATACTCAAAAATTTTGTAAATGGCTATTTCGCTGATTAGGATTGAAGTGAAAATTACTGACAGTTATTATGAGTCACACTGTATATAAAAAAAGTACTTAAATACATGATCAATCTTATTATTTATGACACCACTGTATCAATGTTCATGCCAATTTCTATAGAATTTTTTCTTGGTGGTACTCGTTAACATAAAAGCTATAGAACTATTATAGTACATTCAGTACTATGTATCTATACATTGGCAGAGTGTATTTATTTATAATATCTTGAAGTTGGTAAAAACAAATAATAAAAGTAGTGGTTCGACGTTGGACAATTAATACTTATTTCGTAATATATAAGAATTGAATTGAAACTAGATGCCTACATACTTAAACTACTGCAGCAATTATTCTGATTAGTCTTACAACCTATATTACCAAGACCAACGGAATCATTTATATTTTTATTAGCTACATTACTGTCCTTAGTTCTGGCTTGATCAATTAACTCTGCAGCAATTTCATAGAATAATCTTTCAACATTTGCAGCTTCTTTAGCAGACGTTTCCAAGAAATACATGTCGTGCTGCTTTGCAAATTCTTCTCCAATATTTGTTGGTATTTCTCTATCATCTCTATCAGTTTTATTACCAACTAAGATTTTAAGAACTTTAGAGTTAGCATATTCTTGAATTTCCCGTAACCAATCTGGTAAACAATCAAACGTTGGCTGACAACTGATATCGTAAACAAGTATAAGCGCATGTGCTGAGCGATAATAACTTTGCGTTATTGAACGAAAGCGTTCTTGTCCAGCTGTATCCCATATCTGCAACTAGAACATTTTTCTATTAAAAAACTAAAAGGTATTAAGGTATACATACTTTAATTTTTTCACCTTCAACTTCTACTGTTTTTATCATAAAATCCACTCCAATAGTAGCGCCTTGTCCAGGTGGGAATAATCCTTGAGTAAACCGTCGCACAAGACATGTTTTTCCGACTCCAGCATTACCAACCAAAACTATTTTGAATAAAAATTTGTAATCCTCCATAGCCACCTATCAAATTTAAATAACGCAATATTAACATAAACAATTATATAAAGAAGGTGGAATATTTTTGATGTTTATTATACATTAGTCAGCTTTGATTCTAGTTTTAAATTCAAATGTATTACGTGAAATGTCAAGTCGACATTTTTCAAAAATTAGTTTTTGATATATATTTGATATTTTTTTGATATATTTTGAAATATCACATCGCCATCATATGATATAAATTATCCTAATAAAATACTACGGTATATATCCGAATTAAAAAATAATGGAATAATTATATTTACTACACTCAGAAAACAAAAAACAATAAGTACGACTGTTGATTCTAAACAATAGTTTTTCCTATTAATTCAATAGTACTTTGTACTAATGTTTAGCTAATAAGATGGTCAACATAAATACAATATGACATGTTATTGACAAAATAGTAATTTAGGGATAGCCACAAAATTCTGATTTACAAAATTCTGTCTGAAAAAATTCTGTTTTTTTTTCCAAAAAAAATTCTGTCTGACTAAAATTCTGTTTTCCAAAATTCTGTTTTTCCAAAATTCTTTTTTACAAAATTCTGTTTTTAATAAAATTCTGGTTTTTAAATTGTTATTGTTCATGAGATATGAAAAAAATACTATTGCTCTGAATATAAATTCATATATTTACCCCATATTAAAGAATTCCCCTTCACTTAAAACTCTCCATTTCATTATGATAAAAAATAATATTGCGTTAAATTATTTATTAAGAATTAAAGCCAGTTTATTATGAAGAAGAAATATTACATATAATAAGTTATGTGTTTGATAAGATATTTATTCATTGGATACAAATTAGGCAATACGTAATAAATAATTGAACACCTTAATGCATTTTTAAAATCGATCTAAAAGCAATTCATATCAGTGAAAAATATATTAATTTAACAGAAAAAAAAACATAAAAATTAAAAAAAAAACACAAATTAGTTAAAAAACAATTAAATTATGACAAAGTTAAAAATGAGAACAATATTTAATTAATTATAAACTAAGTTTTTTGATATTCATTTTAAATATTGTAGTGTGACTGAAAAGTGTTTTAACTAAAAACTGTAATGAAATAAAAGGGATTCCATCGCTTATAATACGTTGGGACATTGAGACAATAATATCTCATTATTATAAGCCAAACATCATAAAATCAAAATATGAATGACTAATTGAGTCCTTTGTTGTTTTATTGTTATGTATAAGTTAGTAATTGCATTTTTAGTTAAATAAAAAATTATTTGAATTATTATTTGCGCGATTTTTTTCAAATAATTTTTTTTGACTGCGGCGCATACCCACAAACCAGAATTTTGTGAAACAGAATTTTGAAAAACAGAATTTTAGAAACCAGAATTTTGTAAAACAGAATTTTGTAAAAAGGAATTTTGTGAAACAGAATTTTAGTCAGACAATATTTTGGCAGACCACGTACCTGGCCAATGTGTTGTCCTGCATCCAGCGCCTGATTCTTGCTTATGTTAAAATCACTCCAGCGGCGCGGTGTGCATTTTTTGCCTTACAATGCTTTGGAAGACTGCACGAATGTGCGCCAATGCGTGTGTCACGAATTTAAATTTTTACTATTTTTTTATTATTTAACAATTGTTAAAATCACTTTAATTCTTTTCCCTTTATATTTTATTGCCTTTACCTACTATTCAACAAGACATTTTGTTTTGATGGAAAACATAAACAAAAATCAAACCTATTGCTATCCCTTTCTCACCTATGACGTTGGAAGAAAGTCTGCTTCCGATGTGTTTGTGAAGATGCACATTTCTTTGGTAGTGTGCGAACCAGTTCGAAATATCGATGACTATCGGTTAGCGATTTTTTGCTGGGAATCTTGGAGGACACACGTATGTGAAGTTAACAACTCGGCTTCAACAACGAAACGGGTGGAATTAACATCTGCCACCAAAAGTAGGCAGATCTGAATTTCACTCCGTTTCCGATATGCGTGAAGTTAACAACACCGTTTCAACAACAGGAATGGGTGGAATCAACATCTGCCACCATAAGAAGGCAGATCTGATTTTCACTTCGTTCTCTTTGTAAAGAAGTTGTGTCAGTGTTGCCACTATTTGTGTAATTCCACAAAAAAGTGCATTTTTGATCTCATTGCGTATTTTTTGTGTAATTTAGAATCAAATAAAATTATACTACAAAAGAAAAATTTAAAGAGTTTCATGAATATTTCCAGATATATATATATAAAACACTATCGCCTACTGTAATTCGATGGCAATCATATAAAAGTTCTGTAGCGGTACGAATCCCTCCGTGATTGAAGTATTTAAGTATCCGTCGTCTTTAGACAGTATATATGTACGAATTTATTACCTATGTATTTTGAATATTCACTAATTTTATTATATTATTTCAATCATAGAGGCCACTCTAAATAGTGAAAAATTGAAAAATGTTGTTGTCAAACTATATTAAAATTCAAACAGTAAAACAGAATGTTCTTGGATTATTAATAATAGTGATATCAACATATTTAAATATTTTGAATTTAGCTTAAATTTAAATTGATAAAATTCGAAAATGAGAAACGCTTTTGTATTCCGCAGAACCAGTTCAAATGGTGTTTTATCTCAGGAAGTAGAAATGACAAATGATGTAATATTTTAGATATATTTTGTTTAGACTTTGCCCAATATTTTCAGTCAAAAATATGATCTTGCATTAAAAAATCCTTTCTTAAAATAGAATGAAGTAATATCGATATCTTACAGGCAAGAGATAGCACCCAACAGAAAGCAAATTTCACAGAAGGAGAAAAAAGTCTCAAAATTAAGTAGATCAACTCGAAGTTTCATTTAATTGAGCTGACAATAATAATAGTGTGGCACAATTTCCTAAATATCCAATACTTGCAGAAAAATGTAGATGTCCCAATTTATTTCGAACAATTTTTCAAATCAATTTTTGGAAATTTTTGATGCAAACTTCTATGTTTGAATGTATATCAAATAACATACTTATTAAAATGTGGTTAAAAACGTTAAATTCTGAAATTAAAAAAAAAAAACAATATTTGTAATACCAGCTTTAGAATACGAATTCTGGCCTGGTTTAACTTTTTGGACTAAGTCATTTTGATTCTTAACGGCACATTTTATTACACTTTTTAATGTCATAAAAAAATTGTGTAATTTTTTTTAGCAAAACTATTGTATGTTTAGGGTTTACCAAAATTACTTCAACAATTTTTAGTCCATATAAACGCAATTGCAGGTTTTAATATCGTAAAATCAATATAATATAAAACCATCACCTGAGAATTTATTAACCGCATGGGTCGTTTTCAAGAAAACGATACAGAAGATTTGTATAAATATACCTCCAAATCCTCCTAAATGCTTAAAAATTATTAAAAATAGTAAAGAAATAAAAATTTGATTTATTGTGCATTATGTCATATTTACTGTATCGTTTGAATATCTTAAAAATATAATTGGGTTTACTGGAAAAAATACTTGAAAGCAAATACAGTTTATGTTTTTAGTAAAAATTATTTTAGGTTTTTCTTTTTTTTTATTATTATACTCAGAAGAAAATTGATCATCGAGTACTTAATAGTACGACCATTTGGTGTATGTATTAATAGCTCCATGTATTATTTTTTCCAGGTATTGTACCTTTACTTTTATTCGTTTCATACTGTTTTATATGAAATATGGTAACTGTTACCAAAATGATGACAATGAACGATTACCGTTCCGGAATTAAAATGTTACCGGTAAAATACCATTATGAACGTTTTCCAAACTGTATAAATTGTAGCAAATTATAAACTTTTTATAATTTATGATTTTTATTTTTTTTGTGAAATATCCAATAATAACAACTATAGAGTATTTTTTATTTTAAGGATTTTCACAGCAATGCGCATACAAACAAAGAGGTTTTAATTCGTTTTACAAAAGCATTATATAATAATGAAATAATCGTATCTTTATCGATTATTACAATGGCAAAATCAAGATTATTTATCGCACTGCGCACTGACGTTTGAAATTTAATAGAAAGAGGCGGAAACGGAGTGAAATTCAGATCTGCCTACTTTTGGTGGCAGATGTTAATTCCACCCGTTTCATTGTTGAAGCCGAGTTGTTAACTTCACATACGTGCGTCCTCCAAGATTCCCAGCAAAAAATCGCTAACCGATAGTCATCGATATTTCGAACTGGTTCGCACACTACCAAAGAAATGTGCATGTTCACAAACACATCGGAAGCAGACTTTCTTCCAACGTCATAGGTGAGAAAGGGATAGCAATAGGTTTGATTTTTGTTTATGTTTTCCATTAAAACAAAATGTCTTGTTGAATAGTAGGTAAAAGCCAATAAAATATAAAGGGAAAAGAATTAAAGTGATTTTAACAATTGTTAAATAATAAAAAATAGTAAAAATTTAAATTCGTGACACACGCATTGGCGCACATTCGTGCATTCTTCCAAAGCATTGTAGGGCAAAAAATGCACACCGCGCCGCTGGAGTGATTTTAACATAAGCAAGAATCAAGCGCTGGATGCATGACAACACATTGGCCAGGTACGTGGTCTGTCAAAATATTACTACTTCATTGTTCATAAACTTCTGTCATAGGACACTTTGAAAATTCAGGAATGACAATTAATTAAGATCTGGGCAACAAAATAATTAAGTGCTTCAAGAAGGAGAAAATCAAATTATCAAGCTTCACGTGTGCACGTATTTATGATGCCACCGGCGCTCATACATGCTTCGTACAGTGCCCCGAAGATGAGCTGCGTAGGTCGCACACTCGACTACCTGGTGCTGATCTCCAGCGAAACAACAGGAAATAAGTGAAAAAATTTACAACAAGGATCAGAAAGGTGTCTTTAACGACGATGTGGACATTATGTTATGATTTTTATTACTTTAATTACTTTTTAAAACAATTGTTTAATTTAGTATACGAAATAAAATTAAAAATATATATATATATATATATATATATATATATATATATATATATATATATATATATATTGTACAAAGAATCTCTGCAATATTCCAGCAAGACAAAAAGTATTTATTCGAAAAATTATTCAGACATATTTTACCAATAAATTAAAAATATACCTACGAAAAATATCAAATATACACTTTTAAAAAAAAATTATAGATTTAATACTGTTTTCAACAACCCAATAAGCAATGAGTTTAAGGTTCGATAAATTTGGAGAATTTTCTTTTACAACGTGGGTGGATGTAATGTCATGATCAAGTCGAATAAATGAAAGTTATTCCAACGTTGGTTTTCCAAGTTAAAAAAAACTTGAGACGAAATCCACTACACAAAATTACTCTGTGGCAACCCAGTGACGTGATAAATTAAATGTCAACAAGAAAATTTTCATTTTTTCCACCACTACATATGCGCCACTGCATTAGCGCAATCAGTGAGATCATTGTTTTTCGCTTGAATAAGCAAACAGACAAATCAATTAATATATTTCTGCAGGTCCAAACACGAAAGTCATCCCGAGAATTCTACTGCACGGAAAATGCACGAAGAGCTGATATACAATGTAAGTGGCCAAGGTTTACGAATACGTTTATGAAATATTTATATATTTTCATTCATACGTAGACTCCATTGATATTTTGCGCGAATCTGGCAATGTTATACATCGCAGTGGCGCAGTTGTATTCACTGGTTTGATCTTCGCGGCAAGTCGTGGATTTTACAAGAAGTTCTTGTACACTTCCACCGGCGCAAGTGTTGTTGCAGCTGTCTGTTATCTCACAGAAACCAGAATATAATGTAGGACATACTTTAATTCCTTTTAAATATAACTTTATATGCATTTCCTTTTATTTTATATTTAAACCTTTAATTAGGGAAATATATGCGCTTTAATTCAAGTGTAATTAGAATGTCGATTTCAGGTTTAAAATTAAGTTAAATTTCAAGTAAACAACCACAATTTAATTATAGCTTACAATTAAGTTAAAACTCGATTGAATAATGAATGTCGATTTCAAGTTTAGGTAAAGGCTAGATTCAATTGCATAAAAAGCTACCAGTTTTACTGGAGAACGCTATGGTATTCAAGCTTACAATTACAAAAATATGAACGCTTTTCTCCAGTGAAAACTTCGATAACCATGTTCAATATATATTCAATAATCACTTAATATCCAGGTTTTTGGTTTATTGGGAATATGAGACGTGCATGCAACAACATTACCTTCTATAAAAGTTAAAAAAAAAATATGTTAAAAAAATAAGCAAATAAAAAAAAATTATATACATGGTGGGGTTTGAACCGGCATTTCCGGGTTATAAGTCCCGAGTTCTCACTATCAGTTTCATTTTTGACAAAGCATTTTTTCACAATTTTAATACAAATAATATTTTTGAGTTGAAACTGTAAGAAAATAAAAAAATCAAGTAGTGATTGAAAATATTGTTAGTATGTACATGACACAGGGCTGCAGTAATAAATTCCACATTGTCCTGAAAAGGGCCCATAAATTCATTTGTATACAATAATACTATAAATTCGTTAAAACATTTAGCTTTGCTGCTCTTCACCTATATTGAATTCGCTTTGAAGGTCAAAATCAACCGAATGATAAATCAAATTCTTTTTTCATTAAATTAATGTAAAAACGACTATTTTTTAACCCAAAATTATTTTTAAATTTTGCTTTAAAATGTTCGACTTTAAATTGTTTTTATAAAACATTTTAGTAGGAGGACTTGGTGCATAGTGGGACTAATGTGGGAAATCGCAAGTCTTCATGTGTTTATGTTGTATTTTTCAAATTTTCTCTATGGAGTTATCTTTTTATTATTTAAATAACTTGAATAACATGAATTAATATTCGCAATTTTTTGGTATTTGATACAATTTTCCAAATTTCCCAAAAAAATATATTCGAAAAATCAGCCAAAATGCAATGCAAAGAAAAAGTAATCATCTACAGCGCAAAATACAATATTGTATTATAATGCCACAATTAACAAATCTATCGAACAGAGAAAAATTTGTAACAAAGGTGTAAATTAATAAATTAATTTACTTAATTTAATTCAAAATTGCTTAAGAAAAACATTAAGTTTTGATTTCAATCCTAAAAAAAGATATGTTGGTTGGGCAAGGAATGATTGTCCAAACAAAATTGTTTTCTGCGCCCCACTTAACTGGAACCTGAGTGATCGGCATACCGCGGGCCCTGTGTTCATTTATAATTCTGTCTGAACGTTGTGACATTTAATAATAAATTGAATATTTCAAAATTTTCGTTTTGAAGGCAAATATCTAAACAAAAACATTGTTGATGCGTTGCCTAACGGAGATAGCAGTGGACTTCAACGCCGGAGTCAGGAGTTCGATGCTAGCTTGTGACAACTTTAATAAAAACATTTTTCTATAATTATAAAATTAAATTGTTAAATACCATATCATAAACAATAAACCATAAATAAAAGTAGAGAGAAGAACAAAATTAAAGCGAACATTTTTTTGTTTTTTTTTTCATTGCTAATACATTGCAAATACGTTGCTGACTCATTTATTATCATATTGCTGGAATATTGCTATATATTCCTGCAATATTCCAGGAGGCGGACATAGATAGATTGCTGGAATGAATACTATAATAAAAAAACATTAAAAATACATTTGTTTTATTTGTCATCAATTTTCCTATGGGTCTCAGATTACGTCCGACATTGCTTTGAATGTCTGTTCTAAAAGTCTGACCAAAATGTATCATCAGCTTTGCTTTACCTCGTTTCTGATTGGCTGATTTTTGAATATTTTTCTAATTTGTTCTCTCTGTTTTTTACGTAATTTCTCTCAGACATACTACAGAAAAATAGGTGAGATGTCTATGTCGCGTTAAGTCCGTTATAGCACCAATTTAGTTCGTAAATCTGAACAAGTGTAGAACACTTTTACATTGCGTTTTGATCGAACGAACGAACGCAGCAATGGGATTCTACTAGAAATGTCACAAAAAAAAAATTTGGTTACACATGAACTAAATGATATAGGTCGGAAACTAAGGACCAAATTAAGTTAAACTGCGTTTACAGTTGTTTATTTTTTTGAAACTTTATCCTTCATTATACTTTTGAATTTCCAATGTTTAATTCCGAAAAATATATGTTAATGAGTGTTGTCTTTCCAACAACAATATAATAACTCGCCCATCAGAAAAAAAAAATATTCGTTACACATCCAAAAATCAAAAATATTTGAATAAAAGGACTAAAATGTGATCTTTTACGTGATTTCCAGAGGCAAAACATTACATCATGTTCATCCTTCTGTCGGTCTATATTTAAAATCACTATCAGCCACAGGAGTTTAACTATTGGGATTATATTCCTTGGTGAATAGCTGATAAAAATAGCTTATAACTATATTTGACGAAATTGGGACATTCTGTACGAGTTGTAAAATTCAAGTAAAAACATAACTATATGAGCTATAACTCAAATAATATCTGAGGTCATAACTACTTTTATATAATTTTTTTAACTTCTAGATGTTAACTTTAAAATGTAAACCTTTTTTATTAGTGTCAATCATAGATTTACTTAATGGTCGATGAATATAGCCCACAAACCAAAAACAATCCGTGCACCTAATTAGAAACGAATTAACTTTTTGCATTAAACATAATCATTAAATATTTGATGAAAATACAATATTTTCAATGACTACGTGACATCCGTGTGGCATATTTGCAATTACTTTATTACTAACTTATTTTTAAATCGGTCGCAATTTTACATAAATTTGGCATAATTCTACATAAAGGCCAGTCCACTAAGTCAGGACTTTATGTAAGTCAGGCCTTTATGAACCTTAATTCTATAAAAAAATTGTGGGAGCATTAAAAAATGAAGATTAGACAGAATAAAGTGGGAAAATTTGCAGATCTTGACGATATAGCAAAATTGGAATTGGGAGCAATTCTAAAATAAGTTAGCAATAAATAAGTTACAAATATGCCACACATATGAAGCTGAGTCATTGAAAATAATTTGTCATCAAATATTTAATGATTTTATATAAATAAAATACTTTTCATGCAAAATTAATTTGTTTCTAATTAGGTGCACGGGTTGTTTTCAGTTTGTGGGCTTTAGTAATCGAACATTAAGTAATCCTTTAATTGACACTAATAAAAAAGGTTGCAATTTAAAATAAACATTTGGATGTTAACAAATTATATAAAAAAATTGTATGTTCTAAGATAATATTTTGAGTTATAGTGAGGGGTATGTTTGTACTTTATGCGTTTCAAACATATACTTAACATATACTTTTTCGGAATTGTTTATATTTCCGAAGTTATAATTTGAAAAAAAGTACAAAAATCAATAAAATCCTAAAAAATCAAAAAAAAAAAGTCAAAAAATCATGGATTTTTTTAAGGGGATAAAATTCGGATAAATTTATTTGAAGTGCAGTAAATAACCCACCGCTGTTTGGACAGAGGATTTAAAATTCACATTGGAGTTTCTTGAACGAATTCAACAACGTGCAATATATTTAATAGGGGTTGGTTCTCTCGAGCATCGAAGGACAGTTGGGTGTGTAAGCCCGTTTGAAAGGTATTACAACGGTAAGTATTCGATGAAAATACATGGTCTGAGTCCACCAGATCATGTCTTCTCACGTTCTACTCACCAATCGTACCAATTCCACACCCTCGTAGTTCACTCGGACCTCAACAGATTACAGAAAGAATTCATTTTTCATTTCACGATAAGTTTGTTTCTCGTTTGTTGAACAATCTCCCTGCGTCAAACAAACATCCATGACACTACTCCATCTGTCTACTTTCCTTTAACCTATCATCCCTTATTACGAACACTGCATTGCATGTATAGGTGGAATTCCCTGAGCGTGGTTAATTTGTAAAAAAAAATATTAGGACATTGGACATGGCAATTTATTTCAAAATTTCGAGCAGCCCTATTGATTAAACTTGAGCCTATGATTACTTTCATTCGAGAACTCAAAGTTATTCGGCCATAAAAAATATTAACATATTTACAATTGTGAGTTAATTAATTTTCATTTAAGAACTACAGGTACAACCGAGACCTATTTTTTAATCTTAGTTTTTGACATAAACAGAGGGTATAGTTTTAAGTAAAAAAACATTTCACTTCGGCCGCTAAAGTAAAGTTCAGCCATAAAAAATACTCTATCGGAAAAGAGGAGACAACGCCGAACACGGAACCAGCTACATTTAAACAACAGAAAAGATTTAGTACTTTTATTTTAAGTACAAAATATGTGTTTCGAAACAAAGCCACGACACCTAAACAAAAGCATTAGATTTAATGTTCACATACCAACATACATTATAACAAAAGAAAACCATCTAAAACCCATCTGCCCACATACCTGATGTATACAATGGAAACTTTTAGCACTTTTTACAACTCATAACGTTGTTTAACTTCTGAAATTTACTTAATTTTTTAGAAATTAATTTAAAATATAAACAAACTTTTTAGCCATATGATTTACTAATCAGAACCGTAGACCATGGACAGACATGGGTATTAGTGTAGCAAACTTAACATCGATGTTTTTTAAACATCGATGTTTTTGTCTGCAACATCGATGTTTGACGGTAGAACCTGATAATTCATCGAACACAATTCATCGTATGTACAATTCATCGTATCACCATTCATCGTATACACAATTGATCGTATGCACAATTCATCGTATCACAATTCATCGTATGCACAATTAATTGTATGTACAATTCATCGTATGCACAATTTATCGTGTACACAATTCATCGTATGCATAATTTATCGTACGCACAATTCATCGTATACACAAGCTCAAATTGCTCAACAGCTCCAAAACTGCTGAGGTCGCTGAATACAGCCATTGTATCTTCTGGAAGTTTCACTGTATCGCCTAGGGTTGCATTTTTTTATAAAATTGCTATAATACATAACTGAAACATAGATATGTTAAAAAAGACATAGATATGTTAAAAAAAGACAGATATAAATATACTATAATGTGCTTGACGGAAAACAAAATAAACAAAATCGGCTGCCAATCTGTTCTGATTTTCACAAACATAAATGTATATCTTGGTAGGACAATGGCTGGACTTAGGCACACCATGGCAATAATATTGCGGAGCATGCACTCAGGTCAACATTCAATAAATTAAATACCTGCAGAATAACAACAGTTATATGTGCAGCATACGCACTTTATTTGCCGATGCCTTTGAATGACATTAAAACTTAACTCGTGGATAACTCGGGGTAAATGGAATCTGAAAACACCAAGTAAGCATGGTCAGTGTTCTGATTTTATGAATAAAATAGCACAATGAAAGAAGCTATTTAAAATCAATCCCAAATGATCCGTCTTTCGTAAATGCATTAAAAGTAACGAAAAAAACTGTTTTTTTATTATTTTAATGCGAACAGCATGATGACTTGGTTTTTGAAATCCAGTATTTTGTGACGAACTCCTTAAATATATGTGCACCAATATCATGTGCGAAATCGGAAGAAAATATTTTGAATTCAAATTTGTTTAAATTAATTTCAAACTTCAAAACGTATTTTTTTTAATTGTCAATATTTGGCGGACACATTAATATTCATAGCAATCTTTTAGAAAATTTTATAGAAAGCGATTCGGCGATACAGAAAAGTTCAACATGTTGAACTTCTCTATATCGCCTCCTATAATGCGATACAGTCGAAGTATCACTTCTTCTATAAATTTGTAAACTACCCGGTTGCTCACACCTGAGCAATTTTCCGTAAGATTTGTTGCCGTCTCGTTTGGTGTATCTCCGGAAGATACAATGTAAATCGGGCATAATGCGACATAGACATCTAACCTATTTTTCTGAAGTATGTCTGAGAGAAATTACGTACAAGAGAGAGAAAACAAAAACGAAAAATATTCAAAAATCAGCCAATCAGAAACAAGGTGTAGCAAAGCTGATGACACATTTTGGTCAGACTTTTAGAACAGACATTCAAAGCAATGTCGGACGTAATCTGAGACCCAAAGGAAAATTGATGACAATTAAAACAAATGCGTTTTTTTATGTTTTTTGTTTATTACATTCTTTTATGAAATATTTGTGAACAGTTTTTTTTATATACAAAATAAAAAAATGTTTTTTGGAACAGTTTTTTCTTCATATTAAATAACAAATAATAATAAAATATAAATATGCTTAATATAACAAAATAAAATATGCTACCATTAATAAAATAAGCGAAACTAATATACAAGAGAATATCACATACTTAAATGAACGAATTTGCAAGTCAATTTCCAGGCTGTCCAGCTTTATTTGGCGTTGAATACATACGTCATTAGGAAACTTGCACCACGAGTAAATTATCCTCGTACTACAACGAGTAATCTTCATCAAACACCAAGCAAGTGCATCGTATAACGCCAAGAAGATCCTAATAAAAAAAGAGTTTTATTACATACAAATTTTTAAATATGGTTGAAACACACCTTAATTGTGTACCTTTAAACTTCGTATTTCTGGATGCGCCCAATTATGCAATAATTCTTGCAGTAGGGCTTCAAGTGCAGGATAACGTATAGCAGCAACACATGTTAGTTCATCTACACTCTTAGAAAAATTTACTATAATAAATGTAGGAAACCAGTTTCCTCTTATTAATGTAGTAAATTCCAAGGAATGTGTAAAAATAAAATGTACACACAAAATTATGTAAAACTAGTACACATCTGTTGTGTCAAAATACAAAAAAATATGAGTGTAAAAAATACACACAAAACCCTGTATGTATTCACATAATGCGTGTTAAAAAAGCACAACATTTTTACATAAATCAATGTGGTTATGTACAAAACATTGCAGAATCTTCGAATTTACCATTTTAAAAGGGCGATTCAGCTCAAACACAGTTCATTTGTGTAAAATAACATATTTTTCATGAAAAACTTGTCAGATGTTTATTTTTACGGATGTATTAGTGTTTTTATTTGAAAAAAGTAGTAAATTAACTGCAATTGGGGTAAGAAATTAAATAAATAATAAAATATATGATAAATAAAATTTATATCTTTATGTGATATATAATTACCCAGCAAAAATCGCTAACCGATAGTAATCGATATTATTAACTGGTTCGCACACTATCAAAGAAATGTGCAAGTTCACAAACACATCGAAAGAAGACTTTCTTCCAACGTCATAGGTGAGAAAGGGATAGCAATAGGTTTGATTTTTGTTTATGTTTTCCATCAAAACAAAATGTCTTGTTGAATAGTAGGTAAAAGCCAAAGAAAAATAAAGGAAAAAGAATTAAAGTGATTTTAACAATTGTTAAATAATAAAAAATAGTCAAAATTTAAATTCGTGACACACATCGATCACATTGGCACACATTTGTGCAGTCTTCCAAGGCATTGTAGGGCAAAAAATGCACACCGCGCCGCTGGAGTTGTTATGCAGATGCGGAGTCGCCATTCACTAGCATGTCTGGATGCAAATTTCTTCACTAGACATAAGCAAAAATCAGGCGCTGGATGCAGGACAACACATTGGCCAGGTACGTGGTCTGAAAAAATATTACTACTTCGTTGATCATAATCTTCTGTCATAGGACACTTTGAATATTCAGGAATGACAACTAATTAAGATCTGGGCAACAAAATAATTAAGTGCTTCAAGAAGGAGAAAATCAAATTATCAAGCTTCACGTGTGCACGTATTTATGATGCCACCGGCGCTCATACACGCTTCGTACAGTGCCCCGAAGATGAGCTGCGAAGGTAGCACACTCGACTGCCTGGTGCTGATCTCCAGCGACACAACAGGGAATTCGTGAAAAAATTTACAACAAGGATCAGAAAGGTGTCTTTAACGACGATGTGGACATTATGTAGTGATTTTTATTAATTTAATTACTTTTTAAAACAATTGTTTAATTTAGTATACTAAATAAAAATATACATGAAAAAAAGTAATTATGGCAATACTGTTTTATTTTTCTGTAAAATATTTTTTTTGTCTGGCAATGTGACATAAAAATAGCAAAAGGTGCAAAAGAGACAACAAGATTATTTTTAAATGAGCGCAATGCTTTAGTTAGAAAGGGATGTCTTGTCACATGTACTTCACACAGATAGGAATCTCCCGGTTACCCTTCTCCCGATGGTAGAACAAAGGTAACCGGCAGAATAACCTGCAATTACCAGTTAGCTAACCGGTTAGTTACCAGTTACCTTTTTTGTGCTGGGTATTAGGGCTATGAGATTAATCAATTAATCAGAATTTTGATAACACATTGTTGTGATTAATCTATTAATCGGAAACCCTGATTAATCAGGGTTTCCGATTTTGATTAATTTGATTAATTGATAATTAATTAATATTATCATTTAAAAATTCTGCCAACTTAAATTAAAATAATTAAAAAATAAAAGGAAGGGTTTTAAATGTTCAAGAACCATATTTTTAAATATTTCGAGATGCAAAAGTTGATTAATCAGAAATTGTAATTAATCAAAATGCTGATTAATCAATTAATCACAATTTTGATTAATCATAATCTAGATTAATTAATTAATCAAAATCCAGATTAATTAATCAATCAATGTGCTGATTAATCTAAAATCCTGATTAATCAGTAAATCAATTATACAGAAATTGATTATTCAACAAATTTGATTAATCGCACAGCTCTAAAAATTATATATAAATATATAAATATATAAATATATAAATATATAAATATATAAATATATAAATATATAAATATATAAATATATAAATATATAAATATATAAATATATAAATATATAAATATATAAATATATAAATATATAAATATATAAATATATAAATATATAAATATATAAATATATAAATATATAAATATATAAATATATAAATATATAAATATATAAATATATAAATATATAAATATATAAATATATAAATATATAAATATATAAATATATAAATATATAAATATATAAATATATAAATATATAAATATATAAATATATAAATATATAAATATATAAATATATAAATATATAAATATATAAATATATAAATATATAAATATATAAATATATAAATATATAAATATATAAATATATAAATATATAAATATATAAATATATAAATATATAAATATATAAATATATAAATATATAAATATATAAATATATAAATATATAAATATATAAATATATAAATATATAAATATATAAATATATAAATATATAAATATATAAATATATAAATATATAAATATATAAATATATAAATATATAAATATATAAATATATAAATATATAAATATATAAATATATAAATATATAAATATATAAATATATAAATATATAAATATATAAATATATAAATATATAAATATATAAATATATAAATATATAAATATATAAATATATAAATATATAAATATATAAATATATAAATATATAAATATATAAATATATAAATATATAAATATATAAATATATAAATATATAAATATATAAATATATAAATATATAAATATATAAATATATAAATATATAAATATATAAATATATAAATATATAAATATATAAATATATAAATATATAAATATATAAATATATAAATATATAAATATATAAATATATAAATATATAAATATATAAATATATAAATATATAAATATATAAATATATAAATATATAAATATATAAATATATAAATATATAAATATATAAATATATAAATATATAAATATATAAATATATAAATATATAAATATATAAATATATAAATATATAAATATATAAATATATAAATATATAAATATATAAATATATAAATATATAAATATATAAATATATAAATATATAAATATATAAATATATAAATATATAAATATATAAATATATAAATATATAAATATATAAATATATAAATATATAAATATATAAATATATAAATATATAAATATATAAATATATAAATATATAAATATATAAATATATAAATATATAAATATATAAATATATAAATATATAAATATATAAATATATAAATATATAAATATATAAATATATAAATATATAAATATATAAATATATAAATATATAAATATATAAATATATAAATATATAAATATATAAATATATAAATATATAAATATATAAATATATAAATATATAAATATATAAATATATAAATATATAAATATATAAATATATAAATATATAAATATATAAATATATAAATATATAAATATATAAATATATAAATATATAAATATATAAATATATAAATATATAAATATATAAATATATAAATATATAAATATATAAATATATAAATATATAAATATATAAATATATAAATATATAAATATATAAATATATAAATATATAAATATATAAATATATAAATATATAAATATATAAATATATAAATATATAAATATATAAATATATAAATATATAAATATATAAATATATAAATATATAAATATATAAATATATAAATATATAAATATATAAATATATAAATATATAAATATATAAATATATAAATATATAAATATATAAATATATAAATATATAAATATATAAATATATAAATATATAAATATATAAATATATAAATATATAAATATATAAATATATAAATATATAAATATATAAATATATAAATATATAAATATATAAATATATAAATATATAAATATATAAATATATAAATATATAAATATATAAATATATAAATATATAAATATATAAATATATAAATATATAAATATATAAATATATAAATATATAAATATATAAATATATAAATATATAAATATATAAATATATAAATATATAAATATATAAATATATAAATATATAAATATATAAATATATAAATATATAAATATATAAATATATAAATATATAAATATATAAATATATAAATATATAAATATATAAATATATAAATATATAAATATATAAATATATAAATATATAAATATATAAATATATAAATATATAAATATATAAATATATAAATATATAAATATATAAATATATAAATATATAAATATATAAATATATAAATATATAAATATATAAATATATAAATATATAAATATATAAATATATAAATATATAAATATATAAATATATAAATATATAAATATATAAATATATAAATATATAAATATATAAATATATAAATATATAAATATATAAATATATAAATATATAAATATATAAATATATAAATATATAAATATATAAATATATAAATATATAAATATATAAATATATAAATATATAAATATATAAATATATAAATATATAAATATATAAATATATAAATATATAAATATATAAATATATAAATATATAAATATATAAATATATAAATATATAAATATATAAATATATAAATATATAAATATATAAATATATAAATATATAAATATATAAATATATAAATATATAAATATATAAATATATAAATATATAAATATATAAATATATAAATATATAAATATATAAATATATAAATATATAAATATATAAATATATAAATATATAAATATATAAATATATAAATATATAAATATATAAATATATAAATATATAAATATATAAATATATAAATATATAAATATATAAATATATAAATATATAAATATATAAATATATAAATATATAAATATATAAATATATAAATATATAAATATATAAATATATAAATATATAAATATATAAATATATAAATATATAAATATATAAATATATAAATATATAAATATATAAATATATAAATATATAAATATATAAATATATAAATATATAAATATATAAATATATAAATATATAAATATATAAATATATAAATATATAAATATATAAATATATAAATATATAAATATATAAATATATAAATATATAAATATATAAATATATAAATATATAAATATATAAATATATAAATATATAAATATATAAATATATAAATATATAAATATATAAATATATAAATATATAAATATATAAATATATAAATATATAAATATATAAATATATAAATATATAAATATATAAATATATAAATATATAAATATATAAATATATAAATATATAAATATATAAATATATAAATATATAAATATATAAATATATAAATATATAAATATATAAATATATAAATATATAAATATATAAATATATAAATATATAAATATATAAATATATAAATATATAAATATA
This sequence comes from Dryomyza anilis, assembly GCA_951804985.1. Classification (NCBI taxonomy): domain Eukaryota; kingdom Metazoa; phylum Arthropoda; class Insecta; order Diptera; family Dryomyzidae; genus Dryomyza; species Dryomyza anilis. The sequence goes on from OX638131.1 coordinate 72,142,391, forward strand.
TAAATATATAAATATATAAATATATAAATATATAAATATATAAATATATAAATATATAAATATATAAATATATAAATATATAAATATATAAATATATAAATATATAAATATATAAATATATAAATATATAAATATATAAATATATAAATATATAAATATATAAATATATAAATATATAAATATATAAATATATAAATATATAAATATATAAATATATAAATATATAAATATATAAATATATAAATATATAAATATATAAATATATAAATATATAAATATATAAATATATAAATATATAAATATATAAATATATAAATATATAAATATATAAATATATAAATATATAAATATATAAATATATAAATATATAAATATATAAATATATAAATATATAAATATATAAATATATAAATATATAAATATATAAATATATAAATATATAAATATATAAATATATAAATATATAAATATATAAATATATAAATATATAAATATATAAATATATAAATATATAAATATATAAATATATAAATATATAAATATATAAATATATAAATATATAAATATATAAATATATAAATATATAAATATATAAATATATAAATATATAAATATATAAATATATAAATATATAAATATATAAATATATAAATATATAAATATATAAATATATAAATATATAAATATATAAATATATAAATATATAAATATATAAATATATAAATATATAAATATATAAATATATAAATATATAAATATATAAATATATAAATATATAAATATATAAATATATAAATATATAAATATATAAATATATAAATATATAAATATATAAATATATAAATATATAAATATATAAATATATAAATATATAAATATATAAATATATAAATATATAAATATATAAATATATAAATATATAAATATATAAATATATAAATATATAAATATATAAATATATAAATATATAAATATATAAATATATAAATATATAAATATATAAATATATAAATATATAAATATATAAATATATAAATATATAAATATATAAATATATAAATATATAAATATATAAATATATAAATATATAAATATATAAATATATAAATATATAAATATATAAATATATAAATATATAAATATATAAATATATAAATATATAAATATATAAATATATAAATATATAAATATATAAATATATAAATATATAAATATATAAATATATAAATATATAAATATATAAATATATAAATATATAAATATATAAATATATAAATATATAAATATATAAATATATAAATATATAAATATATAAATATATAAATATATAAATATATAAATATATAAATATATAAATATATAAATATATAAATATATAAATATATAAATATATAAATATATAAATATATAAATATATAAATATATAAATATATAAATATATAAATATATAAATATATAAATATATAAATATATAAATATATAAATATATAAATATATAAATATATAAATATATAAATATATAAATATATAAATATATAAATATATAAATATATAAATATATAAATATATAAATATATAAATATATAAATATATAAATATATAAATATATAAATATATAAATATATAAATATATAAATATATAAATATATAAATATATAAATATATAAATATATAAATATATAAATATATAAATATATAAATATATAAATATATAAATATATAAATATATAAATATATAAATATATAAATATATAAATATATAAATATATAAATATATAAATATATAAATATATAAATATATAAATATATAAATATATAAATATATAAATATATAAATATATAAATATATAAATATATAAATATATAAATATATAAATATATAAATTGTAACAATATTTTAGCGATGTATTTTTTATGGATCCTAAATTCTCGATCGGAGCAAGGGTAGGCACCTGGCTTTAGCGCGGCTAAGCTCACCGGATATGTCGCGGATAATTAACTGCTCCATCGCTTGTTACAAAAAATAATATGTGCCTACATAAAAAAGTGAACCATAAAAAAAACGGAACCAAATAAAACTACAACAAAAAAAAAAAAAATTAACTACTAAAAAATTGACTGCCATACACCTGATCACGCGAACACACACTACCCTTGATTGAGCTGGATGGTATAGCTCACGGCCTCCCTCCCCGTACATTAAACATTTTGGTTGGCCACAAAATCATTAAAATGTCCCTGATCACAGAAACTCACTGAAACTCTAAACCTCCCTTACCGCATCTTGACCTGAAAGAGAAAATTTAGCACATTTTTTTTTAAATTAAGAAAACACACAAATTCAAATAAACGTTATAAAACATTATTTTTATTACAAATTACTGACATAACATTTACAAATACCGACATATATTTTTCTTAAACTAGAAATACATATTTTATTTGAATACCAGAAAAGTTTATGAATACAAAGAAATCAAAAATGAGAATTTTGTATATGAAGCAGAAATCCGATCGAATATAATATTCATGTAAAAGTTCTGTAAAGTTTTAATATATCTTTTTTATTGTTTATTCATATTACTATATAAGCATATCCTTTTTTATATACATTTTATTAGATTCAGTAATTTTTTTATTTATTTTTATTTTTTTTGTTGAAGTTTATTTTCTAAGTGTTATTTAATATATAGAATATAATTAAATTGTGGTTAGATTATAACAGTGTTTTATTATTATATTTTTTTGTTTTATTTAATAGCTCGTTAAATTTATTATGTTTGTGTTATTTAGTATTTCAAATAGTAATAATTTATCTAATTTTTTTTTTTTTTAATAAGTATTATTTAGCATTTCATTAATTTATTTAATATTATGTTGATTTTTTATCTAATAAATGTGATTTAGTATTTGGAATTTTATAATATTGTATTTTGTTATTTAATAGAGATTAAGTATTTTATTATTTATTAAGTAGCCGCGGTAGCTCAGTGGTTAGTGCGTTGGACTGCGAGCCGAAAGGTCCCTGGTTCAAGCCTGGACTGCGGCTAACAACATCTTTTCATAGAAACATTTTTCTATACCGCGCTACCTCTCGTCAGTAAATGGCAAACCTACGAGAGTAAAACCATTGCCTATGAAAAGCTCTCACCCGCCGTTCGGATTCGGCAATAAACTGTAGGTCTTACCACTTTGAGTACAAATATAACACGCACAGCTCAAAATGGTGAGAGAGTTCGGCCGAAGTTATATACAGGACTGTAGCGCGAAACTATTATTATTATTAAGTATTTTATTATTTATTAAGGTTAAATTATATCCCTGGTTCAAGCCTGGACTGCGGCTAACAACATCTTTTCATAGAAACATTTTTCTATACCGCGCTACCTCTCGTCAGTAAATGGCAAACCTACGAGAGTAAAACCATTGCCTATGAAAAGCTCTCACCCGCCGTTCGGATTCGGCAATAAACTGTAGGTCTTACCACTTTGAGTACAAATATAACACGCACAGCTCAAAATGGTGAGAGAGTTCGGCCGAAGTTCTATACAGGACTGTAGCGCCAAACTATTATTATTATTAAGTATTTTATTATTTATTAAGGTTAAATTATATTGTTCTTTTATATAATAAGTGTTATTTAGGATTTAAAATTTAATTACTTCAGTTTTATGTTAGAATATTGGTTTTAATTTATTTAACTTTAAAGATTTTATTAATTTATTTCATATCATATTTTATTTTAGTTAATAAGAGTTATTTAGTATATCATATTATATTGAGTTATTTATAAATATATAGATATATATATATATATATATATATATATATATATATATATATATATACATTTTATGTTATCGTTATTCTTATTAGATAAGTGTATTTTTTTTAGATACGTGTAGTATTTAGAATTTGTATCACTTTATGTATCTTATAAGTAAATCAATTTATTATTAAGTATCTTCAAACGATCTATTTAGTCTTCATATTTATTGTTGTAAGTCAACATAGTGTGTTTTGGTAAGTCACTATACGTGGATATTATAAACGTATCGTGACCTACTTACGCGATGACTACTTCATGCAGTTATCGTTACGTTGCATTAAAGTGCAACGTAGGACATATGTGTCATAGTCAAGCAAGCCAATGAACTAGCAACAGTATGAGCGAAGCTGGGTCAAACCAGCAGCAGCATGATTGGCTAAGGGCTTTTTCCCTTACGGAAGCAAATAGTGAGTGGAATTTGCGCACGGCACTCTGCCGGAACATGTAGTTTGGAAACATGCATTCTTACAATAGTTAAGTTAAATTTTAAGTGAGTTGTGAAATAGAGTTTAGAGGTGTAAGAAGCCAAAAATATTGAGCTAAAAAGTGTTGAAATAAAGTCTAAGTTTAAATTAAAAGAATTCAAATATAAAATTATTTATTGGGAAATAATTAAAGTACCAAAATAGGAGTAAGTATAATTCAACGTTGGAGATACTAACATTTTGGCGCAGCCGGTTACCAAGAACCAGAAAGAAGAAAAGAAGGAAGGAAGAGACATTTTTTTTTTGTTTAAGTAAAGGAAGTTACAAAGGAATTTTAAGTGAGTATTTCTGAAAATTAAAGAAGTTGTAGTAGAAATAGACCGAATTTAGAAACATTTTTTTCTGTCACTCAAAATAATATTCATTTGTCATAATTCATTTTTAATGAATAAATTTAAATTTAAATAAAAATTAAATAAAATTTGAAATACTCGGAACATTCATAATAATATTTTAATGGTAAATTTAAATAAAAATAAAATAAAATTTACATTCAGTTAAAAATAAAGTAAAATTTAAAATAGTTAGAACATTCAAAAATAAACACTTTAATTGAAAATTAATTTTTTTTTACATTCAAATAAAAATAAATTTAAAATATTAAGAACATTCAATTAAAAATAAAGAAAAATTTAAAATAATTAGAACATTTAAAATAACATTGGAAATTTTAAGAATATTTTTAATATTTCTCTAACTAACATGGTCAAATTCATTTAAAATTTAACATTTTAATGAAAGAATTTGGAATTATAGAATTAAATTTTTTTTTTTAACATTGGGAAACCAGGTGAACTGAGGAGAGTTCTAGGGGTTAAATAATATATTTTTTTTGAACATTATATGGCGGAATTGGAACAGTCATAGTTAGCTTTTAGGAATATATTAGAGCAATTGGACAGGTTTACGGAGAAATTGTGCTCAAATCAGCCTCGAAGTAAATAACAAAGAACATTTACAATTAATAAAAAATAAAGTAAATAGTACAAAGGTCTTTTCCGAAGTAGAAAGAGTAGATGTCGTGTTCAAAGAACTAATATATTTCTTGGAACACAAGAGTGAAAATAAAATAATTTCTCGGAAAACGAGAAAATAAAAGATATTTCTGATGACTCAGTAGCTAGAGTACTGCATCAGCAACCTAGATTAGAATTTGAATCAATCGAAGAGGCAACTAACAAAGTAAGAGAATTAGACTCAAAGATCAGATTTTTAGAGGCGGAGGTAAAATTAGCACAAGAAACTTCGTTATACCATAAAGAAGCTTTAAGAATAGAAGAAAATTTATAAAACATAACAACAGATAGAACAATAATTGAAATGCCTACAGACGATATTTCGAAATGCGTACGAAATCTGGTCCCGGTGTTCAAGGGCGAAGATTCACCGTACCTAAAAACGGAGCTTCTTAGATTTATAGACGTTTGTAAGGCAGCGAACCTTAATATAAGTGAAGAAAATCAAGAAGAAATCATGATATGCGTTAAATTGCGTCTTGATGGAGATGCATATGAATTAGTGAGGACTAAGAAAATCGATGATTTAGAATCATTATTTGAATTGCTTAAAAACACATATTTAAAGGTAGCTACATTAGATTCCATACAATACAACATAAGACAAGCATATCAAGGTGAAGGGGAAAGTTTGAGGGCATTTGCAAGGCGATTAGAAGTATTACAGTCAAACGCAAACGACATAGCCGATACAATGTACAAAAAGAAGAACCTGCCAACGGACGTTTTTAACACAGAGCTAGTAAATTCAGTGCTCACAGCATTTAAGGTAGGAGTGAGTGACCCGACTGTAAAGATACTACTGTTGAGTAGCAGGGCGGATAATTTAAATGATTTATTAGATGAAGCGTTAAGGGCAGAGGCTACAATACAGAGGAGGCCGAAACTACCGAAGGAACTGTATAGTTTGGAAAAATACCGAATGGAACTTCGTATAGTAAAAATAATCAAGAAAATGATATTAGATTTTTAAGACAAGATAAGGGTAAAAATCAAAAAAATGGAAATAATGGGTATACAGGGGGTGCCATGAAAAAAGGGCCAGTCTGTTCTTTTTGCACTAGACCAGGACACACAAGGGATGACTGTTATATCCGCAAAAATACACCATTTTGCAGAGAATACGAGAAGTACGGACATGAATCGAGTTGGCGATGCGGATTAAATAGATTGGAAGGGTGCCAGGAGCAACAACAAAATCAGCAATACAAAGGACTTCTAAATAACGGTTACCAACAGCCGCAAAATCGTAATCAACAATACCAAGGCTTTCCGGACAACGAATATCAAAGTCAATAGAAACCAAATCAGCCATATCAAGGGGGTAGTGGAGGTTTTCCCAATCATGGAAATAACAGTAATAATTATAATAGGAATACTAATAATAATAATACTAATTATGGTAATGAAAATAATGGAAATAATAATCCTTTTAGAAATAACCACAGTAATAACGATAAGCCTAATAGGCCTTACAGAAGTAATAGAGCATGTTATGGGTGCGGTCAAGTTGGCTATATGATAGCGGATTGCCACGCTAAGCAAAATTTTGGGCCAAACGGTAGTAACAATCACAATAAGGGAAACTACCAGGGGCCCAGTCAAGGCTAGTAAGCTGGGGTCCCGTTAACATTAGTAAAGTTAGGTCAAAGGTAGAAATAGTGGATCATACGCAAAGGGAGCCTGTGATCACATTTGCTACCAAAGTTGCGAATAACAGCCAAAAAACCGTGAGCGAAAATATTGTTCATCAAACGTCGGTAGTGACCGTTGATACATATGTTGAGCCACCGTGTTTGGTCTGTAAGGAGAAGGTGAAGGGAGAAAAAATGGGCGAAAATATTGTTCATCAAATGTCGGGACTGACAGTTGATACATATGTTGAGCCACCTTGTTTGGTTTGTAATACAGTAGCAGGTATAATAATTAATTTCATACATTTTATAAGTATTGTGTCGATTACATTAGGGAACAAAATAAAAAAAAAACTAGCAGGATATGAAAAATATAAGGGAACATTTGGAGAGGAAGTAGTGAAAGTAGGATATAGAGTAAACAACTTATTATCAAGAATATCAAAAAGTTTTGAGAATTTCGTGGTAGAATATAGTAAGAAGATTAGATGTAATATGTGTGGGTTTAGTAAAAGAGGGAACCGTATAATATGCAGTAGACAGGGTGATTGTTTCAAACTACCTAATGTAAGTGATGTTTTCATCGAAGTACCTTGTGAGGCTGCTAAAAATGGAAAACTCAACTTACTGGCTAGTATAGTAAAGGAGGGGGCGATGACAAGATTTCCATTTGATAAAAATACTCAGAAGGACTTTAGTGGTGCCTTTGGGGGGTGCGTAAGGACATTAGGGACAATAAACATTCAGCACAGTAGTATAGAGTGGTTCTGTTTAAAGATGCATGTAGTGGCAATTGAGCAAGGAATACCCGCTGATGGTATAATAGGACGGGATAATATATGGAATAGGTACATAATAAATGCTATAGATAAGAGTTTAATATTTTATGATAAAGATAAAAACAATACTATACAATTACCTATGAGGACACGGACAGATATGGAAAATATTTTTTTAAATCAGGAATTAAAAATAGAACCTAGAACCGCAAAGATAGTATCATTACGTTTAAAAACAAAAATTCCGATCGTATTAATACATAAACAAGAAATTTGTCCAGGAGTATATTTGGGGGAAAGCATATCGAATGTCAGCAAAAATAGAGTTTATGTCTCAGTTTTAAATGCTACAGAGAAGGAAATTATAATAGACAGTACTTTTAAACCAACATTTTCAAATTTTAATCAGTATAAAGAATCGGATACAAATAATTCTACAATAAACAGCATAAATTCAGTAAACATTACAAACAGAATTAACAAATTATTAGAGAAAATGAAAATTGATGAGACTTTAAATAAAGACGAAATTACATCTTTACAAAATCTGTGTATTTCTTATCATGATGTTTTTCATTTAGATGGCGATAATTTGACATACACGTCAGCGCTTAAACATGAAATAATTTCACAGTGGAACCAATCGTCAATTAATCAGAAACAATATAAGCTACCCCATACACATAGGGAAGAAATTAATAGACAGGTAGGAAAAATGTTAGATGACGGCATTATATCGCCGAGTATCTCACCTTGGAATTCACCATTATTGCTGGTACCAAAAAAGAGCGGAAAGGAAGGTAGCAAGAAATGGAGATTAGTAATAGATTTTCGTAAACTAAATGATGTAACAGTTAAACAAGTATTTTCGATTCCCCGGATAGACGAGATATTAGATCAGTTAGGACTAACTAACTTTAGACTTAGCAAGCGGTTATCATCAGGTTTTAGTAGAAGAAAGAGATAAAGAAAAAACGGCTTTTAGTACAGGACTGGGTCATTTCGAATTTAACAGATTGCCATTTGGCTTAACAGGTGTACCAGCTACCTTCCAAAGAATAATGAACCACATATTAACAGGTTTACAGGGTATTGATTGCTTTGTTTATCTTGATGATATAGTGGTGTACATGAGCTTAGGTTGAGTAGAGTATTGCAGAAATTAAGGGAACACAATCTAAAATTAAATACAGAAAATGACAGTTTTTGCGCCGCAAAGTTGTCTATTTAGGACATAAATGTTCGGAACTAGGTGCTCTGCCAGACCCCTCAAAGGTTGAATGCGTGAAAAATATTCCGGTACCAAGAAATAAAAAAGAAGTACAAGCGTTTTTGGGATTAATTAATTATTACAGAAAATTTATAAAGAATATGGCAAAATTATCATTACCAATTAATAAGTTACTTAGAAAGGATGTTAAATTCACTTGGACCGACGATTGTCAAAATTCATTTCACCACCCATTCTCGCATATCCAGATTTTACAAAACCTTTTTTACTTACAACGGATGCAAGTAACGAAGCAATAGGTGCGGTACTGTCACAAGGCAAAGTAGGGAGCGACCGACCAATAGCATTTGCTAGTAGGGCATTAAATGGAGCAGAAAAAAATTACTCCACCATTGAAAAGGAATTTTTAGCTATAGTCTGGGCAACGAAAAATTTTAGAGCTTATATTCTAGGCCGACAATTTCAAATTTATACAGATCATCAACCATTACGTAGCACAGCAAATCTCAAAGATCAAACATCAAGGTTAGCCCGTTTCAGACATAAATTATCAGAATATGATTACGAAATATCTTATAAACCAGGTAAACAGAATTTGAACGCAGATGCTTTAAGTAAAATTCCACATCCAGAACCAGATATTACTGCGGCCCAAACACGGTCTAAGACCACACAGAATAAATTAGATAATCAAATTTCAAAAACCAAACAACAAGTGAGCACGCCAGTACTGGATGAAATAACAACAGACACCAAGAACAAATTAAACTCAAGTCTACTATTAACTGACCAAGAGGAAATTAAAACTGTTATAAAAGACTTTCATGACTCAGCATTAGGGGGTCACCAGGGCGCAGTGAAAACATATTTTAGAATCAGAAAACAATTTAAGTGGAAAGGTATGCAGAAACAAATAAAAGATTACGTTAAGAATTATCAAAAATGCCAAGTAAATAAAAGTTCTTGGCTAACTAAAATGCCAATGGTTTTGACTGATACGCCTGTACGACCATTCGATAAAGTATACATGGATCTTGTAGGTATTTTACCGAAAACTATATCTGGAAAAAAATATATATTAACTTTTCAAGATGATTTTTCAAAATACATGTTCTGCGTTGCCATACCTGATGCGGAGGCAAAAGTAGCAAAAGCATTTTACGACGAAATCATTACACGTCATAATATACCGAAAGTATTAGTAACGGACAATGGTTCCAATTTTGTCTCAAAACTGTTTTCAGATACTTGTAAATTGTTAGGAATTAAAAAATTACATATTACACCATATCATCCACAAGCTAATGGGTCTTTGGAAAGAAGCCATCGACCGTTAGCAGAATATTTAAGGAGTTTTGCAAAAGAAGATGGGTCGAACTGGGACGAACGATGGGTCGAACTGGGACCAATGGTTAAATTCAGCAATGCATGTGCACAATAACACAGTACATATGTCCACGGGGCAAACACCTTTCCGTACTTTAGACGGGTACGAATTTGAGATGCCAACAAATCTTAAGCGAAAATGTTCACCAGTATATAATACCGACGATTACAACAAGTTATTAAAATTTCAAATTCAACGCACACACGAAATCGTGAGAGAGTATCAAGAAAAAGCAAAAGAAAAATCTAAACAAATCTATGATAGCACATTACACCCAAAAATATTTAGCGTAGGTGATAAAATATGGTTAAAAAATCAGAACAGAAAGAATAAATTTTCACCCATTTGGGTAGGACCGTACGAAGTACTTTCGATAGTAAGTCCTGTAACGACGATGATTTCTATCAAAGGAAAAGGGAAAAAATTCCATAACAATTTATTAAAAGCATATAATTTTGAAGCAAATATAACAAAATAAATAACGTAACAAACAGTTCGTAATTATCATAACACATAATTTAGATCATGTTAAAAGCATAATATTGCAAATAAGGGTGAAGAGCAAAAAAAAAAAAGCAATGTACGCGTAAATAAGAGTTTTAGGGATTAAATAAATTAAATATATAGGGATTTAGTATTAATGAAATAAATTAGTGCATAAGGAAATAGTTATGTATTAATTTCAAAAGGTGACTTACATCATACACTAACAATGTTTGAATAAATAAAATAGATAAGGGTATAAGGTAATTTAACAAATTATATTAGATGAGTATGAAAATATCACAAGTTAATAGCAGTTAATGATAAAAAAAAAAAAATAATAATAATAAAATAAAACTAATAAACTAAAATAAAAGTTGAATTGTCACTACAATTAATATAGGTCAGTCAAAGGCATTGACCCATACGATAGGAACCACTGCTCGCTGTTAATGCACTACAAATGAAATGAGATACGTTAATGCATTAAATAAAATATGAAAAATCATAATAAATGGCTAGATGGCGCGAGACGGCGTGGAGTAAAGGGAAGGTGCAAAGTAGCAAGAATTGGTTTGAAAAAAAAAAATATATATATATTAAAGAATAATTGCTTACCAAAGTTGTTGCGGTGTAAGGGGTAAAATATGATTAATAAATAAAACGAAAAATAATAATTAAAGATAATGAAACAAAATAGAATTATATGGGATTTAAAAAAAAAGGGGGAGTAAAAAAAAATGTAAGGAAATCGTGAAATCAATGAAATATAATATAGGGATAAATAAACTAAAGTGAAATGTAAAATTAAATAAATAGAATGATATTATGAGGAATATAATAGGATAAAAGCTTTTAATAGGAAGAAATAAAAATGATCTAAAGAAACAATGGCATAGGCAGATTGGATAGTTAAATACAATTATACAAAACTCTACAAAAGGTAAAAGCAAATAAATCGCGGTCGACCAAAAAGCACAAAAAAATATAATATACATATATATATTTGCATAATTAAGTAAAATAAAACGCGTTACTAAATGCAGAATTTGCAATTTTCTGTTGTTATTTTGCAATTTTTCTGTTTTTATTTTTTTTTAACAAGCAAGAAATACAAATAAAAAATAAGAACAAAAATCGACCATGAAAATTATATAAATTTTTATACCAAGCGATTGGTGTTAAAACAAAAGAAAAAGTAGAAATCGACTATGAAAATAACCAGTTTGTTTTCCAAATAATAACAACGGATAGATGTAAATTATTTTTTTATGTGGGTATTTTATTTCTTTTAATCTTGGTTTTAATATAATTTTTCACATCATTTTTACATCATTTTCAAATAAATTTTACATATTTTAGGGGGTGAAGGCACCCAAGTACATGACCACCCGCGGGACGAACAGCGTCCCGATCAGCGCGCCGGCTTCCTTCTCTAAACGCACGATCTCGCGGCAAATTAAAAGAAATACCTCAAATGTTGGATCATCCTTGTAAGATTAGATGAGGCGATGCAGGCGTGTATCAACGCCTTCATCCCACCAATTCGCCCTGAGCGTTGTCAAATATGCCTCGAAATATTTCAGTTGATTGCTATACCAGATGATCATAACCTGGCGGTCGCTCATCCTACCTCGAACATACTCGGTGTTGTCGTCACTGAAGCCAATATCATCAAAATTTGTGAGAATGTCTGTTTTTAAAAAAAAAAATAAAAGAAAAGAGCCAAAACAAAAAAAAAATATTTAATAGAAATGAGTAATTTCAAAATCTAATTAAATGTTACTAACTGTGCTCGTCTGAATGCTCGAGACTAATCCTTGTTGTCGTAACGTGTCTAGATCGCGAATTGTTAAAGGATGCTGCCTCACGGCAGGAGGTTGCTGCCTTCGGGCAGCCTGGAGCTCATCCTGCTCCTTGCGCAGTTTCTGTCGCCTGTCCTCCTGTAGGCCCTGGGCCGCAGTAGGGTTAAAAACATTTGCTGAGGAATATATAACCAAAAAATATATATAAATAAATATATATATATATATAAATAAAAATAAATACAATTTTTACTTACGGAACATGATTAAAATTGAAGTAGAATATCCAAAAAATAAACTGCAACTAAATAATTGTCGTCCATAGAAGACAGGTATGAACATTTAAAAAAAAAAAACAAAAAAAAAAAGGCGATTTGACTCCGCATTTCGACCGAAGATAGCCGGCGACGTTTTTGTAAAATACTGAATTTATATTTATAAGTACTGAGGACAGTTCGTTAACTCACGACACATTGTTTAAATGAGGTTCTACGGTGAGTGTACGACTATAGCAAATTTAAGTTTGGACAAAATAGATATTAAATATAAAGTTGAGATTTTTGAATTTTAAAGTAAAAAAAAAGAAGATAAAAAAATTGAACCAGGTGGAAATTAAAATGTAAGTGTATGGAATAATTTTGTGTAGTATGCTAAGGTGGGAAAGGTAGAATAACTTAGGACATAAGTGTAAATAATTATATATATAATAGATATGTATAATTATTTTTGTTTTAAGGACATTATGAATAAGATCCTTATGCTGGTCCTGGTGTTGGCAGCAGCTGAAGCAGTCAACATCACGCAGACGCCGATGAACGAGACAAGAATATTTTTTGAGAAAACTACTGAGGCATTATTTTATAGTGACGAATGGACAGTGATATCTAAGTTCATACCACTGCAGTTGACGAATTTTCTGGATCTAACGAAAAAATATATGGAAGCAGCCATTGAAATGTGCCGGAAAATGAGTTCAAGCGTACCAGGAATGAATTTCGGAAGATCGTGTGAAGCGGCAATGCAAGAAACATCGTCGATAATGAGGACATTACAGAAAAATGAGGGTGTGATTAAAAGAACAACTCAAAAGAATCGCCAAAAGAGGTCGCTAAATTTCGTATGTGAGGGCTTTAACTGGGCTTTCGGCGTAATGGACAACAGTGATCGAGAAAAGATATACAAACATCTGGAGGACATTGAGAACCGAGAGAGCGAAACCTATGACGTCATGAGGAAACAGGTGACGGTGATGACATCTAATTTTGGAAAACTGTCAGCACCATTGCTGGATTCTCTAAGGGAGGTGGAAGAACTACAGATGACATTGAACAACACCATACAACAACAGCAGAAAATAAATAGAGATACAGATAATAAGCTCAACATACAGTTATGTTACATTTGTTGGAAATACAGTCAACCATAAATGCTAATTTAATGGAGATTCAGGGACAACAATCAATAGAAATGGCAATAATTGACGATCTCTACAAGGGGGATCTGCATCCTACGACAATAGACCGAAAGGAACTAGACGCAATGTTGGCCCGTCTCAAATTAAGGGGCAAAGCGAATTGGTTTATTCAACAGACTTTTGATATGCATCATTTGTCAAAGGTACGAGTTTTTCCGGACAGGGATAGTCTGATGTTCATAATTAAGACACCACTGCCGGATGATGTGTTATTTGCGTTGTACAGGATTTATCCGATCCCCATTAACATCAATGAGGAATGGGACTCGCTGGTTAAGACAAAGTATGACTACATAGCGGAGGCGGAAGATCGGAGTAGATTCATAGGATTAACGAACGAGGATCATTTAAGATGTGTTACGGTGAACCAAGAGATGGACAAGGAGATAACGCTATGTAGACGTCCGGGAACGATTATGACGAGTAGCAATGTACTTTGTGAGGTCACGTTAATGCAACAAAGGACAGATAGAGTGAATACCTGTGAACATGTAGCTATTAGGAAGAGTTCAGGGTTGGTAGTGAAACTATGGACTTCAAACTCCTGGTTGTTCAGGTTTGACACGCCAGCGGTTTTCGAAGCGATTTGCGGAACAAACACGACTACACTGACGCTAGCAGGGATGGGGTGGATGTCAGTGAATGAGGCCTGCGACTTGCACAACAGAGAATTAATATTGCCTTATGAATCTGCACACAGAATGTTCAGGAATGTAACCTATAAAAAAGAGGAGCACACCTTGTATATCGAAAGTATAAAGGGAGATTGGGGAGCGTTACGCACAGAAAATGCGGCAACCACACTTTTGCCAATACAGACGTCGGACCACAGCAAATTACGGTCATCACTAAGAGATGGCCAGCGGAGTTTTGAAGAAATGAAAGCGGAAATGAGTCAGGAGCGGCTAGAATGGCTAAAGCATCAGCACGAGATGAAGACTATGGGAGCATCGTACGGCGTAGTAGTGTTGGTATTAATATTCGTGGTATTAGCGTATTTTTGGTACCTTCGAGTAAAATCATCGAGAAAGCTAAAATTAACAAAGTCAATGAAGGATAGGGAGACAGTAGCAACAGTAAATGCCATCAGTAGCGTAAAAATTGAGGAGAACGAGTTAGCGGAGCGTATTGCATTTCGGCCAACCACAAGTCAACGAGTTGTTAAACAGAAACATGAGGACGAAGAGCAGAATCGAAAGCCAAACATAAGGACATTGGGACCAGCTTATGGAATGATTTAGGGGTGAGTATGAGGGATTCAAGAAGAAAATTCAATATATATTATAAATTAGAATTAATAATATGAGGGATTGAAAAACAAAAGAAACAAAAAAAAATATAAGTATATATAAAAATTTGTGGAAAAAAAAAATTAAGTTTTTTAGTTAAAATATCGTCGAAAATGCCTAAGTTCAAGTAAACACTTCATTGCACAAAATAAAGCATAATTGCTCGCACATATAAATAAGAATAACAAACAGAATAACACAAAACAAAGCAATTACAATGCGGTAACCTAAGAAGCTACTGTTTTGCCAACTGCAATGTTCTGTGCATTATAAACAATGTTCGGTGGTGGGGTCATTTTAAAATAGAATATGATAAATTGTAATATTTTTACCATATATTTTTTAAAGATAATATTCAGATATATTGATAAGACTTGTTAAGTAAACTGATAAGAGTATAATTTTTAGGCAATATCAATTATGTAAAAGAAAAACTATTATTCATTTTAATAATAATTTTTTCTTAAAATAAGAGTGGAGATATGTTGTAAGTCAACATAGTGTGTTTTGGTAAGTCACTATACGTGGATATTATAAACGTATCGTGACCTACTTACGCGATGACTACTTCATGCAGTTATCGTTACGTTGCAGTAAAGTGCAACGTAGGACATATGTGTCATAGTCAAGCAAGCCAATGAACTAGCAACTGTATGAGCGAAGCTGGGTCAAACCAGCAGCAGCATGATTGGCTAAGGGCTTTTTCCCTTACGGAAGCAAATAGTGAGTGGAATTTGCGCACGGCACTCTGCCGGAACATGTAGTTTTGAAACATGCCTTCTTACAATAGTTAAGTTAAATTTTAAGTGAGTTGTGAAATAGAGTTTAGAGGTGTAAGAAGCCAAAATTATTGAGCTAAAAAGTGTTGAAATAAAGTCTAAGTTTAAATTAAAAGAATTCAAATATAACATTATTTATTGGGAAATAATTAAAGTACTAAAGTAGGAGTAAGTATAATTCAACGTTGGAGATACTAACAATATCTATTTATATATATTTATCTTTTTGTAGATATATACTTCTTTTTATACTCTTGCTTCATGTACCTTTTATTTTTGTTTGTAAATTATAATTTGTTTGTAAAATTCGTTGTAGTTTTTTTGCATTTTAACAAAATAACTAACTTTTTTTTATTTTTGAATTTTAGAAGACATACATTTTTATATGCATGAATCCTTTGCATGAAAGAAAAAAAACAAAGAAACGATAAGGGCACTCACAAAAACAACACAAAGAAATTTAACACAGAAAAACACAAAATTAAGATTTTTTTTGTTTTAAGGGGTACTTAGCCCACTGTAGATCTGTAGATAATGTCGTCGCTGTCGTGTGTTCGGGCGTTGTATCTGGCGTCTCTCTAAAAATATATCGGGCTCTGGCGGAGTAGCTGACTGAACGCAATGTTATGATGTTCGCTTCGTTGATTTTAGGTCGCTCTGACGCACCGTGGTCGACGCAGCTTGCGTTGATGCTGACTGAGCTGGCGTACCTTGGTCGACGCAGTTTGCGTTGATGCTGACTGAGCTGGCGCACCGTGGTCGACGCAGCTTACCGCTAACGTGGTTGTTCGATGTCGCTCCCTAGCGCTCCACTAACATTCACAAGATGCAGATATTCGGCGTGTTGAATGAATAAATGATTCTACGCAGTAACTATTGCGACACACTGGCTGATAGTTTCTTCACACTGGCAAAAATCTCGTCGTGTGTTCTAGCGCTCCGCTGACTTTCACTGTAATGTCCTAGCGCTTCGCTGACAGTCACAAAACGCAGTTGGATTATTTTTTTTTTATTATTTTTTAGCTGGTTTTCTTTATTTCAACAACTCTCTCTTCCTTTTTTTTTACATTTCCCGTGGTTTATATTTGGTTCGAAACGCGGCGTTTTAGTCTTTTTCGTTACGTTTTCAGTTTTATCTTGATTTCACGATTTTTGCGGATTTATTTTTTTGCGCACGTCCGTCTCATGCCACGAATCATTTTCGAGAGGCCGGATGTCCTCCATTTTTCCATTTTTTTCATATCCATGATATCCATGTTGTGCTTTGTCTATCACGGAAGGACTTAACTATCAAAGAAGTGGTGTGCAAGAGTTCTACGGATTATTTTAGTGTATATAAGTGTAGTTCATTTTTTTTGTGTCTATATATACATACCCATGCATCCACATGCATATGTACACACATAAACATAGATTGATATACATGTATACAACATATAAATATATATATATATTTATTTACAAATTATTATCTATAAATATACATATATACATATATAAATATGAATGTATATATATATATATTTTTTTGTTATCGTTAATTAATGCTTCAGATGTTGCGCATATATAGTACCTATTTGGCTGCCTTGAAGGTCTTCTACCTCATATAAATTTTTGCCAATCGACTTCACTATGCGACATTTTAGCCAGGGTTTACAACGTTTACTATTTATTCCTTTTGCAAAGTGGCTTTGTACAAAGTTTTTTCGAAAAACCTCTTGACCTGGTTTAAAACTTATTTCTTTCGCTCTTCTGTTATAAGATTTCTGATTGCTTTGGTAGGCTTTGTGAAATTTTTCTTTTATTTTTTTATGAACTAGTTGCATTTTATCGGATTTTGATAAGATGTTTATATCAGATTCGTTTAATATGCTAAGTTGTTTTGCAATTTTGTATGCGCTCGCATGCGTGATCATATTGTTGCCGGAGAGCGCAAAATAAGGTGACATTCCAATTGAGGCATGTACGGATGTGCGTAGGGCACATTCTATATCAGATATGTTCCTGTCCCACTCAGTTTGGTCGTTTTCTAGGTATGTCCTGATGCTACTAAGGATCGATTGATTCACTCTTTCGCTCGCGTTAGACTGCGGTGAATAAATAGCCGTCTTCATGTGGTGGATTTCAAAAAGTTCCATAAGTTCCCGAAATTCTTTGCTTATAAATTGCTTTCCATTATCGGAATGTAAAATCTCTGGAACTCCAAACTTTTGGAACACTTCGGTGGTCAGAAAATCTATGATGGCTATTGCCGTTGCTTTTTTTAGAGCTTTTAACAACACGAATTTAGTTTGATGGTCTATACTATACTATACTATACTATACTATACTATACTATACTATACTATACTATACTATACTATACTATACTATACCATACTATACTATACTATACTATACTATACTATACTATACTATACTATACTATACTATACTATACTATACTATACTATACTATACTATACTATACTATACTATACTATACTATACTATACTATACTATACTATACTATACTATACTATACTATACTATACTATACTATACTATACTATACTATACTATACTATACTATACTATACTATACTATACTATACTATACTATACTATACTATACTATACTATACTATACTATACTATACTATACTATACTATACTATACTATACTATACTATACTATACTATACTATACTATACTATACTATACTATACTATACTATACTATACTATACTATACTATACTATACTATACTATACTATACTATACTATACTATACTATACTATACTATACTATACTATACTATACTATACTATACTATACTATACTATACTATACTATACTATACTATACTATACTATACTATACTATACTATACTATACTATACTATACTATACTATACTATACTATACTATACTATACTATACTATACTATACTATACTATACTATACTATACTATACTATACTATACTATACTATACTATACTATACTATACTATACTATACTATACTATACTATACTATACTATACTATACTATACTATACTATACTATACTATACTATACTATACTATACTATACTATACTATACTATACTATACTATACTATACTATACTATACTATACTATACTATACTATACTATACTATACTATACTATACTATACTATAAAAATAAAAGAGTTTCCTAGTTTTGAGCGAGGATAGGGTCCTAAGAAATCTACGTAGATTTTCTGGAAAAGTCTTGTAGTTTTAATTTATGCAGATTTTGTTTGTATGTTTACATTCCTTGCACGCATTACAATTTTTAATGTATTCTTTTATTTGAATGCACATACCAGGCCAATAGAAATATTCCCCTTAAATAAAGTTTTATCTATGCCACCGTGAACCGTGTTATTTTCGTGAGCTTTCTGGATGATACCATTGGTCAGTTCAGCGGGGATCCACATTTTCTAACAGGCATCTTCTTGATCTATATTTCCCCGGTAAAAATCAGTTTTCTTATAGACGAATCCATCTATACTCCTTAAATCTGACAGTCGCTCATTATTTTTTTCAATTTGTTTTTGTAGTTCAATATATGCAGAGTTCTTAAATGCATTTGAACTTAAAGCTATTATCGCACACTTCCCTTAATCTAACTCCTCTTTCTCTATTCTAGACAACATATCAGTTACTATATTTCTCGTGCCGCTTCTATGTTCGATTTCGAACGCATACCCTTGCAATTTCAAACTCCATCGAGCAAGTCGGCCACTGAGGTCACTTTGTTTCATGAGCCATTTGAGACTTGAGTGATCGGTGATCACCGTGAATGGCATCAGCTCAATATATTGTCGAAACTTGGCTATCGCTATTACTACTGTTAAACATTCCTTTTCGGTAGTTGTTCCTGTTCCTTTTTGTGCGGAATTTAACTTTTGTGACATATATTCTATAGGATGTTCTTCACCATCCCTATCTTTCTGGAATAGAACGGCTCCTATTCCAACATTGGACGCGTCACATTGAACGAAAAAATGTTTTGAAAAATCAGGACTACTTAAGACAGGACTCGACATTAATTTTTCTTTAAGTATTTCAAATGCTTTTACCGCCTCACTGGGAAATTCAATTTTTTTTGTTTTTTTAAGCGTATCGGTTATAGGAGAGGTAAGCGTAGAAAAATCCTGGATGAATCTACGATACCAACCAACTGTTCCTAAAAACCTCCTCACTTCTTTAGGAGTTTTCGGTGGCGCTATGTTTCGTATGCCTCTACCTTGGTTGGATCGGTTTTCATTTTACCGTCCCCTACTATATAGCCCAGGTACTTAAGCTCTTTAAAACAAAATTTGGATTTCTCCAAATTTATAGTTAGTCCTGCCTGTGTGAGTCGTCTGCCTACTTGAGCCAACATTTCGACATGTGTGTTGAAATCTGGGGAAACAATCAATAGGTCGTCCAGATAGACGAATACTCTGTCTTTCATTTCCGACGGAACGACCTGATCCATAAGACGACATAGGCGTTGTGCCGCGTTACAGAACTGTGAACGCGGTCTTTGGTCGGCTACTTTCGTCTAGCGGTATTTGCCAAAAACGCATTCTCTAGGTCTACCGCGGAAATGTAAACAGTGTCTCCCAACCTAAACCATCAATATTTGGCAGTGGATACGCGTCCTTTTTAGTTGCCTTATTCAATTCACGCGCATCGAGGCATAAGCGATTTTTACCAGGTTTTATCACTAGTGTGGTACGGTTGTTCCAACTTGCCTGCGTGGCTAGTTCTATCACGTCTAAACGAAGCATCCGATCTAATAGGTTAATTTCTGTACGGCGGGTGATATGGGGTAATAACGCATTTTCTTAGGTGAACATCTCCGGTATCTATGATATGCGTTTCTAAATGTTCCTAATCCGAACTTAGTGTAACATTTAAATTCGCTTTTATCCTTTTCTAGCATAACATTTCGTTTTGGTTAAGATCGTGTACATTTAAACTACTACTAACCGGATCCAACGATAAACTACTAATATTATTGACAAAACAAGGACTAATACCGAACGCATTCCAAAAATCTATCCCTAAATATAAGTCTTGCGATAGAGAAGGAACTAGATATAACGTAAAATATTTAGACTTATGGACTAACACTTTTACTTTTCCAATTATAGTTTGTGATTTCCCATCTGCATTTTTCATTACAGAGTTGTAATCATATGGGGACTTACATTCTTTCGACATTTTCAATAAAATGTTTCCCTAAACAACTGACAGAAGCACCGCTATACATTAAACCCTTTAAGTCAACTCCTTTGATTGTAACTTCCATGTAAGACCTTATATCTACTTCTAATTGTAAGGTTGATGCGGAACTATCCTTGCGTTCGGACTTCCTTCTTGTTAATCTATTTCTCGCGTTCACAATTCGTGTACTAACTTTAATTTCCTTTTCTTTAAATAATTCTTCTCTTCTCTTCAGGTAATTTTCTAGCCTAGTATGGTATGGTATAATTTCTTTTATTTTTCTGACATTTCCAACTTGCAACTCTCGTTTCTCAATTCTGACAACTTGCTTATCTTCTGGGTCTAATCGTTTTGTGAATATGTCGCCCCAGTCATCGAAATGTTCCGATACTGGTTTCCCGAACATTTGGAACAATTAGGCGTGATCACACCGTCTAAGCCGCACTTATAGCAAAATAAGTTGCGTACTGTATATGTACATTCAAAGAAACTGTGGCAGTTTGCAGTTCCAACACACTCAAACTCTTTGGGCATTTTCAGCCTTAACGGCATTTATCGATTCTACTTGAAGATAATTTTCTTGTGGGTCAGGGAATTCAAGCTCGTTTATCCGTTTATATGATGGAATACGGTTAGCGTCTCGATCCATAATTCTACTCGCCAAAGTCCTTTGTGCTCTTCTACCTTCTACAAACAGCTGCTCCAGCGTGACCAGGTTCATAGGAAATAATAATTAGTGGATACCATCTTTCATATTATCCTTAACCATTCTGACAATTTCTGATTCAGGCATTTGTACTCGCATTTGATTTTTGAGTAGCGTAATGCTACTTAAATATGTTTCTACACTTTCATTAGTAGCCTGCATCCTTTCCATTATTTTCCTTTGTATCTCGTAATCGCTCTCGAATATTCGGAATTTACGGATATTGTGATACATTAAGTTTCCCAATCACAATAGGCGTTTTGTCTCCTGAACGAACAATACCAATCCTTAGCCTCGCCAGCTAGGAGTTGATGACAACATTTCATTAAAATGTGATAAGGACACTGATAATCCTCCCTAATGGTTTCGACCCTAAACATAAAATCCTCGATAGCTGAGGTCTTTAAAGTGTCATCGAAACTAATTCCCCATTTATCGATCTTGTAACGAACGGGATAGGATAGAAAGGGACCATTGTTCATAAATGTTTGGTTTTGATTTTGGTTACTATTAACCTGATATGTTTGCTGTCTGTATTCGTGGTGGTGGCTGATACGGTTCTTGCGCACTCTGAGGGGTAACTCGTCGTGGTTCGGGACCAGACTGATTTCTATAATTTCCGTTAAATGATAACGAATGGCTCTCCCGTTCTCCGTTGAGGGACTGTCGAACAATCTGGGGCACTAGCCTCATGATTGCTGATTCGACATCACGCAACACGCTAGCCTGACTGGCTCCTACTGAGGCGCTTACATATTCTCTTAGAGTTAATCCATCTGCATTTACCATAAGATCTCCCCGAACCGGTTGGTTTAGGCATCTACAAAAGCTTGCCTTATACCTAGTGCGGTAATACTACTATACTCAGGGGATGTAAGAGTACTAGCTATACCGGAATTCACTGTTGTAGTTGGTAAATTACTATTCTGGGTTGTAGTAGAAGTTGTTGTTGTTTGTGCAGTAGCATTTGTAGAAGGACCGTCTTGGTTTCCAATTATTTGATTTATTTGCAACAACCCTGCCAGCAACCCTTTCTCTACCGTTACCTGATCGAAGATTATAACTATCACTTCTCTCCATGCTGTTGTCATTATTATTTGCCATTACAATATAATTAGCTTCAAAAAAAAATTAAAATTTATCTCCTAAATTCCTGTAACCTAAATTCCATTAAATAAAGAATAACCAAAGCATCCAATTTAAGTTATTCAATAGAAAATTATAACTATTAAACAATTAATCTAATAATAAATAATTTAAGTAAATGTAATTACAAAAAAATCTCCAATACATAGATAGTATTTATAAGTATACTTAGAAAGAAAATAAATAGAAAGAAAAAAGAAAAAATATATATAATTAAGAAAACGACCAGATTAAGAATATAAATAGATTGGATAGGTTAAGTGGTTTCAGTTTTTTTTTTATATATAGTCAGTAGATTTACCTTTTTTTACCAAAGTCAGATTTACTGACGGAAACTTTTTAGTATGTAAGTAAAGAATGTTAATCGGCCAATATAACGGATTTTCGGATTCAGATTGTGTTTCATGGTTCCATAATTAGTTTTTCTAAGTGTATTTTGGTGTGTTGTCTTTCTAGTTTTAAGTTATTTAACTATTTCTAAATTAAATTAGATTAGAAATCACTTATATAATTACTAAACATGTTTACGTAGTTTTAAGTCGTTATTAATTATAAAATAAAAGTAATTGAAAACATTAAAACTGATTTCATTTCGGGTGAACATTGCTACTTAGGTACTCATTGACTTCCACGTCGCTACTACTTCGTCCTAATTAAAGAAAACGAGCGGGACTTACATAGAAATCGTAGTGTACCGAACAAACGAAGTGTATGGCCAAAGACTGTACAACAGATAACACGAAGTCAGACTAACGAGCGCTGACGTCGACGCATACATATTGTATTACATTTACATATATGTGACTATCGACTAACACCCATGACTCACAATTCAGGCTATCCCTAAACAAAACTTAACATTTTTATTTTTATTCGTTCGACAGTTCCTTCATGCTTCATCGCAACGCAGGCTAGAGCACGTGTCTGCCTGGGACTTATGACAGCATAAAAAACTATTGAACAAAAAAAAATGTGAGACATTTAACATCATGCCCCACGTTGGGCGCCATTTTTGTAACAATTTTTTAGCGATGTATTTTTGCTATCGATCCTAAATTCTCGATCGGAGCTCGCCGGATATGTCGCGGATAATTAACTGCTCCATCGCTTGTTACAAAAAATAATATGTGCCTACATAACAAAAGAAAACGATCTAAAAAATTGAACCATAAAAAAACGGAACCAAAATAACTACAACCAAAAAAAAAATTAACTACTAAAAAATTGACTGCCATACACCTGATCACGCGAACACACACTACCCGTGATTGACCTGGATGGTATAGCTCACGGCCTCCCTCCCTGCACATTAAACATTTTGGTTGGCCACAAAATCATTAAAATGTCCCTGATCACAGAAACTCACTGAAACTCTAAACCTCCTTAACCGCATCTTGACCTAAAAGAGAAAATTTATCACATTTTTTTTAAATTAAGAAAACACACAAATTCAAATAAACGTTATAAGCATTATTTTTATTATAAATTACTGACATAACATTTACAAATACCGACATATATTTTTCTTGAACTAGAAATACATATTTTATTTGAATACCAGAAAGGTTTATGAATACAAAGAAATCAAAAATGAGAATTTTGTATATGAAGCAGAAATCCGATCGAATATAATATTCATATACATAGGTAATCTTTCAAAAAAAAAATGTAAAAGTTCTTTAAAGTTTTAATATATCTTTTTTATCGTTTATTCATATTACCATATAAGCATATCCTTTTTTATATACATTTTATTTGATTCAGTAATTTTTTTATTTATTGGAATTATTTAAATGGAATTTAGTATAAGCACAAAACAACGAGGCAAAACATGCAAAAATTGCACCAACTTTATGCTAGTCAATTGTTGTTGTCGCATTGCAGCAAGCATCATATAGGCTGTAGTGTCACTACAGAATCAAATACGACCACTGCACGCTTATTAAAAATTAAAATCTCACGATTTTATGATATTTTTATGCGTATTCTGTGATATATTTATCTAATATTATGTTGATTTTTTATCTAATAAATGTGATTTAATATTTGGAATTTTATAATATTGTGTTATTGTTATTTAATAGAGATTAAGTATTTTATTATTTATTAAGTATTTTATTATTTGTTAATGTTAAATTATATTGTTCTTTTATATAATAAGTGTTATTTAGGATTTAAAATTTAATTACTTCAGTTTTATGTTAGAATATTGGTTTTAATTTAGATATATCCTTCTTTTTGTACTATTGCTTCATGTACCTTTTATTTTTGTGTGTAAATTATAATTTGTTTGTAAAATTCGTTGTAATTTTATTTTGCATTTTAACAAAATAACTAACTTTTTTTTATTTTTGAATTTTAGAATACAAAAATTTTTATATGCATGGATCTTATACATGAAAGAAAAAAAAAACAAAGAAACGATAAGGACACTCACAAAAACAACACAAAGAAATTTAACACAGAAAAACACAAAATTAAGATTTATTTTTGTTTTAAGGGGTACTTAGCCCATTGTAGATCTGTAGATAATGTCGTCGCTGTCGTGTGTTCGGGCGTTGTATCTGGCGTCTCTCTAATAATATATCGGGCTCTGGCGGAGTAGCTGACTGAACGCAATGTTATGATGTTCGCTTCGTTGATTTTAGGTCGCTCTGGCGCACCGTGCTGACTGAGCTGGCGTACCTTGGTCGACGCAGTTTGCGTTGATGCTGACTGAGCTGGCGTACCGTGGTCGACGCAGCTTACCGCTAACGTGGTTGTTCTATGTCGCTCCCTAGCGCTCCGCTGACATTCACAAGATGCAGATATCCGGCGTGTTGAATGAATAAATGATTCTACTCAGTAACTATTGCGACACACTGGCTGATAGTTTCTTCACACTGGCAAAAATCTCGTCGTTGTGTTCTAGCGCTCCGCTGACTTTCACTGTAATGTCCTAGCGCTTCGCTGACAGTCACAAAGCGCAGTTGGATGAATAAACTATGCAGTGCTTTTGCGCGGTAACTACTGCGACGCACTGGCTTGTAGCTTCTACGCACGGACAAAAAGCGTCGTTGTGCTCTAGAGCTCCGGGAACATTTAACGTCGAGGGGATTGGATGCACAAAAAGTTTTAATTTTTTTTATTCCCACTGTCGTTTTGTTTAGGTTTTTATTCAAGTTTTTTGTTTGTTTTTAACCTCAATAATTTTTTTGTTGGTTTTCTTTATTTCAATAACTTTCACTTCCTTTTTACATTTCCTGTGGTTCATATTTGGATCGAGACGCGGCGTTTTAGTCTTTTTTGTTACGTTTTCAGTTTTATCTTGATTTCACGATTTTTGAAGATTTATTTTTTTTCGCACGTCCGTCTCATGCCACAAATCATTTTCGAGAGGAAGGATGTCCTCCATTTTTCTATTTTTTCACATTTTTATTTTTGTTTTTTTTTTATGTTGGCAGATCTGGAATTGGCACTTTATGTTCTGTTAGGCAACTTGTACATGTCTACTTTTTTTAGGCTCGTTTACACAGTATGGGTGTTCAAATGTCAATAACTTTTTATCGGTTTGGTTTTCGGTTGAGTTGTATTTGCTAAATTTCCTTGTTGCTCCAGGTGGCCGCCACAAAATATATAAATATATAAATATATAAATATATAAATATATAAATATATAAATATATAAATATATAAATATATAAATATATAAATATATAAATATATAAATATATAAATATATAAATATATAAATATATAAATATATAAATATATAAATATATAAATATATAAATATATAAATATATAAATATATAAATATATAAATATATAAATATATAAATATATAAATATATAAATATATAAATATATAAATATATAAATATATAAATATATAAATATATAAATATATAAATATATAAATATATAAATATATAAATATATAAATATATAAATATATAAATATATAAATATATAAATATATAAATATATAAATATATAAATATATAAATATATAAATATATAAATATATAAATATATAAATATATAAATATATAAATATATAAATATATAAATATATAAATATATAAATATATAAATATATAAATATATAAATATATAAATATATAAATATATAAATATATAAATATATAAATATATAAATATATAAATATATAAATATATAAATATATAAATATATAAATATATAAATATATAAATATATAAATATATAAATATATAAATATATAAATATATAAATATATAAATATATAAATATATAAATATATAAATATATAAATATATAAATATATAAATATATAAATATATAAATATATAAATATATAAATATATAAATATATAAATATATAAATATATAAATATATAAATATATAAATATATAAATATATAAATATATAAATATATAAATATATAAATATATAAATATATAAATATATAAATATATAAATATATAAATATATAAATATATAAATATATAAATATATAAATATATAAATATATAAATATATAAATATATAAATATATAAATATATAAATATATAAATATATAAATATATAAATATATAAATATATAAATATATAAATATATAAATATATAAATATATAAATATATAAATATATAAATATATAAATATATAAATATATAAATATATAAATATATAAATATATAAATATATAAATATATAAATATATAAATATATAAATATATAAATATATAAATATATAAATATATAAATATATAAATATATAAATATATAAATATATAAATATATAAATATATAAATATATAAATATATAAATATATAAATATATAAATATATAAATATATAAATATATAAATATATAAATATATAAATATATAAATATATAAATATATAAATATATAAATATATAAATATATAAATATATAAATATATAAATATATAAATATATAAATATATAAATATATAAATATATAAATATATAAATATATAAATATATAAATATATAAATATATAAATATATAAATATATAAATATATAAATATATAAATATATAAATATATAAATATATAAATATATAAATATATAAATATATAAATATATAAATATATAAATATATAAATATATAAATATATAAATATATAAATATATAAATATATAAATATATAAATATATAAATATATAAATATATAAATATATAAATATATAAATATATAAATATATAAATATATAAATATATAAATATATAAATATATAAATATATAAATATATAAATATATAAATATATAAATATATAAATATATAAATATATAAATATATAAATATATAAATATATAAATATATAAATATATAAATATATAAATATATAAATATATAAATATATAAATATATAAATATATAAATATATAAATATATAAATATATAAATATATAAATATATAAATATATAAATATATAAATATATAAATATATAAATATATAAATATATAAATATATAAATATATAAATATATAAATATATAAATATATAAATATATAAATATATAAATATATAAATATATAAATATATAAATATATAAATATATAAATATATAAATATATAAATATATAAATATATAAATATATAAATATATAAATATATAAATATATAAATATATAAATATATAAATATATAAATATATAAATATATAAATATATAAATATATAAATATATAAATATATAAATATATAAATATATAAATATATAAATATATAAATATATAAATATATAAATATATAAATATATAAATATATAAATATATAAATATATAAATATATAAATATATAAATATATAAATATATAAATATATAAATATATAAATATATAAATATATAAATATATAAATATATAAATATATAAATATATAAATATATAAATATATAAATATATAAATATATAAATATATAAATATATAAATATATAAATATATAAATATATAAATATATAAATATATAAATATATAAATATATAAATATATAAATATATAAATATATAAATATATAAATATATAAATATATAAATATATAAATATATAAATATATAAATATATAAATATATAAATATATAAATATATAAATATATAAATATATAAATATATAAATATATAAATATATAAATATATAAATATATAAATATATAAATATATAAATATATAAATATATAAATATATAAATATATAAATATATAAATATATAAATATATAAATATATAAATATATAAATATATAAATATATAAATATATAAATATATAAATATATAAATATATAAATATATAAATATATAAATATATAAATATATAAATATATAAATATATAAATATATAAATATATAAATATATAAATATATAAATATATAAATATATAAATATATAAATATATAAATATATAAATATATAAATATATAAATATATAAATATATAAATATATAAATATATAAATATATAAATATATAAATATATAAATATATAAATATATAAATATATAAATATATAAATATATAAATATATAAATATATAAATATATAAATATATAAATATATAAATATATAAATATATAAATATATAAATATATAAATATATAAATATATAAATATATAAATATATAAATATATAAATATATAAATATATAAATATATAAATATATAAATATATAAATATATAAATATATAAATATATAAATATATAAATATATAAATATATAAATATATAAATATATAAATATATAAATATATAAATATATAAATATATAAATATATAAATATATAAATATATAAATATATAAATATATAAATATATAAATATATAAATATATAAATATATAAATATATAAATATATAAATATATAAATATATAAATATATAAATATATAAATATATAAATATATAAATATATAAATATATAAATATATAAATATATAAATATATAAATATATAAATATATAAATATATAAATATATAAATATATAAATATATAAATATATAAATATATAAATATATAAATATATAAATATATAAATATATAAATATATAAATATATAAATATATAAATATATAAATATATAAATATATAAATATATAAATATATAAATATATAAATATATAAATATATAAATATATAAATATATAAATATATAAATATATAAATATATAAATATATAAATATATAAATATATAAATATATAAATATATAAATATATAAATATATAAATATATAAATATATAAATATATAAATATATAAATATATAAATATATAAATATATAAATATATAAATATATAAATATATAAATATATAAATATATAAATATATAAATATATAAATATATAAATATATAAATATATAAATATATAAATATATAAATATATAAATATATAAATATATAAATATATAAATATATAAATATATAAATATATAAATATATAAATATATAAATATATAAATATATAAATATATAAATATATAAATATATAAATATATAAATATATAAATATATAAATATATAAATATATAAATATATAAATATATAAATATATAAATATATAAATATATAAATATATAAATATATAAATATATAAATATATAAATATATAAATATATAAATATATAAATATATAAATATATAAATATATAAATATATAAATATATAAATATATAAATATATAAATATATAAATATATAAATATATAAATATATAAATATATAAATATATAAATATATAAATATATAAATATATAAATATATAAATATATAAATATATAAATATATAAATATATAAATATATAAATATATAAATATATAAATATATAAATATATAAATATATAAATATATAAATATATAAATATATAAATATATAAATATATAAATATATAAATATATAAATATATAAATATATAAATATATAAATATATAAATATATAAATATATAAATATATAAATATATAAATATATAAATATATAAATATATAAATATATAAATATATAAATATATAAATATATAAATATATAAATATATAAATATATAAATATATAAATATATAAATATATAAATATATAAATATATAAATATATAAATATATAAATATATAAATATATAAATATATAAATATATAAATATATAAATATATAAATATATAAATATATAAATATATAAATATATAAATATATAAATATATAAATATATAAATATATAAATATATAAATATATAAATATATAAATATATAAATATATAAATATATAAATATATAAATATATAAATATATAAATATATAATATATAAATATATAAATATATAAATATATAAATATATAAATATATAAATATATAAATATATAAATATATAAATATTAAAGCAGGTCTGGGGTTTCTGCTGCGTAGGTTGACTGGGCTTCTCAGCACCATTTATAATAATAAAACGATTGTAGTTCTTTTTAAGAATTGTAAAGAAAATTTATTGACAATTGAAAATTAAATATGTTGATAACTAAAACAATTTCCGTCCGAAATAATATCGGACTGGAATATTGTAAGTATGATAAAGTTATTTTAAAACTGAACACAATTTGAAAAATATCAAGGCTTTTTATACAATTTTTAAAAGATTGTTAAATAAAAACCTACTTGTATTATAATTTGAACAAAATAATTAAGTGTATAAACATAAAGTGTAAAATTAATAAATTGACCGAAATTGTTTCATTCTCCCCCTCTGATGTAGAAGTCGTCCCGACGAAACATCAGATACTAAGCATATTTCTTCGGACATCATGAATGATCGTTGCTGAACGTCGCCTAAGTTTCGATATGGGCAGAAAAGCATGCTAAGTTCCCAACGCCACGTTGAAGACATCTTCATTGGCAATGACGAAACTTGTTGAACCTTCATGATAGTATATCGTTCATATCGCCTCGGGATGAACTTTGAGTCAGAGCAAGATAAAAGTCTACGAGCATATTCGATTGAATGTTCATCAGGGCCCTCCCCCTGGAGTAAAACTTCTTCTAGTGCGTAACTACTGGCGTCGGTTTTGAGAATTATTGGCATGTTGTCTTCAGCTTGCTTTAGAATTAGTGTCGCAATAAACGCCAAATTTCTTGATGTAATTGACACCGTAGTTGTAATTATCCTCGCTGCCTCTGCCATAGAGGACGTTGCTGCCGTAGTTGACGTCACTGCCATAGACGACGTTGCTAACGTAGTTGACACTACAGCCTTAGAGGACCTTGCGAACGTAGTTGACGTCACAGCCGTTGAAGGCGTTGCTGTTGTAGTTGTCGCCGCTGCCATAGAGAACGTGGCTGTCGGCGCTGCCGTAGAGGACGTTGCTGTCGTCGCTGCCGTAGAGGACGTTACTCTTGTAGTTGTCGCCGCTGCCATAGAGAACGTGGCTGTCGGCGCTGCCGTAGAGGACGTTGCTGTCGTCGCTGCCGTAGAGGACGTTACTCTTGTAGTTGACGTCGCTGACATGGAGGATGTTGCTGTCGTCGCTCCCGTAGAGGACGTTACTCTTGTAATTGACGTCGCTACCATAGAGGACGTTGCTGTCGTCGCTGCCGTAGAGGACGTTGCTGTCGTCGCTGCCGTATGTAGTTGACGTCGCTGACATGGAGGACGTTGCTGTCGTCGTATGTAGTTGACGTCGCTGACATGGAGGACGTTGCTGTCGTCGCTGCCGTAGAGGACGTTACTCTTGTAGTTGACGTCGCTACCATAGAGGACGTTGCTCTCGTCACTGCCGTAGAGGACGTTGCTGTCGTCGCTGCCGTAGAGGACGTTACTCTTGTAGTTGACGTCGCTGACATGGAGGACGTTGCTATCGTCGCTGCCGTAGAGGACGTTACTCTTGTAGTTAACGTCGCTACCATAGAGGACGTTGTTGTCGTCGCTGCCATAGAGGACGTTGCTGTCATCACTGCAATAGAGGACGTTGCTGTCGTCGCTCGCGTAGGTTCCGTGAAAGCATAAGCATTGGTTTGAAAAATTCCCTCCATTTGGAGTTTTTGTACTTCAGATAAACCAAGACCATCGGAATCTTTTAAAAACTCAAATTCAATTGAGTATAACGGAATAAATGCATCATCGTCATCCGGTTCTCTCATTTTAATTGGTGGAGCAAATAATCTTGAATTTATTGTTGGCGTTTCTGTTCCTACAGGTATAGCGTTACGAAAAATAGCAGAATGTGGTGAATATGCGTTTCTTATACTTTCTCGATCTACTTTACGGGATTTGAAAGCTGGCCCGTAATTTACCTCGGGACACACTTCACACGAATCGATAACGGAGCTTCCTTATTTTCCATAAATTTTATGAAATGCGATATTTCATTGCACCTCTTGCTAGTAGGTGACTCCAGTGCAGTTGAAACAATGTGTTCGCCAGCGATGTCCATAGCAAACGTATTTATATCGATTGGCTTGGTAAACTCGAATTTTCTTTTTGGCTCGTCTTCAAAGTACCAGCAGCGTTGTGCCATATTTAAGACGATACCACTTTGCTCCATAAAATCTGCGCCAATCAGAGTGCGATTCTTTGTCGCATTCGGAAGCGATATTAATCGGATCTTCCTGATTCGATTTCCAACTGTCACGTCGCATATTGTTGACATAACCATTTGCGTCGTCGTTGTACCATCTGCCAGAGTTATTTCTGCTTTGACGTCCTGGAAAATGCAGCCCTTGCTTGTCAAAATGCGTCGTAAATTCGCACTAGCAACGCTCGTTTTTGCACCGCTGTCAAAACACGCTTCACCCGTTAAACCGAACATCGTAATATGGACTGTTGGTATCGATCTACCAACGATGGTTGTTGACACAGTGTTAAATGCCAAATGCTGAGGACTTTCTTTAGTGTGTGTGCTGCACTTTGGACAGTTGGATCGATATACACCTGGCTCACCGCAACCGTAACAAGAAAATATAGGTCCTCGCTTGGGTTGTATCTTTTGAATCGCTTGAGATGACTGTGACTGTTGCTCTTTCTTCTTTTTAAAGCAAACATCAGCAGTGTGACCACGAAGTCTACAAAAGGAGCACCTTGCGCTTTTATCGCCATCACTTTTATCACCAAATTTGGTTGACGATACTTCTTTCGATTCAAGGAAAAATAACTCTGCATCTCTGCAGGACGCTATTAATTGTTCGAACGTCTCTACTGATTCACGACTAACGCGCTCTCGAATCTTTATTGATAAAAGGCCGTATATCATGTTGAGTTGTATTGTTTCGTTAATTTGTTCCTTAAGTTGCGAAAACTGGACGCGTTTCTTGCATATGAAACTGTCTGTCGGCTCTTGAATCTGCTGCTTATACTCGAATATGCTTTGGAAGATTCTCCAGTCTGGATTTAGTGGCGAAAAGGTGGTCCGTATAAGCTTTACAGCCTCTTCGAACGTACGCACCGATTCTTTTACACCGATCCACCAACTTGCCGCGTAGCCTTCCAAAAGCAGAGGCATGCCACGCACCGCATCGTCGTCAGATATGCGCTCTATATCTTTGTACACAGAAATCGCAGCTATGAATTCTTCCACTGCAGTCAGATCGCGCTGTCCTCGAAACCGCGCCGAGCATCTTGTGTATGAACCTGATTTAGCGCTATTTCCGCCAATTGCCGCCAAAATTTGTGTGAACTGTTCCGTCGAAAAACTTGCCATGATTTGTCCGTGTTCACTTGATAATGAATGTTCTACTTCCAGTGAGGAGGAATCCACCGAAGAGCGATTGTGTTCCACAGATGTAATTTCTTCAAAATTCTTAGCCGCTAGGTTGGGCGCCAATAAAGCAGGTCTGGGGTTTCTGCTGCGTAGGTTGACTGGGCTTCTCAGCACCAATTATAATAATAAAACGATTGTAGTTCTTTTTAAGAATTGTAAAGAAAATTTATTGACAATTGAAAATTAAATATGTTGATAACTAAAACAATTTCCGTCCGAAATAATATCGGACTGGAATATTGTAAGTATGATAAAGTTATTTTAAAACTGAACACAATTTGAAAAATATCAAGGCTTTTTATACAATTTTTAAAAGATTGTTAAATAAAAACCTACTTGTATTATAATTTGAACAAAATAATTAAGTGTATAAACATAAAGTGTAAAATTAATAAATTGACCGAAATTGTTTCATTCTCCCCCTCTGATGTAGAAGTCGTCCCGACGAAACATCAGATACTAAGCATATTTCTTCGGACATCATGAATGATCGTTGCTGAACGTCGCCTAAGTTTCGATATGGGCAGAAAAGCATGCTAAGTTCCCAACGCCACGTTGAAGACATCTTCATTCGCCTCGGGATGAACTTTGAGTCAGAGCAAGATAAAAGTCTACGAGCATATTCGATTGAATGTTCATCAGGGCCCTCCCCCTGGAGTAAAACTTCTTCTAGTGCGTAACTACTGGCGTCGGTTTTGAGAATTATTGGCATGTTGTCTTCAGCTTGCTTTAGAATTAGTGTCGCAATAAACGCCAAATTTCTTGATGTAATTGACACCGTAGTTGTAATTATCCTCGCTGCCTCTGCCATAGAGGACGTTGCTGCCGTAGTTGACGTCACTGCCATAGACGACGTTGCTAACGTAGTTGACACTACAGCCTTAGAGGACCTTGCGAACGTAGTTGACGTCACAGCCGTTGAAGGCGTTGCTGTTGTAGTTGTCGCCGCTGCCATAGAGAACGTGGCTGTCGGCGCTGCCGTAGAGGACGTTGCTGCCGTCGCTGCGGTAGAGGACGTTACTTTTGTAGTTGTCGCCGCTGCCATAGAGAACGTGGCTGTCGGCGCTGCCGTAGAGGACGTTGCTGTCGTCGCTGCCGTAGAGGACGTTACTCTTGTAGTTGACGTCGCTGACATGGAGGATGTTGCTGTCGTCGCTCCCGTAGAGGACGTTACTCTTGTAATTGACGTCGCTACCATAGAGGACGTTGCTGTCGTCGCTGCCGTAGAGGACGTTGCTGTCGTCGCTGCCGTATGTAGTTGACGTCGCTGACATGGAGGACGTTGCTGTCGTCGTATGTAGTTGACGTCGCTGACATGGAGGACGTTGCTGTCGTCGCTGCCGTAGAGGACGTTACTCTTGTAGTTGACGTCGCTACCATAGAGGACGTTGCTCTCGTCACTGCCGTAGAGGACGTTGCTGTCGTCGCTGCCGTAGAGGACGTTACTCTTGTAGTTGACGTCGCTGACATGGAGGACGTTGCTATCGTCGCTGCCGTAGAGGACGTTACTCTTGTAGTTAACGTCGCTACCATAGAGGACGTTGCTGTCGTCGCTGCCATAGAGGACGTTGCTGTCATCACTGCAATAGAGGACGTTGCTGTCGTCGCTCGCGTAGGTTCCGTGAAAGCATAAGCATTGGTTTGAAAAATTCCCTCCATTTGGAGTTTTTGTACTTCAGATAAACCAAGACCATCGGAATCTTTTAAAAACTCAAATTCAATTGAGTATAACGGAATAAATGCATCATC
Source organism: Dryomyza anilis (assembly GCA_951804985.1). Lineage (NCBI taxonomy): Eukaryota > Metazoa > Arthropoda > Insecta > Diptera > Dryomyzidae > Dryomyza > Dryomyza anilis. The sequence continues at coordinate 72,179,139 of OX638131.1, forward strand.
GTCATCCGGTTCTCTCATTTTAATTGGTGGAGCAAATAATCTTGAATTTATTGTTGGCGTTTCTGTTCCTACAGGTATAGCGTTACGAAAAATAGCAGAATGTGGTGAATATGCGTTTCTTATACTTTCTCGATCTACTTTACGGGATTTGAAAGCTGGCCCGTAATTTACCTCGGGACACACTTCACACGAATCGATAACGGAGCTTCCTTATTTTCCATAAATTTTATGAAATGCGATATTTCATTGCACCTCTTGCTAGTAGGTGACTCCAGTGCAGTTGAAACAATGTGTTCGCCAGCGATGTCCATAGCAAACGTATTTATATCGATTGGCTTGGTAAACTCGAATTTTCTTTTTGGCTCGTCTTCAAAGTACCAGCAGCGTTGTGCCATATTTAAGACGATACCACTTTGCTCCATAAAATCTGCGCCAATCAGAGTGCGATTCTTTGTCGCATTCGGAAGCGATATTAATCGGATCTTCCTGATTCGATTTCCAACTGTCACGTCGCATATTGTTGACATAACCATTTGCGTCGTCGTTGTACCATCTGCCAGAGTTATTTCTGCTTTGACGTCCTGGAAAATGCAGCCCTTGCTTGTCAAAATGCGTCGTAAATTCGCACTAGCAACGCTCGTTTTTGCACCGCTGTCAAAACACGCTTCACCCGTTAAACCGAACATCGTAATATGGACTGTTGGTATCGATCTACCAACGATGGTTGTTGACACAGTGTTAAATGCCAAATGCTGAGGACTTTCTTTAGTGTGTGTGCTGCACTTTGGACAGTTGGATCGATATACACCTGGCTCACCGCAACCGTAACAAGAAAATATAGGTCCTCGCTTGGGTTGTATCTTTTGAATCGCTTGAGATGACTGTGACTGTTGCTCTTTCTTCTTTTTAAAGCAAACATCAGCAGTGTGACCACGAAGTCTACAAAAGGAGCACCTTGCGCTTTTATCGCCATCACTTTTATCACCAAATTTGGTTGACGATACTTCTTTCGATTCAAGGAAAAATAACTCTGCATCTCTGCAGGACGCTATTAATTGTTCGAACGTCTCTACTGATTCACGACTAACGCGCTCTCGAATCTTTATTGATAAAAGGCCGTATATCATGTTGAGTTGTATTGTTTCGTTAATTTGTTCCTTAAGTTGCGAAAACTGGACGCGTTTCTTGCATATGAAACTGTCTGTCGGCTCTTGAATCTGCTGCTTATACTCGAATATGCTTTGGAAGATTCTCCAGTCTGGATTTAGTGGCGAAAAGGTGGTCCGTATAAGCTTTACAGCCTCTTCGAACGTACGCACCGATTCTTTTACACCGATCCACCAACTTGCCGCGTAGCCTTCCAAAAGCAGAGGCATGCCACGCACCGCATCGTCGTCAGATATGCGCTCTATATCTTTGTACACAGAAATCGCAGCTATGAATTCTTCCACTGCAGTCAGATCGCGCTGTCCTCGAAACCGCGCCGAGCTTCTTGTGTATGAACCTGATTTAGCGCTATTTCCGCCAATTGCCGCCAAAATTTGTGTGAACTGTTCCGTCGAAAAACTTGCCATGATTTGTCCGTGTTCACTTGATAATGAATGTTCTACTTCCAGTGAGGAGGAATCCACCGAAGAGCGATTGTGTTCCACAGATGTAATTTCTTCAAAATTCTTAGCCGCTAGGTTGGGCGCCAATAAAGCAGGTCTGGGGTTTCTGCTGCGTAGGTTGACTGGGCTTCTCAGCACCAATTATAATAATAAAACGATTGTAGTTCTTTTTAAGAATTGTAAAGAAAATTTATTGACAATTGAAAATTAAATATGTTGATAACTAAAACAATTTCCGTCCGAAATAATATCGGACTGGAATATTGTAAGTATGATAAAGTTATTTTAAAACTGAACACAATTTGAAAAATATCAAGGCTTTTTATACAATTTTTAAAAGATTGTTAAATAAAAACCTACTTGTATTATAATTTGAACAAAATAATTAAGTGTATAAACATAAAGTGTAAAATTAATAAATTGACCGAAATTGTTTCAATATATAAATATATAAATATATAAATATATAAATATATAAATATATAAATATATAAATATATAAATATATAAATATATAAATATATAAATATATAAATATATAAATATATAAATATATAAATATATAAATATATAAATATATAAATATATAAATATATAAATATATAAATATATAAATATATAAATATATAAATATATAAATATATAAATATATAAATATATAAATATATAAATATATAAATATATAAATATATAAATATATAAATATATAAATATATAAATATATAAATATATAAATATATAAATATATAAATATATAAATATATAAATATATAAATATATAAATATATAAATATATAAATATATAAATATATAAATATATAAATATATAAATATATAAATATATAAATATATAAATATATAAATATATAAATATATAAATATATAAATATATAAATATATAAATATATAAATATATAAATATATAAATATATAAATATATAAATATATAAATATATAAATATATAAATATATAAATATATAAATATATAAATATATAAATATATAAATATATAAATATATAAATATATAAATATATAAATATATAAATATATAAATATATAAATATATAAATATATAAATATATAAATATATAAATATATAAATATATAAATATATAAATATATAAATATATAAATATATAAATATATAAATATATAAATATATAAATATATAAATATATAAATATATAAATATATAAATATATAAATATATAAATATATAAATATATAAATATATAAATATATAAATATATAAATATATAAATATATAAATATATAAATATATAAATATATAAATATATAAATATATAAATATATAAATATATAAATATATAAATATATAAATATATAAATATATAAATATATAAATATATAAATATATAAATATATAAATATATAAATATATAAATATATAAATATATAAATATATAAATATATAAATATATAAATATATAAATATATAAATATATAAATATATAAATATATAAATATATAAATATATAAATATATAAATATATAAATATATAAATATATAAATATATAAATATATAAATATATAAATATATAAATATATAAATATATAAATATATAAATATATAAATATATAAATATATAAATATATAAATATATAAATATATAAATATATAAATATATAAATATATAAATATATAAATATATAAATATATAAATATATAAATATATAAATATATAAATATATAAATATATAAATATATAAATATATAAATATATAAATATATAAATATATAAATATATAAATATATAAATATATAAATATATAAATATATAAATATATAAATATATAAATATATAAATATATAAATATATAAATATATAAATATATAAATATATAAATATATAAATATATAAATATATAAATATATAAATATATAAATATATAAATATATAAATATATAAATATATAAATATATAAATATATAAATATATAAATATATAAATATATAAATATATAAATATATAAATATATAAATATATAAATATATAAATATATAAATATATAAATATATAAATATATAAATATATAAATATATAAATATATAAATATATAAATATATAAATATATAAATATATAAATATATAAATATATAAATATATAAATATATAAATATATAAATATATAAATATATAAATATATAAATATATAAATATATAAATATATAAATATATAAATATATAAATATATAAATATATAAATATATAAATATATAAATATATAAATATATAAATATATAAATATATAAATATATAAATATATAAATATATAAATATATAAATATATAAATATATAAATATATAAATATATAAATATATAAATATATAAATATATAAATATATAAATATATAAATATATAAATATATAAATATATAAATATATAAATATATAAATATATAAATATATAAATATATAAATATATAAATATATAAATATATAAATATATAAATATATAAATATATAAATATATAAATATATAAATATATAAATATATAAATATATAAATATATAAATATATAAATATATAAATATATAAATATATAAATATATAAATATATAAATATATAAATATATAAATATATAAATATATAAATATATAAATATATAAATATATAAATATATAAATATATAAATATATAAATATATAAATATATAAATATATAAATATATAAATATATAAATATATAAATATATAAATATATAAATATATAAATATATAAATATATAAATATATAAATATATAAATATATAAATATATAAATATATAAATATATAAATATATAAATATAGGGCCCTATTATGCTTAGCGAAGCGAACGCAATTTGGCGAATGAACTGGCGAATTTACTAATTTTTATGGTTTTAAAAGTGAGAAATACTTACAATAATGACGGCTCAAATGACTTTTTATTAAAAAAAGTAGTTTTTTTTTTATTTGGAGCAATACTTTTTTATTTTCATTTAAAGAAACCCTAGATTTTCAAAACAGCTGTAGTAAATTGTCTTGTTTTCAAAAATATTAAAAAAAGTGACAATGTACCGGCAAAAACACAGCCCAAATTGCGATGGGCCGAAAAATCAAATAGGAGGAAAAGCGAGCAGCCAATACTACGTGTAGAAAACGATGTGAAAGTCTACAACTCCATGCAATTCCTGAAAACATCGCAGTACTACGGAACTAATCAATAAGGATGGCACACAGATAAAAACCAGACATGGATCGTTGCGCACGAACCGAGCTGGATCCTCAGCAGCAGTTGGAACTTCTCGAGTCGCCTTTTTATTAATATTAGATTTAAAATAAAATGTGTGGGAAACAAATTTAACGTTTTTTTTAGTTAACGTACAAAAAACTAAATTATAGACAAAAGGATAAAAAAACTAAAGTATAATAAAAATTAAAAATCAAGAAAAGCATAATAAACAAAACTACAAAAGCGAAAAATACAAACTTAAATTAAAAACTTATAAAACAATAGATAGAGATACGTCCGCCGATTTCTCACATGAACTGTTCATTCGCTTGATTTTGACACTTAAAGCGAATGAAATTCGGTTGAGTGTTGCTTGTTTTTTTACGTTCGCTTGACTGTAAGCTGTGATAGCTTTTTTAAAGTTCGCTTCGCCAAAACCATTCGCTTCCAAAACCATTCGCTTCGCTAATCATAATAGGGCCCATATAAATATATAAATATATAAATATATAAGTATATAAATATATAAATATATAAATATATAAATATATAAATATATAAATATATAAATATATAAATATATAAATATATAAATATATAAATATATAAATATATAAATATATAAATATATAAATATATAAATATATAAATATATAAATATATAAATATATAAATATATAAATATATAAATATATAAATATATAAATATATAAATATATAAATATATAAATATATAAATATATAAATATATAAATATATAAATATATAAATATATAAATATATAAATATATAAATATATAAATATATAAATATATAAATATATAAATATATAAATATATAAATATATAAATATATAAATATATAAATATATAAATATATAAATATATAAATATATAAATATATAAATATATAAATATATAAATATATAAATATATAAATATATAAATATATAAATATATAAATATATAAATATATAAATATATAAATATATAAATATATAAATATATAAATATATAAATATATAAATATATAAATATATAAATATATAAATATATAAATATATAAATATATAAATATATAAATATATAAATATATAAATATATAAATATATAAATATATAAATATATAAATATATAAATATATAAATATATAAATATATAAATATATAAATATATAAATATATAAATATATAAATATATAAATATATAAATATATAAATATATAAATATATAAATATATAAATATATAAATATATAAATATATAAATATATAAATATATAAATATATAAATATATAAATATATAAATATATAAATATATAAATATATAAATATATAAATATATAAATATATAAATATATAAATATATAAATATATAAATATATAAATATATAAATATATAAATATATAAATATATAAATATATAAATATATAAATATATAAATATATAAATATATAAATATATAAATATATAAATATATAAATATATAAATATATAAATATATAAATATATAAATATATAAATATATAAATATATAAATATATAAATATATAAATATATAAATATATAAATATATAAATATATAAATATATAAATATATAAATATATAAATATATAAATATATAAATATATAAATATATAAATATATAAATATATAAATATATAAATATATAAATATATAAATATATAAATATATAAATATATAAATATATAAATATATAAATATATAAATATATAAATATATAAATATATAAATATATAAATATATAAATATATAAATATATAAATATATAAATATATAAATATATAAATATATAAATATATAAATATATAAATATATAAATATATAAATATATAAATATATAAATATATAAATATATAAATATATAAATATATAAATATATAAATATATAAATATATAAATATATAAATATATAAATATATAAATATATAAATATATAAATATATAAATATATAAATATATAAATATATAAATATATAAATATATAAATATATAAATATATAAATATATAAATATATAAATATATAAATATATAAATATATAAATATATAAATATATAAATATATAAATATATAAATATATAAATATATAAATATATAAATATATAAATATATAAATATATAAATATATAAATATATAAATATATAAATATATAAATATATAAATATATAAATATATAAATATATAAATATATAAATATATAAATATATAAATATATAAATATATAAATATATAAATATATAAATATATAAATATATAAATATATAAATATATAAATATATAAATATATAAATATATAAATATATAAATATATAAATATATAAATATATAAATATATAAATATATAAATATATAAATATATAAATATATAAATATATAAATATATAAATATATAAATATATAAATATATAAATATATAAATATATAAATATATAAATATATAAATATATAAATATATAAATATATAAATATATAAATATATAAATATATAAATATATAAATATATAAATATATAAATATATAAATATATAAATATATAAATATATAAATATATAAATATATAAATATATAAATATATAAATATATAAATATATAAATATATAAATATATAAATATATAAATATATAAATATATAAATATATAAATATATAAATATATAAATATATAAATATATAAATATATAAATATATAAATATATAAATATATAAATATATAAATATATAAATATATAAATATATAAATATATAAATATATAAATATATAAATATATAAATATATAAATATATAAATATATAAATATATAAATATATAAATATATAAATATATAAATATATAAATATATAAATATATAAATATATAAATATATAAATATATAAATATATAAATATATAAATATATAAATATATAAATATATAAATATATAAATATATAAATATATAAATATATAAATATATAAATATATAAATATATAAATATATAAATATATAAATATATAAATATATAAATATATAAATATATAAATATATAAATATATAAATATATAAATATATAAATATATAAATATATAAATATATAAATATATAAATATATAAATATATAAATATATAAATATATAAATATATAAATATATAAATATATAAATATATAAATATATAAATATATAAATATATAAATATATAAATATATAAATATATAAATATATAAATATATAAATATATAAATATATAAATATATAAATATATAAATATATAAATATATAAATATATAAATATATAAATATATAAATATATAAATATATAAATATATAAATATATAAATATATAAATATATAAATATATAAATATATAAATATATAAATATATAAATATATAAATATATAAATATATAAATATATAAATATATAAATATATAAATATATAAATATATAAATATATAAATATATAAATATATAAATATATAAATATATAAATATATAAATATATAAATATATAAATATATAAATATATAAATATATAAATGTATAAATATATAAATATATAAATATATAAATATATAAATATATAAATATATAAATATATAAATATATAAATATATAAATATATAAATATATAAATATATAAATATATAAATATATAAATATATAAATATATAAATATATAAATATATAAATATGTAAATATTGTTACGAAAATACGTAATTTGCCCCACTGTGCAAGCAATCAACAATAATTAATGAGACGAAAGACAATTCAGCGCACTAAGCATGTGTTAGAAAGAGACGGAAGATCATTCAGTGCACTGAGGCAGTGTGCGAGAAAGAGATGGAAGATCAGCGCATTAAAACACATGAGTGCGAATGAGATGCCAATAGCATGCGTCATTCACTAAACGAGTAAAAGGTTCTCGAAACAAGTCGAAGCTTTTCGAAACGTGATGCATGCAGTATATAAGGGAGCCGCATCTAAGGTACAGCACTTCAGTTATGATTTAATAGTGAACTAGTGCGTCTCGTGAGTGAACATTGTAAAGATAAATTGTAGTAATTCAGCAGTTGATATAAGTGATTTTTCTTTAAGTTGTTATTTAAATTAATAAAGTTAATTAATACTAGTTGAAATAATACTAGTTAAAACCAAATATTAGTGCGTTTTTTTTTTGTACACAATCCAGCGATACGAACTCGTAGAACAGTTTTCCGTAGACTGAATTTTTGTAACATTGGTGGCAGAAGTGGTATTGTGATACAAAAAGGTTAAATTCGAACAACTTAAAGTCGACCAGCTAAAGAAGGAGCTGGCGATTCATAATCTTCCAACTGTTGGTACGAAAGTAGAGCTACAAAAAGCATTGACCTCGCAGAGCACGAGGTTGAACTGGAAGCTGCAACAGTGTCATCGACAAGTGTGAACACGGAGCAAAAAGTACAGTCCCAAAGTTTTAATATGAGCCAGTTGCTCGGAGCAATACAACAACAGCTTCTAGAAAATTCAAAACAGCTCCGAGAAAATTCGACCAGAATGGAACAGAAACTTCAAGAAAATACCAGCAAAATGGAACAGAAACTTCTAGAAAATTCAAAACAGCTCCAAGAAAATTCGACCAGAATGGAAGAGAAACTTAAAGAAAATTCAAATCAACTTAAAACAGAACTACAAGAAAAGTCCAACAAAATGGAACAGAAACTTCTAGAGAATTCAAACCAACATCAAGTAAAAATTGAGCATCAGACGCAGGAATATTCTAAGCAGCTTCTGGAAGTTTCTAATACACTCCATGCAAAAGTGAACGAACTTGAGGAACATGTAAATGACATGGAAGTGAGTATTGATGACAAATTTCAAAGGTTGGAAAATAACGCTGATGAGAAATATCAAAAATTGGAAAATGGTTTCGAAAAAAAACTACGGAAAATACAAGAAAATGTAAAGTTACTACAGCTAAGTGGTCCATCACTGCATGTTGCCAGTGGTACGAGGTTGAAATCGCCGATGTATGATGGAACCACAGCGTTCAACATTTTCAAGCTGAAATTTGAGACCACGGCTGTATGTAATCGAATGAACAATGAGGACAGCGTAGCAGCACTTATCGTGGCGCTCAAAATAGGCGCAGCCGAAGTATTGCAGACTGTTCCAGAAAGTGATCGAAACAGTTATTTAGCGGTTATGGCTGCACTGCAGCGAAAATATGGCAGTGATCACATGAAACAGATATACCGAATGGAGCTGAAGGGTAGTATGCAACGAAATGGCGAAACTTTGCAGGCGTATGCAGCGGACGTCGAGAGGCTTGCGCATTCGTATGCAGATTCAACGAGTGATTTCATAGAAAAATGCAAGATCGAAGCGTTTGTTGATGGCATTCGCGATCAGGAGACAAAACGTGCAACAGTGATTGCGCCCAAGGTAACGGAAACAAGATCGAAGCGTTTGTTGATGGCATTCGCGATCAGGAGACAAAACGTGCAACAGTGATTGCGCCCAAGGTAACGGAAACGGTTACCATAGCTCTAACACAGGAGACAGCAAATGCGTTGTGCCTATCGGCCTATCGGCACCAAAGGCGCGTAGAATTGATGTGGAGAACGAAGATTTATTTCAAGTAGTGTGCCAAGCAGTTGAAGCAGGCGTTAAAACCGAACACACATCAGCCAACAATGATACCCAATTCAAAGGTAAATGTTTCCTTTGATACATATAGGCATATGGCACGTGACTGTCGTAAAAAACGAAAGCGCTCAATAAATCAATCTGCAGATGAACCCAGACATGAAGAAAGACAGGATCATGTCCAAAATAGCATAAATTTTAATCAAGCTTTAAACTAAAACGAGTCAGATCTGCTGGGCACGATCTGACTCCCATAACCGATTGCCCCAGAATCTCCATTTCACAAATTGCTCGAAAGCCAAATAGCTTAACTGTCGAAGGAGTCATTGATTGTACACCTAATTCAGAGGCAATTGTTTGGGCGAAATTAAATGGAGATTGTGGGTTATTGAAGCAAACGAAGAGCTGTATAAAAGTAACATAGTGGTAGGAAGAACACTTGTTGAGGCGGAGAAAGACAGAATTGTACCTATAAGAGTTCTCAATTTGTAAAACTCGTCAAAATTAATCAAAAAGGGAACAGTGATAGGCCAGTGTCAAGAAGCATCAGCGATTATAAATTGCGAGTCAAATCCATCAAAGGACTATGTCACACCGCAAATAAACAACAATCTACTCACAAGTTTATAAATGAGTGGACGAAGGATTTGGCTGCCAAAGAAAAGAGTCAAGTTCAAAAGCTAATTGATAAATATCGGTGTATATTTGCTGAAAATGGCCAAAAGGATGGCAGAACTTCCATTGTAAAACATAGAATAGACACTGGGGATTCTAAGCCAAATCGTCAAGCACCAAGAAGAGTACCACTTGCAAAAAGAGACGAAGTATCACATTTGGTTGAGAAATGCACACAAATGGCGTGGTGGAATCATCTGAGAGTCCATGGAGTTCACCAGTAGTATTGGTGAAAAAGAAGAACGGTAGTACTCGGTTCTGCGTTGATTACCGAAAACTTAATGATGTCACCAAGAAAGATTGTTATCCACTACCCAGAATCGATGACACTTTGGATACACTATCTAATGCTAAGTGGTTTTCAACATTGGACTTTCAAAGCGGTTACTGGCAAGTAGAAATCGATAAGAATGATCGAGGGAATACTGCATTCAGTACTGGAGATGGACTATGGCAATTTTTGGTAATGCCGTTTGGACTATGCAATGCAACATTCGAGCAACATTTGAGCGGTTAATGGAGCACGTATTAAAAGGTTTACACTGGAAAACATGCCTAGTATACCTTGATGACATAATTGTTATGGGCAAGGATTTCAACGAACATCTAAGAAATCTAGAGGAAGTATTCTTTCGATTGAAAAGTGTGGATATACAACTTAGCCCAAAGAAATGCTCACTTTTCAAGAAAGAAGTCAAGTATCTGGGTCATCGAGATACTTCGAGATACTTCGTGGGTCATCGAGATCTACTGTGCTCGGCACCAATTCTTGCGTATCCAATTTCAGGTGAGAAATTTATACTTGATACGGATGCAAGTGGATACGGAATAGGCGGAGTTCTCTCTCAAGTGATCAATGGGCAAGAAAAAGTGATCGCATACTACAGTAAAACATTGTCCAAGCCCGAGCGAAATTACTGTGTCACCAGGAGGGAGCTTCTTGCTGTAATTGAAAGTGTGAACAATTTCCATAAGTATCTGTATGGACAACAGTTTCACTTGAGAACCGATCACGCAGCACTACGATGGTTACTTCAGTTCAAAGATCCGGAAGGCCAAATTGCGCGTTGGATAGAACAGAGCTACGATTTCTCAATCGAACATCGTAAAGGAGGAAATCATGGAAATGCAGATGCTCTGTCACGACGCCCATGTAAACTAGAATGCAGACATTGTTCAAGAGCGGAAGGAAAAGAAAACATAATTGACATTCGGTTGCTAAATGTTTTGCCCGATGAAAAATGGACTCCGGAACAAATACAAATTGATCAAAAGAGTGATCCCGACCTCACAAAAATCATGATGTTCAAGGAACAGCAAAGAAAACCATCATGGGAAGATATAGCTGCGGACAGTCCAATAACTAAAGCTTACTGTGCACAGTGGCAGAGCTTAAAGCTACAAGATGGTTGCTTATATCATGTATGGGAAAATGAAGATGGCACATCCGCTCGAAGTTTGATTGTTGTTCCCAAGTCAAAAATAAAAGAGATATTAGCGGAATACCATGGTGGATCTAGTGGTGGTCATTTGGGCATTAATAAAACGGTCGAGAAGGTAAAGAAACATTTTTGTTGGGTTGGATGCCAAGAGTCAGTCGCCGATTGGATTCGCAGTTGCCCGCAATGTGTACCAGCAAAAGGACCAACATTCAGAAGTCGCGGCGGGATGCATCAGTACAACGTGGGAGCGCCATTCGAGCGTATTGCCATGGATATCGCCGGGCCGTTCCAATCAGTGATGCGGGTAATAAGTATGTCCTTGATTACTTCAGCAAGTGGCCTGAAGTGTATCCCATGCCGAATCAAGAAGCCACAACAGTTGCGGATGCATTAGTTAACAAATGGGTAATACGTTTTGGAGTTCCGTTGGAATTGCATTCTGATCAAGGAGAAATTTTGAGTCTGCAGTTTTTAAGGAAGTATGCAAAGTTTTCAACATACACAAAACACGAACAACGCCTTTGCACCCGCAATCAGACGGCATGGTGGAGAGCTTCAATCGGACTTTGGAAGAGTATCTCAGAAAAGTGGTTGATAAAAATCAAAAAGTTTGGGATACACACATACCACTATTTCTCATGGCTTAGCGAACGGCGGTTCATCATACCACAGCAGCTTCACCATCTAAAATTGTTTTTGGAACAGACTTAAGATTACCTGCGGATTTAAAGTTCGGTGCGAGTCCTTCAGCTGGAATTCCTGTCCACGATTATGTTTCCAAAAAAGTGAAGAAATGAACGAAGTGCATCTATGTGTATGGCAGCGTACACAATTTGCGAGTGATAAAATGAAGGCCAGATAGGATTTGCGTACAAATTCAGAGGGATTTATAGAAGGACAACTTGTTTTGCTCTATAACCCACAAAGAAAGAAAGGCTTATCCCTTAAACTACAAACACACTGGGAAGGACCATACAAGATAATTAATAGAATTAACGATGTCGTGTATCGGATTCAGAATACTGCGGGCGTTAGACGAAAAATGAAAGCAGTACATTTAGAAAGGTTGGCGATGTACAGAGAAAGAGAGGATTAACACCTGGGACGAACAGATTTAGGTGGAGGGCAGTGTTACGAAAAGATGTAATTTGCCCAACTGTGCAAGCAATCAACAATAATTAATGAGACGCAAGACAATTCAGCGCACTAAGCATGTGTTAGAAAGAGACGGAAGATCATTCAGTGCACTGAGGCAGAGTGCGAGAAAGAGATGGAAGATCAGCGCATTAAAAGACATGAGTGCGAATGAGATGCCAATAGCATGCGTCATTCACGAAACGAGTAGAAGGTTCTCGAAACAAGTCGAAGCTTGTCGAAACGTGTCGAACTGATGCATGCAGTATATAAGGGAGCCGCATTTGAGGTACAGCACTTCAGTTGTGATTTAATAGTGAACTAGTGCGTCTCGTGAGTGAACATGGTAAAGATAAATTATAGTAATTCAGCAGTTGATATAAGTGATTATTCTTTAAGTTGTTATTTAAATTAATAAAGTTAATTATTACTAGTTGATATAATCCTAGTTAAAACCAAATATAAACGCGTTTTTATTTTGTACACAATCCAGCGATACGAACTCGTAGAACAGTTTTCCGTAGACTGAATTTTCGTAACAATATATAAATATATAAATATATAAATATATAAATATATAAATATATAAATATATAAATATATAAATATATAAATATATAAATATATAAATATATAAATATATAAATATATAAATATATAAATATATAAATATATAAATATATAAATATATAAATATATAAATATATAAACATATAAATATATAAATATATAAATATATAAATATATAAATATATAAATATATAAATATATAAATATATAAATATATAAATATATAAATATATAAATATATAAATATATAAATATATAAATATATAAATATATAAATATATAAATATATAAATATATAAATATATAAATATATAAATATATAAATATATAAATATATAAATATATAAATATATAAATATATAAATATATAAATATATAAATATATAAATATATAAATATATAAATATATAAATATATAAATATATAAATATATAAATATATAAATATATAAATATATAAATATATAAATATATAAATATATAAATATATAAATATATAAATATATAAATATATAAATATATAAATATATAAATATATAAATATATAAATATATAAATATATAAATATATAAATATATAAATATATAAATATATAAATATATAAATATATAAATATATAAATATATAAATATATAAATATATAAATATATAAATATATAAATATATAAATATATAAATATATAAATATATAAATATATAAATATATAAATATATAAATATATAAATATATAAATATATAAATATATAAATATATAAATATATAAATATATAAATATATAAATATATAAATATATAAATATATAAATATATAAATATATAAATATATAAATATATAAATATATAAATATATAAATATATAAATATATAAATATATAAATATATAAATATATAAATATATAAATATATAAATATATAAATATATAAATATATAAATATATAAATATATAAATATATAAATATATAAATATATAAATATATAAATATATAAATATATAAATATATAAATATATAAATATATAAATATATAAATATATAAATATATAAATATATAAATATATAAATATATAAATATATAAATATATAAATATATAAATATATAAATATATAAATATATAAATATATAAATATATAAATATATAAATATATAAATATATAAATATATAAATATATAAATATATAAATATATAAATATATAAATATATAAATATATAAATATATAAATATATAAATATATAAATATATAAATATATAAATATATAAATATATAAATATATAAATATATAAATATATAAATATATAAATATATAAATATATAAATATATAAATATATAAATATATAAATATATAAATATATAAATATATAAATATATAAATATATAAATATATAAATATATAAATATATAAATATATAAATATATAAATATATAAATATATAAATATATAAATATATAAATATATAAATATATAAATATATAAATATATAAATATATAAATATATAAATATATAAATATATAAATATATAAATATATAAATATATAAATATATAAATATATAAATATATAAATATATAAATATATAAATATATAAATATATAAATATATAAATATATAAATATATAAATATATAAATATATAAATATATAAATATATAAATATATAAATATATAAATATATAAATATATAAATATATAAATATATAAATATATAAATATATAAATATATAAATATATAAATATATAAATATATAAATATATAAATATATAAATATATAAATATATAAATATATAAATATATAAATATATAAATATATAAATATATAAATATATAAATATATAAATATATAAATATATAAATATATAAATATATAAATATATAAATATATAAATATATAAATATATAAATATATAAATATATAAATATATAAATATATAAATATATAAATATATAAATATATAAATATATAAATATATAAATATATAAATATATAAATATATAAATATATAAATATATAAATATATAAATATATAAATATATAAATATATAAATATATAAATATATAAATATATAAATATATAAATATATAAATATATAAATATATAAATATATAAATATATAAATATATAAATATATAAATATATAAATATATAAATATATAAATATATAAATATATAAATATATAAATATATAAATATATAAATATATAAATATATAAATATATAAATATATAAATATATAAATATATAAATATATAAATATATAAATATATAAATATATAAATATATAAATATATAAATATATAAATATATAAATATATAAATATATAAATATATAAATATATAAATATATAAATATATAAATATATAAATATATAAATATATAAATATATAAATATATAAATATATAAATATATAAATATATAAATATATAAATATATAAATATATAAATATATAAATATATAAATATATAAATATATAAATATATAAATATATAAATATATAAATATATAAATATATAAATATATAAATATATAAATATATAAATATATAAATATATAAATATATAAATATATAAATATATAAATATATAAATATATAAATATATAAATATATAAATATATAAATATATAAATATATAAATATATAAATATATAAATATATAAATATATAAATATATAAATATATAAATATATAAATATATAAATATATAAATATATAAATATATAAATATATAAATATATAAATATATAAATATATAAATATATAAATATATAAATATATAAATATATAAATATATAAATATATAAATATATAAATATATAAATATATAAATATATAAATATATAAATATATAAATATATAAATATATAAATATATAAATATATAAATATATAAATATATAAATATATAAATATATAAATATATAAATATATAAATATATAAATATATAAATATATAAATATATAAATATATAAATATATAAATATATAAATATATAAATATATAAATATATAAATATATAAATATATAAATATATAAATATATAAATATATAAATATATAAATATATAAATATATAAATATATAAATATATAAATATATAAATATATAAATATATAAATATATAAATATATAAATATATAAATATATAAATATATAAATATATAAATATATAAATATATAAATATATAAATATATAAATATATAAATATATAAATATATAAATATATAAATATATAAATATATAAATATATAAATATATAAATATATAAATATATAAATATATAAATATATAAATATATAAATATATAAATATATAAATATATAAATATATAAATATATAAATATATAAATATATAAATATATAAATATATAAATATATAAATATATAAATATATAAATATATAAATATATAAATATATAAATATATAAATATATAAATATATAAATATATAAATATATAAATATATAAATATATAAATATATAAATATATAAATATATAAATATATAAATATATAAATATATAAATATATAAATATATAAATATATAAATATATAAATATATAAATATATAAATATATAAATATATAAATATATAAATATATAAATATATAAATATATAAATATATAAATATATAAATATATAAATATATAAATATATAAATATATAAATATATAAATATATAAATATATAAATATATAAATATATAAATATATAAATATATAAATATATAAATATATAAATATATAAATATATAAATATATAAATATATAAATATATAAATATATAAATATATAAATATATAAATATATAAATATATAAATATATAAATATATAAATATATAAATATATAAATATATAAATATATAAATATATAAATATATAAATATATAAATATATAAATATATAAATATATAAATATATAAATATATAAATATATAAATATATAAATATATAAATATATAAATATATAAATATATAAATATATAAATATATAAATATATAAATATATAAATATATAAATATATAAATATATAAATATATAAATATATAAATATATAAATATATAAATATATAAATATATAAATATATAAATATATAAATATATAAATATATAAATATATAAATATATAAATATATAAATATATAAATATATAAATATATAAATATATAAATATATAAATATATAAATATATAAATATATAAATATATAAATATATAAATATATAAATATATAAATATATAAATATATAAATATATAAATATATAAATATATAAATATATAAATATATAAATATATAAATATATAAATATATAAATATATAAATATATAAATATATAAATATATAAATATATAAATATATAAATATATAAATATATAAATATATAAATATATAAATATATAAATATATAAATATATAAATATATAAATATATAAATATATAAATATATAAATATATAAATATATAAATATATAAATATATAAATATATAAATATATAAATATATAAATATATAAATATATAAATATATAAATATATAAATATATAAATATATAAATATATAAATATATAAATATATAAATATATAAATATATAAATATATAAATATATAAATATATAAATATATAAATATATAAATATATAAATATATAAATATATAAATATATAAATATATAAATATATAAATATATAAATATATAAATATATAAATATATAAATATATAAATATATAAATATATAAATATATAAATATATAAATATATAAATATATAAATATATAAATATATAAATATATAAATATATAAATATATAAATATATAAATATATAAATATATAAATATATAAATATATAAATATATAAATATATAAATATATAAATATATAAATATATAAATATATAAATATATAAATATATAAATATATAAATATATAAATATATAAATATATAAATATATAAATATATAAATATATAAATATATAAATATATAAATATATAAATATATAAATATATAAATATATAAATATATAAATATATAAATATATAAATATATAAATATATAAATATATAAATATATAAATATATAAATATATAAATATATAAATATATAAATATATAAATATATAAATATATAAATATATAAATATATAAATATATAAATATATAAATATATAAATATATAAATATATAAATATATAAATATATAAATATATAAATATATAAATATATAAATATATAAATATATAAATATATAAATATATAAATATATAAATATATAAATATATAAATATATAAATATATAAATATATAAATATATAAATATATAAATATATAAATATATAAATATATAAATATATAAATATATAAATATATAAATATATAAATATATAAATATATAAATATATAAATATATAAATATATAAATATATAAATATATAAATATATAAATATATAAATATATAAATATATAAATATATAAATATATAAATATATAAATATATAAATATATAAATATATAAATATATAAATATATAAATATATAAATATATAAATATATAAATATATAAATATATAAATATATAAATATATAAATATATAAATATATAAATATATAAATATATAAATATATAAATATATAAATATATAAATATATAAATATATAAATATATAAATATATAAATATATAAATATATAAATATATAAATATATAAATATATAAATATATAAATATATAAATATATAAATATATAAATATATAAATATATAAATATATAAATATATAAATATATAAATATATAAATATATAAATATATAAATATATAAATATATAAATATATAAATATATAAATATATAAATATATAAATATATAAATATATAAATATATAAATATATAAATATATAAATATATAAATATATAAATATATAAATATATAAATATATAAATATATAAATATATAAATATATAAATATATAAATATATAAATATATAAATATATAAATATATAAATATATAAATATATAAATATATAAATATATAAATATATAAATATATAAATATATAAATATATAAATATATAAATATATAAATATATAAATATATAAATATATAAATATATAAATATATAAATATATAAATATATAAATATATAAATATATAAATATATAAATATATAAATATATAAATATATAAATATATAAATATATAAATATATAAATATATAAATATATAAATATATAAATATATAAATATATAAATATATAAATATATAAATATATAAATATATAAATATATAAATATATAAATATATAAATATATAAATATATAAATATATAAATATATAAATATATAAATATATAAATATATAAATATATAAATATATAAATATATAAATATATAAATATATAAATATATAAATATATAAATATATAAATATATAAATATATAAATATATAAATATATAAATATATAAATATATAAATATATAAATATATAAATATATAAATATATAAATATATAAATATATAAATATATAAATATATAAATATATAAATATATAAATATATAAATATATAAATATATAAATATATAAATATATAAATATATAAATATATAAATATATAAATATATAAATATATAAATATATAAATATATAAATATATAAATATATAAATATATAAATATATAAATATATAAATATATAAATATATAAATATATAAATATATAAATATATAAATATATAAATATATAAATATATAAATATATAAATATATAAATATATAAATATATAAATATATAAATATATAAATATATAAATATATAAATATATAAATATATAAATATATAAATATATAAATATATAAATATATAAATATATAAATATATAAATATATAAATATATAAATATATAAATATATAAATATATAAATATATAAATATATAAATATATAAATATATAAATATATAAATATATAAATATATAAATATATAAATATATAAATATATAAATATATAAATATATAAATATATAAATATATAAATATATAAATATATAAATATATAAATATATAAATATATAAATATATAAATATATAAATATATAAATATATAAATATATAAATATATAAATATATAAATATATAAATATATAAATATATAAATATATAAATATATAAATATATAAATATATAAATATATAAATATATAAATATATAAATATATAAATATATAAATATATAAATATATAAATATATAAATATATAAATATATAAATATATAAATATATAAATATATAAATATATAAATATATAAATATATAAATATATAAATATATAAATATATAAATATATAAATATATAAATATATAAATATATAAATATATAAATATATAAATATATAAATATATAAATATATAAATATATAAATATATAAATATATAAATATATAAATATATAAATATATAAATATATAAATATATAAATATATAAATATATAAATATATAAATATATAAATATATAAATATATAAATATATAAATATATAAATATATAAATATATAAATATATAAATATATAAATATATAAATATATAAATATATAAATATATAAATATATAAATATATAAATATATAAATATATAAATATATAAATATATAAATATATAAATATATAAATATATAAATATATAAATATATAAATATATAAATATATAAATATATAAATATATAAATATATAAATATATAAATATATAAATATATAAATATATAAATATATAAATATATAAATATATAAATATATAAATATATAAATATATAAATATATAAATATATAAATATATAAATATATAAATATATAAATATATAAATATATAAATATATAAATATATAAATATATAAATATATAAATATATAAATATATAAATATATAAATATATAAATATATAAATATATAAATATATAAATATATAAATATATAAATATATAAATATATAAATATATAAATATATAAATATATAAATATATAAATATATAAATATATAAATATATAAATATATAAATATATAAATATATAAATATATAAATATATAAATATATAAATATATAAATATATAAATATATAAATATATAAATATATAAATATATAAATATATAAATATATAAATATATAAATATATAAATATATAAATATATAAATATATAAATATATAAATATATAAATATATAAATATATAAATATATAAATATATAAATATATAAATATATAAATATATAAATATATAAATATATAAATATATAAATATATAAATATATAAATATATAAATATATAAATATATAAATATATAAATATATAAATATATAAATATATAAATATATAAATATATAAATATATAAATATATAAATATATAAATATATAAATATATAAATATATAAATATATAAATATATAAATATATAAATATATAAATATATAAATATATAAATATATAAATATATAAATATATAAATATATAAATATATAAATATATAAATATATAAATATATAAATATATAAATATATAAATATATAAATATATAAATATATAAATATATAAATATATAAATATATAAATATATAAATATATAAATATATAAATATATAAATATATAAATATATAAATATATAAATATATAAATATATAAATATATAAATATATAAATATATAAATATATAAATATATAAATATATAAATATATAAATATATAAATATATAAATATATAAATATATAAATATATAAATATATAAATATATAAATATATAAATATATAAATATATAAATATATAAATATATAAATATATAAATATATAAATATATAAATATATAAATATATAAATATATAAATATATAAATATATAAATATATAAATATATAAATATATAAATATATAAATATATAAATATATAAATATATAAATATATAAATATATAAATATATAAATATATAAATATATAAATATATAAATATATAAATATATAAATATATAAATATATATATATATATATATATAAAAATATATAAATAAATTTGCTAATAAATGTAAAATGAAAAAGTAAATTAAATCTGAATGAATAAATTTTAAACCATTGAAAAAAAAAAACAAATAAATTATTATAAATATTATGTTTTAAGCACCTCTCTTGAATTTTTTTTTTGTTTGAGACTTATGATCATTACAATATTTTATTTTGCGTTTCAATTTTCTTGCTGCAGAATGAGCGAGGTAACAGCAATTTGAAATTTTAATAAATTTTGAAATTTAATGAAATTGAGAGAACACTTACATCGTATGACAAACAAATGCATCTTCCAATTCAAGATGATTTTGTTTCATGACTTGAATATAGCCCAGCTCCAGACCTTTCACTTTTTTATGCATTGGATTTCTTAAAATAATTTAGATTCAGGCACTGTCCTCGTTCACGAGGTTGAATGCCATGGAGGTGCCTAAGTAGCAGCATATTGAGCACTCTGCGCAAGTCCTCCCTTAAAATAATCAGTAAGGTTATTCGATTAATAAAAATATTATACTAACTGCTGTGATGATTACGTCAAAACGCCTGGAACGCGAGTAATATGGATTCGCCGGTTCGGGCCCCACTGGGCTCCATGGAGCACATTGTTGTTAGTGTAAATGAATTTTTAACAGAGATGTTGTTATTTTTTTCAATAGGGATCATTTTTTAACATAGTTGTTTTAAGTGTAATTCAATAGGGATCATTTTTTAACATAGTTGTTGTTGGTATAGTTCAATAGGGATCATTTTTTAACATAGGTGTTGTTAGTGTAATTCAATAGGTATCATTTTTTAACATAGTTGTTGTTGGTATAGTTCAATAGGGATCAATTTTTAACAGAGTTGTTGGTAGTGTAGTTCATTGGAGATCATATTTTAACAGTATAGTTGTTATTGTTTTTTCAATGTTATTGTTTTCATGGGAAGTATTTTTAGCATAGGTATATTATATGTATACTATATATTTTATAATGGCATGGAGCCAGTGGGATGACTTTTTAACATAATTTGTTAATGTTGATACATACATATATATTATATGCATGTTATGAAGGCATGCAGCCGTAAAGAGTAAATGTTGTTGTTGGGCTAATTATATCGGAGTAATCATTTTTTGTGAATGAGAATATTTACAAACGTATTAATGTTGTTGTTGTAAAATATTATAGTTGCAATTAGATTTCAGTTAACGTAGTTATAATGTATACTATAGTTATACTTGTTTGTTTTATTTGGCATGATCATCAAGAGAGTTGAGGAGCAAAGGGTTCAATTTGAAACTTTGTTGAGGAACGGTGATTGTAATTTAAAACTTCGTTATATGAATGAATGAATGTTATTATTAGATGCTTATTTTTTTGTGGATAATTTTATTGTTGTAAACAGTTTAAGACACTTCTGTATGAATGCATTGACATATATTTAATTCAAGGCCAATTTTACTATACGGGTTATTGTACTGGATTTTATTCTACAAAGTCAGGGTCTTTTAATTTGGTTATATGAATGAATGGAGCCATAAGGTTCCATTGGGATAATTTTTTAAATCATTTTCTATACTGTAAGTTTAAAAGATTGAGCATGTTAGAACATGTCTATTTTTATGGAGTTTTTGTCTTGAGATTTATTTTATTTACTCACTTTAAAATTTTAATTGAGTATATTTATACTAATGGAATTCACTTTTTAACTCATTTTAAAGAGATATCCATTATATATAAATGGATCGAAATTTGAATTAAATTTATTCATCGTCTACATTACAATTTTAATGGAACAAAAAAAGATTATGGAAGTTAAAAAAGTAAAAAAGTTTTTAAAAGAATTTAATAATATTTTATTAGACGATCATAAAAAAACAGTTTATTAAGTTTACTTCTTATTGTAAGCATTACCAGTATATGAAAAAAATATTAACTATTCACGGAGTACATTATAAGAGCTGTCCATGGGCCACAGATGACTTAACGGAGGGACCAGATACATGTGGTTGCTATTATTATGACAAGGAATGCAAAGACATTGATAAACTAATAAAATTATATTATAGAATAAAATACACAAAATAATTGCTTATTACATATTATTAATAAACTGTTTTTTATTATACTATATTCAATGAATTTGTTAAATTTTAAATAATAGGGAGGGACCAGATACATGTGGTTGCTATTATTATGACAAGGAATGCAAAGACATTGATAAACTAATAAAATTATATTATAGAATAAAATACACAAAATAATTGCTTATTACATATTATTAATAAACTGTTTTTTATTATACTATATTCAATGAATTTGTTAAATTTTAAATAATAGAAATAAAAAGACAAATTTATAAATTATTTACATTAAATTGTATTATTTATTTTTTATTATAGGAAACTTAAAAATACTTTTAAAATAATGCACAGCTAAAATATCATTAATATATAAATTAAATATATCAAAATAATTAAAAAACTTAATAAAAGAAATATTTTTACTTCTTAAATATATAAATATACAGCAATAAACACCGCATAACATTGCAATTTCACTTTGTAATCGGAAATTGCTTTTAATAAATGTGGATGCATTTGTTTGAATAAAATTTACAAATGGTTTAATAGGAGAACTCCCTGCAGAACAAAAATGCTCAATCGGCCCATTTCGAGGAAAATATATTACAATCCAATGTGATCCTGGTTTACATGATGAATCCATATTCACAATATAAAATGCTGGCTTTTATATTCGATTGCTAGGTAGCTGATTTGATGCAAAAACTCCTTTAAAATTTTTCTTAGTTACTAAATTTTTATATAAAATATTTTCTATATTACTTGTATTCATAATGATTGTAATACAGTACGATTTTTATCAATTTCCAAAACACTATCAAACTCCATTTACCACTAAATTAAATCTTTGTAAATTGAAATGGCGAAAGTTATACGGATTTTCTGAACGATCACCAGTATATGCTTTATTAGTTACCATACCAAATATTAAGAAATTATAACATTATCTAACAGTAGAGAATGATTGCCGGGGTGAATAGTGAATGACTTGATTTCAACTTTTGTATATGGATAAATAGCATTTCTACTTTGTAAAACTTTATGATGTGCCATTAAAATATTACTATATAAAAAGAAGGTTTCTCCATATTAAGGGTTACTTTGAAATCCACATTATTAAGAACATATTTAGCTTGATTAAATATATCTGCATGTAGTTTTCCAATCAATTCTACTCGTTCTTCATTTTAAAATGTTTTCTTTCATCTAGCTAAACCTGGATTTTCATTCTCAACTATTGAATTATTTTTTTTTATTTCTAATGACCATCCGCATGATTCAAGAAGTGTAGATTTAGCATCATTTCTATAGTTTAACAAGGTTTCAATATAAGACCTATAGTGATAATAATTATCAGATTGAGATACATTTCTATTATTTAAATGAACATTACAGCTCCGAAATAATGAATGAAGTAAATTGTTTACAATACCTCCACTTCCATTTATTTCTGCAATTAATCGTAAATAAACACTACTTAGATCACGATATGTTTCACCATTTCCGAGTGAAAGAAATTCTATTGTATAGAGTTGTCAATTGTTGCTATTGGACTATATGATACCTCCACTGTTTGTACAGGTGGTGACTCAAAAAGATCTAATTCACTTTTCATACATTCAATAAATCCTGCCATCATAAATAAATTAACAGTTGCCAAATATATCAGTAAACTTCCTTCTTCTAGAACGTTTAGTTTTCATATGATCTTTTTTCTTTAGTCGTTTGAATTTTATACGTTTTCCATTCCCTTCTTGTATATTTCTAATTTTGCTAATAACTTTTTCTTTTAAATTTCGAACAGCCTTTTTTCCCTGTTTAGTTAATATAGTCTTTATAGGTTTAGTACCTTACACTTCCAAAACGGATTTTCCAATTTCGAATGAATGATTTTTTAAAGCATTAAATCCAGTTTTCATTAAAGGTTTTAGATGTGTATACAAGGCCGAAAAAAATGAACCAATTCCACGACCATATTGAACAATTCTAGGAGAATTGTATATGTCTCCTATATTATCCAAATTTGATCCAGATTGATTAGGATGGTACTCAGAATAAATCTTGTCCATGGTTTGCATATAAATGATATCAGTACAACTTATGAAGCTTCTTTAATATTACGAAAATGTAACGTACAGTAAACGGGGTATTCATTCGACACAATATTTATTTTCTTACCTTCATCATCTCGTATCATTATAGAAATATTATTTATATTTGAAGATTCCAATGGATAATTTTCAATATTTTTAAAGTGAAGTTAATACACTTTGTTTTTTGATCGCCTACATATCTTGGTGGCGAGCATCTCCCTCAGAGTGAGGGTTCGTGCGTTGGGTTTGGGTCCCACCACGGAAAAAACCTATGCGCCCAATGAAAACAAAAAAGAAGCCTCGGATAACGACCGATTACAACGATGACGACCCACGCAAACGTTTTAAGGACCATGATTTACGGATATGCACCTGGAATGTCCGGACCCTTTATAGGGAAGGTGCCTCTATCCAGCTGGCAGATGTCCTCGAAAAATATAAGGCTGACATCACCGCTATCCAGGAGATGCGATGGACGGGACAGGGCTGTTCGAAACAAGCGTCCTGTGATATCTACTACAGCTGCCATGCGGAGAGACACGAATTTGGATGTGGATTTGTGGTCGGCAAGAGACTCCGCCACCTTGTCTCTAGGTTCACGCCCGTGGACGAAAGGCTGGCAACAATCCGCATCAAGGCTAAATATTTCCATATCAGCCTAATTTGTGCACACGCTCCGACGAACGAGAAAGATGACGAGACAAAAGAGCGCTTCTACGAGCGCCTAGACAACGCATACGAGCGCTGCCCCCGCCACGATATCAAAATCGTGCTAGGCGATTTTAACGCCAAGGTGGGCAGAGAAGCCATCTATTGTCCCACAATCGGAAAATTTAGCCTCCATGCCAACACTTCCGATAACGGAACGAGGCTAATCGACTTCGCCGCAGCACGAAACATGGTAGTTAGTAGCACTAGATTCGAACATTTCGATATCCACAAGGCCACATGGTTGTCGCCCGATCAAAAAACTCGAAATCAAATTGATCACGTTGTGATTGACGGAAGGCACGCTTCAAGCGTGATGGACGTACGCACAATCCGAGGTGCCAATATGGACTCGGATCATTACCTTGTAGCAGCCAAGGTCCGCACACGCTTAAGCGCTGCGAAGAACGTACGGAACCAAACGCAGAGAAAGCTAGACGTCGGAAAGCTGCAATCACAACAGACAACGCAAGCCTTTTCCACTCGACTCTCACACCTGCTTAGACAAAGCACTCCTCCTCTCGATGATATAAGCGCGCAGTGGAATCATATCTCCTGCTCTATGCGTACGGCTGCCGAAGAGGTGCTTGGATTCCAACGCCCCCTGAGGAATCAGTGGTATGACCAAGAGTGTCGCGCGGCCACTGCAGAGAAAGACGCTGCGTACAAATCCACCCTGCAGTCAGTAGCTACGCGAGCTGCGAAGGAGCGATACAAAGAGAAGAGGAGGGAAGAGAGACGTCTTTTCAGGCGTAAAAAAAGCGAGGCAGAAAGACGTGAGTGTGAGGAGATTGAGATGCATGGGGACAGGAATGAGGCTCGAAAATTCTTCGAGAAAATAAGACGCCTAGCCGGAGGTTCGAAATCCGGAGCCTCTTCCTGTAAAGATGAGAACGGAAATCTAGTGACAGATATCCAGAGCACACTGAAAATATGGAGGGATCACTTCTCTAAACTGCTGACCGGTGATGATGACCTCAATTCCACCGATAGAGAAGCAAACCCGGCAACCCCAGTACTTGATGACGACGTTGAGATTCCGCCACCCGACCATGACGAGGTCAGAACAGCCATTGCTCGGCTGAAAAACAACAAAGCCGCAGGTGCTGATGGCCTGCCTGCTGAATTGTTTAAGACCGGAGGCGAAGAGCTAATAGAGAGCATGCACGAGCTCGTAAGCAGAATATGGTCGGATGAAAGCATGCCAAGTGACTGGAACCTCAGTGTACTCTGCCCAATCCTTAAGAAAGGGGATCCCACTATCTGCGCCAACTACCGTGGGATCAGCCTACTCAATATCGCATACAAGGTTCTATCGAGCGTATTATGTGAAAGACTGAAGCCCATCGTCAACAGACTGATTGGACCTTATCAGTGCGGCTTCAGACCTGGAAAGTCCACCATAGACCAGATTTTCACATTGCGCCTAATCCAGGAAAAGACCCTAGAAAAACAGATCGACACCTACCACCTATTAGTCGACTATAAAGCCGCCTTCGACACTCCGATAAGGGAACGATTATACGCCGCAATGTCTGAGTTCGGTATACCTGCGAAACTTATAAGGCTTTGCAGGATGACCCTGAGCAACACACGTTGCTCAGTGAGAATAGGAAAAGACCTCTCCGAGCCATTTCATACCGAACGAGGTTTCAGACAGGGTGACTCCCTATCGTGCGACTTTTTTAACTTATTGATGGAGAAAATAGTTCGAGCTGCCGAACTCCGTCAAAGCGGCACTATCCTCAACAAAAGTGTCATGCTGCTCGCATATGCCGACGATATTGATATCATTGGCAGGAGCACACGAGCAGTCAGCGCAGCATTCTCCAGATTGGAGAAAGAGTCGCGTCGAATGGGTCTAGCGGTGAACGAGGACAAGACGAAGTTCCTTGTGTCAACAAGCAAAAAAAAGTCCGTGCGTCTTGGACAAAAAGCTGATTTTGACACCCACAAGTTCGACATTGTGAAGGATTTCGTCTATCTGGGATCCAGCGTAAACAGCAACAACGACGTCAGCCTGGAGATCAAACGGAGAATAACTCTTGCCAACAGGTGCTACTTTGGGCTCAGTAGGCAATTGAGAAGCAGAGCCCTCTCTCGCCGGACAAAAATAACGCTCTACAAGTCACTCATCATGCCCGTCCTACTTTATGGTGCAGAAACATGGACGCTGGCCACCACCGATGAGAGAGTACTGGGAGCGTTCGAGAGAAAGATTCTCCGTAAAATCTTTGGCCCTATCTGCTTTGCTAACGAGTATCGAATCAGGATGAACCACGAGCTGTATGAGATATTCGACGACATTGACATAGTCAAGCGCATCAAGATCCAGCGGCTTCGCTGGCTAGGTCATGTCGAACGAATGGATGAAAACACTCCAGCCAAGAAGGTGCTTGAATCGAAACTCGAAGGTGGACAGCGTAGAAGAGGGCGTCCAAATCTGCGTTGGAAAGACCAAGTTGAGGACAACCTGGCAACGCTTGGTATTTCTAACTGGCGTCAGCGCGCGCAAAGCAGATCCGACTGGCGCGGCTTCATCTCAGCGGCCAAAACCGACCCACGGTTGTAAGGGCCATTTAAGTAAGTAGTAACATATCTTGGTTTAATAATATCTGTGTACACAAACACTAGGTTTTATAGCTGACTAGATCTTAATTTATAATTTGTATGTGAATTAAATTTTTCATAAGAATTCGATATAACATCTAGCATTTTAAGTATTGTATTCTCCGAAATAAAGTGTCTATTAATACTGCCTTTTACGCCAACCAATTCAGGGTTTTCATTTTTACTATCTTCAACGTCTAATTTTTCAGTTACTAATTTTAAACTTGTATCTTTTTTATTATCTATATTCAACTCTTCTTTATTTTTATTTTTCTTTTTTATTATGATTTCTACATTTTGTGGTTTTTTTTCTCTATTTATGATAGCCTGATTTATATTGTCCATAAAATTTTATCTACTTTTAGATCACTATTTACATTTTTGATATTACTTTAATTTAATTTTATTGATTTCAAAATATCTTTTTTATCCAAATTACGGGCTACTTTAAATGTAGATGGGCTATTGACAAGTTGAAATGAAATTTCTGTTAAACCTACAACCCAGTTTTCATTTAAAACCAAAGATTCTTTTAATAAATTTGTAAATGTAGATTTAGTGTTTTCATAAATATTTGTGGAATTGTTACTTAATAAAGTAATATAAAAACTAGAATCTCCCATCTTATAATTTCAAATGTTTAAATAAGAATGACAGTTATTTTTTTTAATAACTTCATTTATATTAATATTGCAACAGTTTACTTAGTTATTAAATCGTTTTTGTTAATCCATGAATTATGTTCACTTCCAAATCCTAGCCACTTGACATACACCATATCCTTTTTTCTTTTTAAAGCCTTTTCATCTAGACACATATTTGATGTTTCTGTTTTAAGTAATTCTTCTTCATAAAATCCACCTTTTATTATTTCTCCTTGATAATCAATTAATTGATAAGTAATTGGATTTGTGATCTTTATTTTATTTATCTTGAATACCTCATTGGACGAATTGGATTCATATGCTTTGTATAAAGTACCTTTATATTTACTAATTCGAACATCATCTCCAATTTTCAATTTACTCGTCTTAAATGTTTTAATATGATTGTAAACTGTATTTAAAAGTATTTGTTGATTAGATTTATTGACAATTTTTGGAGACATTTTAATACTACGATGATATCTATTATTATATATATAGATATTTTTTGTAATCAAGTTCAACCATTTATAATTCACTTGAAGACTAAAGTCTTTCCACATTAAATTTTTAAATTTAAAAATAAAAATTATTGAAGCCTTCATATTAGAAAATGTATAATAATGGTTTATTTCAAAATTGTTCATTAATTTTTTAAAATTAGAACTGAAAAATTCTTTTTCTTTACCTTGATCAGATTGAATATTATTGGGAATTTTTTTTCCTATTTTTACCTAGAATATTATGCATAGCTAAGGTTACATCGATCCCACTTTTGGTTTTAACAGGTAAAGCATATGCGTATTTAGAAAAAACATCTATTAAAGTCAGTAAATATTTATATCCTTTATAAATCTTTGCAAAAGGTATCATTTCTACAAGATCGATTTGCCAAGTATCTGAAATACCCTTTTGAATAAACCTACGCCGTTTAAAATTTCTTCTTGCTTGTCGATGCAATTCATTTACAAGAACTTCTTTACTCATTGTGAGTTCAACCAATAATGTAAATGATTGATTTTTTAAAATTTATATTTATATAAAAAAAAAACTTGTTTACAATATTTATATTTATTAGAAGTGCATCATTAAATAGGGAATAATGTTTCATCAATTTGTGTATCCATTTACAATGTTAGTTTGTGGACCATCAGGTTGTGGCAAATCAACATTTATTATAAATCTTATTAACAATAAACATTTAATTAGTTCTCCTATTACAAAAGTAATTTGGTGTTATGCTGAAAAAAACTCTTTACCGGAACTTGATAATGTAAATTTTATTGAAGGCATATGACCATATGACTTTGAGAATTCAGCTAATGAATATACATTAATAATTTTAGATAATTTAATGTTAGACTCATTTAATAAAAAAGTTAGTGAACTATTTACTAAAGGTTCGCATCACCGCAATTTATCAGTTGTTTTAGTAACTCAAAATATTTTTCATAAGGGAACATATATAAGAGATATATCATTGAATTCAAATTATATAGTTATGTTTAAAAATCCTAGAGATAAACTACAATTTCAATGCTTGGAAAGACAAATTTATCCTGAAAATTATAAAGAATTAGTTCGAGTATATAACACTTGTACTGAGAGTGCTCATGGTTATTTATTAATAGATCTTACACAACAAGCACTTAACGCATTAAGATTCCGATTTAACATTTTCAATAAAGAATATTGTTACTGCTTTGTTTCACTCCAAAATGACCTGCAAACTGAAAGATTGAAAAAGAGCAAATATATTCTATATGTTCTTAAAAATGCTAAACCTAAATTGCGAAATGCAATTCTAAAAAACGCGGATGATAATCTTATAAAAGCTATTAATGAAATTGCATTTAATGTTTTACATAAAAATCATAATGTAAAGAAAAACGATCTAGTAAAGTTAAAATCATATAAAAATGTCATTAGAAAACTTTGCTGCTCAAGAACTGTTTTCCGATCGAAGAGAAACCATCTAATCAAACGAGGAGGATTTATTCCAATTTAGATTTCTTCTGTTTTAAGCGGTGTTATAGGAAAAATTTTAGAAAATGTCTAATAGTTTCTCCAAGCTTATATTATTAAACCCTTCTACATATGAACGCTATTCTAACGATATGTCAGATTCAAATTTTTTAAAACGAAAACTTCTTCCAATATATGCCACTCATACACTTAAAGATATAAATAAATGGTATGGAATAAAACAGGAACTCGCAAAGTATTTGATTACCAAACAAGAAATAAATATTAAGAAAGAGAATAAATCGGTTAAGTCGTATAAATCATTAAGGGATAAAGATACTCAAACAAAATGGATATTTAAAAACGAAAATGAAACTCAAACAAAAGATATTGGAAAAAAAGATTTTGCTGACTTTAATGCTAATGAACATATATTTAGCAATATTAACGAAGATGAAGTAAATTCTATGGATGTGGATACAACAATTAATAAAATAAACCATTCCTCTGCAAGTTCTGCAGCTAAACGTTTAAAAAAACTTTTCAAATCATGGATCACCTAAAGTACGGATTTTGTAAAGTGATGGAAGTAAAATTACACCGAAAACTAAGCAAACTCTATTACCATATCAATACTCACCTCGCTTAACTCGTCAAAAAAATAAAACATTACAATATGATTATGATGATGTTAATTGGTATAATATTAAATAAACAAAACATTTTTAAATATATAAAAATTGAATTTTTATTTTATTATTAATTTAATACATTATAAATTTATATAATATAAATCTACTAATTAAAATAATATAATTTATATCTATATATCTATATTCAAAAAAATATCTAAATCATTATTTAAAGCTTTGATATAATCAATTTTGTAATGTCCCCAAGCAAGTGTGTTTATACCATCATCTAGTATATACCGTTTATCATCTATAAAATTAAGTGATAATTTATTTACACATTGTGTATATAAAATATGGGCTTTAGATCTTATTATATACATTTCTCTCATTATAACTTTCTTATTGTAAAGGCATGTTTTATAATCATGAATAGTAAATGTTTTACTAACTGATTTTTTAACACCCTTGGCTTTTGATGTTGGTGTATCATTTTCAACAGTAAAAAAGAATGTTTTGGGTTTAAGACATATTATTTCTTTCATTATTTTGCCATTATTTTCGTCTTTCATCAAACCCACAACTTTACAATTATTTTGATGATAACCATATATATTAGGATTCTCATTACTAGAAGTGTCAAAAATATAATTTGATGGATCAGTTTTTTCAACATCTTCATAAATGTCTTTATAGAAATCATTTGTTTTAATCTCAACTATAAGAGAACCTGTGTCCGTGTAAGCTAATCTTACATTAGTATTAAGTTTAGTTTTTAAGTAAATATAATAGAAGTCGTACATTTTCCATTTCGATAAATCTAATACACAAAATCCTGTATAAATGGGTTTATTTAACTTAACTTTAAGAACTTTTGATTCTATTACTATCATATTTTCATTAATATTAGTTCTTCTATGGAATGCTGGATTTGCTATTATTGATCTGGCTCCTTTAACTTTACCATTATTCTCCCAATGGCAACAAATGTTTACATTTCTTCTATTTTCAACATTTTCAACAATGCTGGATTTGCTATTATTGATCTGGCTCCTTTAACTTTACCATTATTCTCCCAATGGCAACAAATGTTTACATTTCTTCTATTTTCAACATTTTCCATTGTTTTGACATAAACTGAATTATTCATTAATTTATAAAAAAATTTCTCAAACTCATTGGTAGCTTTAGACCTCACTAATGTATTCAGATCTATATACTTTTTAAGCCAACAACTTTGAGAAAACTCTACAATTCTATATACTTTTTTTAAATTAAACCATTTTTAATTCATTCTTGAAGCATTTTATAACGTATTTTATACCTATTCTTATTATTAAGATCTGCTATAATTTTTTTAGAATTAGAATTGCAAGAAGGTGGTGTTTTATTTTCTTGCTTGTTCAGCAATATAATCGAGACTTCCTTTTGTTGCCGATGAGAAAGGCGCGAACGTTTTCCGGCATTTGTTCAAGAAATAATGCATTAAGAACTTTCACTCACCTGACCACAATCTGCAAATAATGAGTTGGTTTTTGGTCACCTATGGAATTTCCAGTTAATAGGCGTCGCAGTTTCTTCTCTTCCGATTCTGCAAACGCTGCGATGAGCTTTTTCTTAAGAGCTTCGTATTTGCATCCTTCTGACGGTGGTGCTAAAATAATTTCACCCTCGAACTCCAGCGTTGTTGGATCCAAATTGCACAGAATATGGTCAAACTTAATGTCACCACGTGTGATCCTGTTAATTTGAAAGATGGCTTCCACTTGTGTAAACCACAGCCTAGGATTACCCTTCCAAAACGATGGAATTTTACAGAATGCTGCAGTTGCAATTTGTTGGGTTGGTTGTTGCAAATTAGATAATAGTGGAGTCGTTGCATCCTCTTGATTCTGTTGAACAATTGCTTGCGATCCATGTGCAGGTGAATGTTCTAGCGGAATTTTTGCGTTAATCAGGGTCACCAATGTAGGTTTGATGTAATAAAAAAAAATTTATAAAAATCAAAACTATCTTTATTAAAATTTTAAATCGCAGTGAAAAATTAAAAATATTTTTTGAAATTAAAAACAATAGAAAATTGATTATGTTAAAAATAATGATTTACAAATTGTACAGTAGAACAATTAAAGTTAAAGTATTTGAATAACTTAAATAATGAATATAATGAACACCACAGCTGTATCAAATGTCATTGTAAGAGCTTTATCAAACCTTTTTATCCAGCTAATGGTTACTTGGGCACCTACCCCTATTTGGATGCAGAAACGTCATCCAAGGCGCCAGCCCACTATTCGATCCTATAACACTATTAAAAATAACGAGAAAAAATGTTTGCCATATACATCACATTCTATATAATTTGCGTTTGCTGATTTTAAATGCACGGTTTTTTTCTTTTACGTTACGTTTTTAATAAAATTGCTATCGATATTTAATAGCATTCATTAGTATATTAAATTTATTGCAATTTTCTCTAAAACTTTACGTAATAAGAAAAAACCGAGTATGTAGTCATAATGAGCACCAACGAATTATATAAAATTGATATATGGGATGTCCATGGCAAAAATAGTTTTGGGTGGTGTAATCGATCCAACCCATGAGTTCTTAGGGCGGTTATCCGCCCTCCATTTAAAGGTAGTATAAGTTCCGTTGTCTTGTTTATGTATATGTTTTTGATTTAAAAATTTCCTCTATCTTCTTTAAAAAATTGTTAATGTCATGTTTGTTGAGTGATTTACATGCAAATGAGATAGATTGTAACGACACATTTTTATGCAAATTGGTGTCGCATAGTAACTGCATAAATTTACTGCGAGGAACAAAATAAACGCAGCTGCGATATTAAACGCAGCCCAACTTCGAAACAACATCAACGCGTCACCAACGTCGACCGATAACTTTCCAATAACTGAAGCGAGAATAATACTGGAAGCAAAGTTACAAAGACGAAGGCAACAAAACAACAACATTCACGGCGAAGCAGATTCCAGTGGCGAAAAGAAACGCGTATAAAAGCCAGCGCGCAACAGAGATCGCTCTCATTTGCTGCCGACCGCTTAGTGTTTTGTTTTATTGTTTGTTTTACGTACAGCAAAAGCACTAAGTGGGTTGCGGGGAACTGCTTAGTGGCTCGTTTTATTGTTTGTTTTACGTACAGCGAGCGCTAAGTGGACCCAAGATTAACTTACGACGCTTGGGCAAAGAATGTATACGCTCTGGTTATGAGCTAGTCAGAATCTCTCGCATACACAAGCCGCCGAGGCCGCTCTCTCACACGAAAGATGCCGCATGTAAGATTGTTCTTTTATTAACATATATATAAATAACCCTTTAAATAAATTAAATGAAATATAATAAACTAATAAATTTATATCAAACATAAAATTAAACCGCGTCGCATTTTATTTAAAACCCTTGGGGATCCCTGCAAAATATAACTTTTGTAACGCATACGAACACCTGGAGCCCGCTGAGCGTGCCCTGGCTATAGACCGGAAACCGGGTTCGTTACATGGCGCCCGAGCAGGGACCCTGGAATGCGAAATAAAAATTAAATAATTGCATACGATTTAATTGCCCGCGGTTAAAATAAATAAAGCGATAAGAAATCGCCGCGCAACATTGAAATACGAAAAGTAAAAAAAAAGGCGCGCGTCGCTACAGCAAGTGAGCCCCTGAGAAAAAAAATATGTGAAAGAGAACAGCGCATTGAAATACGAAAAGTGAAAAAAAAACGCACGTAGCTACAGCAAGTGAACCCCTGAAAATAAAGAAATACAAAGAGTGAAAAAAAAAGAACAGTGCGTCGCTACAGACAGTGAGCCCCTGAAAAAAAAAGGAATCGAAAAGAAAAGAGAGAGAGCGAACGTTGCTAAAGTGAACCCCGTGGAAACAATCTACGCAGTGAGAAAAAAAGGAAACAACAAGAAATAAAGACAGTGAAACGAAAAGACGGCAGCAAGCGTCGCTAAAATGAGCCGCACGAAAAACGCAGTGAAAATTAGCATCGCAAAATAAAAAGCAAGACAGTGAAAAAAAAAGACGGCAGCGACGAGCCGCAGAGAAAAGTGAAAAAAAAGAGACATAAACTATTAAAACCGTGAGAAAAGCGCGCGGCGCTATAGTGAAAAATAAAAAAAAGGCCCCAAGAACAAATTTAAACTCATCGAAACAAAAATATGGTCAAATTGACGTGGGTGTACGGTCTCCGCAAGGAGGACCTCACGGCGTACGCGGCGGAGTTTGGTTTCGTCGGTACCGGGACGGTGGAGGAGCTACGCAGGAGCTTTGCGGCCTTCATCAGCGACGGCCAGTTTTCCAGCGACGTGCTAGAAAAGCTTGAGAAGCTAGAGCTGAGGCACACGAAAAGTGCGTCACCATTACCGTCGGCAGTAGCCAGTGAACCGCAGGAGCAACAAAAACTGTCATTCGTCCCGTACATCACAAACCCCACGTTGACCACCAATTTGTTCCCCTTTGAAACGCAGTCTACAACCCACAACGCAGGTGCACTTTCGTGGGCACTGCCTACACTCACCACGAGGCCGGCAATGTCGCTGTTGCCACCAACATCACTTAATTTCCCCACCGTTTACACAACGGCCTGCACGCAAAATACCAGGCACGAACCCTACGGGGGCACCCACGCTCAACAGATGCCGCCATTCGTTGGCATGGCAGCAGCTGAACCCCCACCGGACGGACGGACATGGGAGCAACCAGCAACGCAGGACATTCGTACGGCGATGAATCATACAGGCACAACCGCGGCACAGGCGGCCGCTATGGATCGCATCTGCAAGTGGACAGTTAAGTTCGACGGCAACAGCGACCCGTTGGTCTTCATCGAGCGCGTCGAAGAGCTGACGCGGAACTACGGGATCAATCGCGACTGGCTATCAAACGTGATATCACACCTGTTAGTAGACAGGGCACAGGTATGGTATCGCACCAGTCGCACGCAATGGCAAAGATGGTGCGACTTCAAGGACGATTTGCTGCGATTTTTCCTGCCGTCAGGGTTTTATGAAGACCTAGACGATGCCCTCCGCAGCAGGATGCAGCGGCCACGTGAATCCTTTAGGGATTACGTCCTGGCTATACGGGATTTGATGCGGCACGCACAGTACAATGAGCAGCAGGAGCTGCAGCGCATATTAAGGAATTGCCGCCAAGAATATCAATTGTATATTGGGCGCCGCGATTTTTCGACACTGGCGGAACTAGTAGGACTAGCGGATGAATTGGACGTCATCAAAGGCATGGGACATGCGAACCACATCACGCGCAGTCACATGCACCACGTCCACGGGAGGAGCACAACCGTCGCTTAGACGATGACGCGGGCGGTAATATTAATCCACGGACCGCATGCAGACGATGCGGGCGTGACGGCCACTATCAGGCGGATTGCAGAAATGCTGCAGTTATGATTAGCTGGGAGTGCGGTAGAAGGGGCATGCGTACCTTGGACTGCTGTAGACGACGCTCGAGAAACTACAGGGCCCTCGCCAGTAGCGAGGGCTGGCGGCCCCGAAGAACTCACCCCGTATCCAGTAGTAGCATTGAAGCAGGAGGCGACACGCATTGTCGCGACAATCGCCATAGATGCCGAGTTGGCGATTGCAACGGTGGACACAGGCGCGACACGCAGTTTCGTTAGCGAATTTTGCGCGCAGATGATTCGAACTCCAACAAACTGCAGGAGTACAGACGTTCGGGTGAAAATGGCTGACGGCGTCGCCAGGCGCGTCAGTGAAGAAATTCAAGCGGTTGTCAGACTAGGTGACAAAGAGTGCCGCTTGGGTCTTTTGGTGCTACCAGAAGTCGTCGACGAGATCATCTTAGGGATGGATTTCTTGCAGCAGATGGGAGCCACCTTCAGTTGCGGCGGGCAGAGCGTGACGCTGCAAAAATGGGAGCAGCAACCAGATCAGTCACAGGTGTGCACGGTGGTGCGACCTGATCGACGCAGCGAGCAGGAAATAATCGATAAATTCTTACAGGACGAGCTAGGAAAATTTGTAGGTGGTGGAGGCACGAGCGACCTCACCACCCACAAAATAATAATGAAGGACGATCGCCCCATTAAGCAGCGCTATTTTCCCAAAAACCCAGCGATGCAGGCGATCATCAACGAGGAAGTCGACGCGCTTATCGCGAAAGGGTGCATTGAGCCGTCAGGGGGCCCCACAGCGCACCAATTGTCTTGGTGAAAAAGAAGACTGGGCAGTGGCGACTGTGTATTGATTACAGGCAACTGAATGCGCATTCAGTGCCTGACGCCTACCCCCTGCCGCGCATTCACCACATCTTTGATCGCCTGCGTAATGCAAAATATATAAGCAGTCTGGATTTGAAAAATGGTTATTGGCAGATCCCCATGGATGAGGGCAGCAAGGAGTTAATTGCGTTTACGGTGCCAGGTCGCGGGCTGTATCAGTGGCGTGTTATGCCATTTGGCTTGCACTCAGCCCCGGCGACATTTCAGCGGGCGTTGGATCGTGTCATAGGGCCCGACATGGAGCCGCACGCGTTCGCTTATTTGGACGATATTGTCGTCACAGGATCTACGCTGGAGGAGAACATCTCAAACTTGCGTGAAGTTTTCAGGCGTCTGTGGCAGGCGAAGCTGCAGCTAAACCAGGACAAATGCGAATTTTTCAAGCGCGAAATAAAATATCTCGGGCATGTAGTTAGCGATCAAGGCATCCACACAGACCCGGATAAAATTGCTGCTATCCAGGAGCTACGTCCACCAACAAACGTGCGCGAGCTGCGCCAGTGTTTGGGCATCGCATCGTGGTACCGACGGTTTGTACCCGAGTTCTCGGACCTGGTTCACCCCCTTACAAAATTGCTGAAAAAGGGGAAGCATTTCCGCTGGGAAGAGGAGCAACAGCTGGCGTTTGACCAATTGAAAGTGATGCTAACAGAGGCACCTGAGCTAGGTTGCCCGGACTTCACTCAAAAATTCACCTTGCAGACGGACGCAAGCAACTATGGTTTAGGCGCCGTGTTGACCCAGGATATTGATGGCAAGGAGCGTGTCATAGCGTACGCCAGTCGCAGGCTAAATAAAGCTGAGGAAAACTATTCCCCCACTGAGAAGGAGTGCCTGGCCATCGTTTGGGGAATAAGAAAAATGTGGCCATACCTGGAAGGCTACCGATTCCTAGTAATCACGGACCACCTGTCTCTCAAGTGGCTTAACTCTATTGAGAGCCCTTCAGGGCGTATCGCGCGTTGGGCGCTGGAATTGCAGCAGCACACCTTCGACATTCAGTACCGCAAGGGTAAGCTAAATGTTGTGTCGTACGCGCTATCGAGGCAGCCGATGGAAACGCTGAGAAAGACAGGCGAGGAGGCCCCTGTCGAGGAACGCTGTGCATGGACGGACAGACGCATGATGGAGGTACGCGATCAACCGGAAAAATTTCCTGATTATGCCATCGAGGAGGGCAACTT
The DNA here is from genome assembly GCA_951804985.1 of Dryomyza anilis. Taxonomy (NCBI): domain Eukaryota; kingdom Metazoa; phylum Arthropoda; class Insecta; order Diptera; family Dryomyzidae; genus Dryomyza; species Dryomyza anilis. The sequence goes on from OX638131.1 coordinate 72,220,662, forward strand.
GTATCGCCACATTCCTCAACACACTGATGACAGCGACTGCGTAGCTTGGAAGCTGTGCGTCCCGAAGATGCGTCCGCAAGACAATCGCTAGAGTATCCAATCGATACTACTGTCCAGGCATGTCTCGGACAATTCGTCGATATGTCCGTAACTGCGAGTCGTGTCAAAAATACAAGGCGTCGCAGCAAAAACCAGTGGGTAAAATGTTGACAAAAATTGCGCAGGAGCCGTGGTCATGGCTGTGCGCAGATTTTGTAGGTCCCTTACCGCGCTCGCTGACTTCTTTGAAAAATTTTCTAAATGGACAGAAATGGTACCATTGCGTAAGGCGACGAGTGAAAGTTTGCAACGAGCGTTTCGAGAACGCATTTTGGCGCGATACGGCGTCCCCAAGGTGCTCATTACGGATAATGGAGCACAGTTCACGAGTAGATCATTTCGCCGGTTTCTTGAAGATATGGTCATTAGACAGCAATTTACCGCCCCGTATACACCCCAGGAAAACCCCACGGAAAGGGCCAACAGGACTTTAAAAACTATAACCGCGCAGCTATCTGGTCACCAGCAAAATCGATGGGATGAGCAACTGCCGGAAATTTCACTGGCAATAAATTCCAGTGTGTCGGAGACTACCGGCTACAGCCCGGCGTACTTGACCCAAGGACGCGAGCCGTGCCTCCCCAAGGCGTTGTACGATGAGGTCACCGTAGGAACAGGCGTGGTGACGCAGACACCTGATGAACGAGCAGACGGGCTACGAGAAATATTTGGCATTGTGAAGCGACAGAGGGATTTGCGGCGAAATTGGCGCCAAAATATGATGGCCCTTATCGCGTAATTAATTTTGACTCGCCTGTAATCGCAAGGGTAAAGAGGCTAGGACAGTCCAAAACGCGGACAGCACATATCAGCGAAATTAAGAAATTTCACCAGGAGTACGGCGAACCAGGTGAGTCAACGCAAGCGACAGCAGCAACTATAAGGCAGCACAAGAGGCAACGTAGCAGTCGACAACGAGGAAGCAGCGACAATCGTGCCGGGGGCAACAATGAAACTTCGGTCGCAAAAATTTCAAACCCGTTTCGCGCGACACCGACAGCAATTTCAAACCCGTTTCGCGCGACACCGACAACAATTTCAATCCCGTTTCGCGCGACACCGACAGCAATTTCAAACCCGTTTCACGCGACACCGACAACAATTTCAAACCCGTTTCGCGCGACACCGACAACAATTATGAACCCTTTTCGCGCGACACCGCCCGCACATGTAAATCCCTTTCGCGTCCAAAGGACACAAACTCAAAGTTCGGGCAAATGTTTAAACAACGTCAAAGGCACAAGAATTCAGAGTACAGAGGAAACTCCTACGCGACACGGGGAAATTTTGAATTTCAACCGCGTAAACGTAGAAAACTCCATTCGCAAAAAGCGCACAAAAACATTTGTAAATGGTTCTGAAAATCGCGCGCGACAAAAATAAATAAATAATGGCTGGCATCGACAACCTCAAGCTTAAGGAGAGTGCATGCAGCTATCGGCGTAAAGTATTGATGGCGCTCTGCAACCATTGGGAGAACACGACGTGGAAGTCCTCAGTGGTCGGGGAGGCAAGAGGCTCCGTATAATAGATACGACAGCATTTGAAGCCGCATCAGGCGCGGCAGCAGAGACAACAACGACGAGCGAAATATTAAGAAAGGCCACAACATCGAGCGCGAGCGCAGCCGTGCCATTTACCGCAGCATTCGGTACAGCTCTAGCAGAGGCAACGACATCAGGAGCGACGAAAGCAAATGTAGCGGCAGAAGTAACGGCGGTCACCTACAACTCACTCACGAGTGCTCCGTCATCAGCACCTAGCTACATGCAGACGCAGAACGACCAGCAACTTCAGGTGGGGACCCCGTTTACGCCACAGACCGGAGAGATGTCACACGCGCCAACTACAGCGTTGAGCGCTGAACCACCAGTTCGCGATACCGACGACCGCCGCCTTTTTACATACCCTCCAGAGGTCAACATCTCGGTTGGAGATTACCGCTGCCTATCGGTAGGCCGCTTCCTCAACGACATTATTGTAAATTTCTGGATGCGATGGTCACTACAGGATGGTCTTGACGTGATACCAGATCGTCGAATCCATGGATACGAGACACGATGCGGCAGATGGCCGAGTTCGCGACAGACGCGGGGACTGCGAACTCAGCAGTGCAGACGACGACAGATGCATCACGCGCCATAGATGAGGTGCCGAGTGGCGCAGAAGAGGCATCGGGCACTACCGAAGATGCGCCGAGTCCTTCGCAGCAGGTGGCCGGATACGAAGAGGTCAGCAACACACAGATGCCTGCATTTTCGGCAGCAACGCAGGAGGTTACAAGCGAGGAGACGAGCACCACACAGCGGACGGCTGTGGTGGTTGCGCAGGAGGCTGCACCTACAGCAGCGAGGCAGCAGGCCGCCGCAGAAAAGGCGTCAAATTCCACACAGCAGACGGCTGTGGTGGTTGCGCAGGAGGCTGTACCATCAGCGGTAACGCGGCAGGTGACCGCGGACGGGGTGGCGGCAGATGGCGGTGCAACCGGTGACAACGATCACGACGACGGCAACAGAAAACTCATCTGTTGCACCAGTAGCAGCAACTCCATGGCGAAGTGCGGCTGCTAGAAAGACATACGAGCCGGCCGAGAAGGCTATTTCCGAGCGTGGTGGTAGCAGCGATAGCGGAAGTGACAGCAGTAGTGATAGCAGCAGCGACAGTGGCAGCGATAGTACAACAACTCAGCAGCCAATTACCTGGAAGAAGGCTCAGAGTCTACAACAACTACCCAAAACACCACACAATGGCCCCGCGAGCTTTTTGATCGAGCCACCGAAGCAAGTCAGCAAAAACCTGGAAGCGGTTGACCTTTACTCGCACCATAGATGGCATCCAATACCGAGTACGGATTAATTGCTCTGGGACGATAACCATCACAAATCTGACGCACATCCGTTTACCCCCACCGAAGTAAAGGGGGGGTGTGACGACACATTTTTATGCAAAATGGTGTCGCACAGTAACTGCATAAATTTACTGCGAGGAACAAAATAAACGCAGCTGCGATATTAAATGCAGCCCAACTTCGAAACAACATCAACGCGTCACCAACGTCGACCGCTAACTTTCCAATAACTGAAGCGAGAATAATACTGGAAGCAAAGCTACAAAGACGAAGGCAACAAAACAACAACATTCACGGCGAAGCAGATTCCAGTGGCGAAAAGAAACGCATATAAAAGCCAGCGCGCAACAGAGATCGCTCTCATTTGCTGCCGACCGCTTAGTGTTTTGTTTTATTGTTTGTTTTACGTACAGCAAAAGCACTAAGTGGGTTGCGGGGAACTGCTAAGTGGCTCGTTTTATTGTTTGTTTTACGTACAGCGAGCGCTAAGTCTCTCGCATACACAAGCCGCCGAGGCCGCTCTCTCACACGAAGGATGCCGCATGTAAGTTTGTTCTTTTATTAACATATATATAAATAACCCTTTAAATAAATTAAATGAAATATAATAAACTAATGAATTTATATCAAACATAAAATTAAACCGCGTCGCATTTTATTTAAAACCCTCGGGGATCCCTGCAAAATATAAATTCTGTAACGCATACGAACACCTGGAGCCCGCTGAGCGTGCCCTGGCTATAGACCGGAAACCGGGTTCGTTACAAGGTAAATCTGTTATTATGTCTCCTTGAGAGAGAATCGCACTCAGAGCGTAGTCAGAGGCGACCGTTGTCAAAACAAAAGTTTTGTTGAAATTCGGATACTGAAGTATTGGCGGATTTATTGATTTCAATTTTAGTGTTACGAATGCATTTTGGCATTCTTCTGACCAGATGAATGTTTGATTCTTTTTTAAAAGTGCATTTCGCAAAGCTTTCGAAAATTTAGGTAATCTACACACACAGAAATATACTGTCGTTTTTGGCTACATCTTCAACTGTTGAAATGGAGCCGACAGTAAGTTATTGTCGAATGGCTGTTGTTTCGACAGTAGAAAGTGTCGTTTGTCATAAGTTTCAAATTTGAAGATAAAAGTTACTACTGTTGATCTGACAGTTGCTTTTGTCGACCATATAATAACAATTGTTTACTGTTGTTTTAACAGGTCCAACTTTGAACAATGTTTTCCAATTTAAAAGTAGAAAACCGTTTTTGTAATTGAAAGCCTTTTTGTTTAATTTAATTCATAAAGTTTTTTTCCAATAAAGTATCTAGTGGTATTGTCAATATTAACAAAATGGATGGAATGATACATATAGGACTGATTCCCAACTCGCAAGTATAACCACTATTAATTTACCACTTCTTAAGAACTGAAAAATCCTAATGGTCAAATTTCATTACCTACACCGAGAATCATTTCAGCAACATATGAACGTACAAGTTATGAAACATAAATACAAATACAAATAAAACAACAAGCACCCGCGTAATTTACCCCAGATAGTTTGAATTCTAAAGATACACACAAACTTTCGGTCAGAAACAGATTGTCGCGATTCCAACGAGGAAATTAGATAATTTGTAGACGAGTACTGTCCAGGGAAGTGGATAACATCTAAACAACATAATCCAAAGAATTCTGAAAGACAAAGGAAAGTATTAATATGGGCCAATCCTTAGAAAGTAATGCGATGCAACACCTTAAGTTGAAACACCCATACCAGAAAGGGTACTATCACTCACAATCAAACCAACTTTCATCAGGACGTTGCAAACAGTACAAATATCCTGACTAGACCGGACCATCGGAAAACTCTCAAATAACATTACCAATTTTTTGCATCTAAGAATGAATGAATAAACAAATGAACAAAAGAAAAATGCACATATGCCCACATAAATGTAACTGCAGTCCTGAGTGAAGTACCCTCTGCAAATCATTTGGAGAACCGCAAACAATGTGTGGGGAACAATGATTGACCGTTCAATGATCTTCGATCAGTTTTTAAAAGTGACAAGTTTAATAACAAACCAGTTGGGAAGGTTAGAACCAGGGCTCAAGTGGAACCGGAACCGGACTGGAACCGTTTCATTTTTATGGAACCGGATCTGGAACTGGGACCGTTTTTTAAATTTTTTATGGAGCCGGAACTGGAATCGTTTATGTATTTTTTATAGAACCGGAACTGGAATAGAAAACCAGAACCGGAACTGGAACCATTACTAAATAAATCAGATCAGAAATTAATATATCAAAAAAATAATAATTAAATCAATTTGGATAATGATTTTGGAAACAATAACAAATATTAATTAAGTTACACATGTGGACAATGGCATTTTAAAAAATGTTGAGCTTTGCAAATTTTCTTATACATATTGATTGTCATACAAAATATGTTTAGTATTTTTGACAAATATTCCATTCACTTATTTCTCAAAAAATGTATATTATAATTAATGTTGACATTTTACTTACGTTTAAGATCGTGTGCCCGCGAGCAAACTTAAATACGGCTAAGAAACCATACGACTTTATAAATGGTCAATTCCCATATAATCCATATAGGTGCCGTGACATAACCCCCAACGGACATAACCCCCAATTCGATTTTGGGAGTTATGTCCGTCGGTGTTTCGGAAATTTTATTTCCAAAAAATCTCGCGATTTTTTGTAAATAAAATTTCATTCTACTCATTAATGAATAAAACAAAAATATAATTTTATTGCGATATTTATGTATTTATACGTAACTGAAGCGCCGCAGGTGAAATTTTATTTCCAAAAATCGCGCGATTTTTTATAAATAAAATTTTATTCTACTCAATTATTAATAAAACAAAAATATAATTTTATTTGGATATTTTTTGTATTTATGTGAAACTGATGCGCCGCTGGCTAAATTTTACTTATATTAAGTCCGCGTTACTATGCGGGCAACGTGGACTTAACCCCCAAAATTCATTGGGTGTTTTAACCGAATTTTTTTTGCGATTATGTCCGCGGATCTCGGCGAACATAAACCCCAATTCGAATTTGAGGATTATGTCCGCATAGCAACGCGGAGTTTATGTAGCTAATTGCATAGTACCATGCAAAGGAATATGTCACATTTAAATATTGAACACAACAGATGAAACTGTTGTCGTCGCAGAATTAAAACTAAAACAGAATCGTTAGCAAATTACAAGATACTTACACAAGGAACAAATAATACTGACGGACGATTTAAAAGATTAATGAAATTGGTTAACATTGATGGGAATGCTGATATTGTCAAAACATAACTTCTAAACATTTTTGATGAATCTCAAAATGTATTTCATTTAGAAGACATCAAACAATTTTTATAATCAGAAAATAGCACTTTCAGACAATACATAAATTATCATTAAAAATTATAGACTTGCTCATGCACAGCATGATGAGATCAATACTCAAGTACAGAAACTATTAGACACAATTTACCACTTTTACTAGTACCAAAAATTCAAAAGATTCAAAAAATGGCGTTTAGTAGTCGATTTCAGAACACTAAAACAGATTTCAGAACACTAAAATAGATTTCAGAACACTAAAATTGTCAATGACAAATTTCCTTTAACACGCATTAAAGACATATTAGACAAATTAGGTCGAGCAAAATATTTCAACTAGTTCTATTTCTACTAAACTAGTTAATTTCACCAAATAAGCTTTAACAAAGCGTCAAGACAATTGACGGCATTTTCAACTGATAACGGCCATTACCAATTTAAAAGATTACCTTTTGGGTTAAAAATGCCATCAAACAGTTTTCAAAGAATTCTTACAATAGCATCATAGGTTAAGATTCAATTGCATTTTTATACGTAGACGGTATTATAATATTCGGTTGTCAAATCAAAAATTCTTCAGCGTTTGAAAGTTTGTAGTTATTTTGAGGATTCGTATACCCTGGTGACCTGTATACCACTTTTAATGGTAACCACACATATATGTAGGGTATTTATAGTCGGCTTAGACCGACTATAATTTTGATGATCCTAACTATCATAATAACATCTACTTTAAAATTTCTTATGTGTTCTAACCAGGGCTAGGAACCGAAATTCTATTTTCTGCGGTTCCAGTTCCGGTTCTATAAAAAATGGTTCCGGTATCGGTATCGGTTCTGGTTCTTAAATTTTTTTTTCGGTTTCAGTTCCGGTTCCGGTTCTTTGAAATATATAATAACGATTCCAGTTCCGGTTCCACAAACAAGCCAAAAAACGCAATAAAAATATATATTTTTTTTATTTTTACGTAAAAACATAATGAAATTTATATACATATCTATCTATGTATATAAAAATTAATTGCCGTGCATTAGTCTCGCAAAAAAGTTATAACGGATCGACTGATTTGGATGATTCTTTTTTGTTTTATTCGTCTCAATACTGGGAATTCAAAAACTCCCAAGGAAAAACTGGAAAAATCGAAATTTGTGTTTTGTATGAGAATCTATTAAGTCCACCACCAATGGGAATTGTATTTTATTATGAGGATTCGTTTATATAGCCACTACGGATAGATTGGACAAAAGGGAGTGGCACGTCCCATACAACCAAACTTTTTATATGATATTACTCCTGACCTTCTATGAGGAGATTTTAATAATGTGACGCGGTATGTTTTTCCCTTAAGACTTTTTTCACATGTCGAAGAAGTAAGTAAGGGAATTTTAGTTTGAAGCATTACAAACTATCTCGATATAAGAAACTGCACATTTCTGAAAAAGTTGTTATATTCCAAAACTCCATTATATCTTTCTGATAAGCTACGTCTTAGCGTTTCAAATAGAAGCTTCAATTTTATTTTGCCAAAATTTAACTATCTACAATCGCAAAGACTATTTTTCATTAACGCAATTCGACTCTGGAATTAATTACCACTTAATATTTAAAATATAAACAGAACATGTAGATTTAGGTATTATATACTAATACATTTTTCAGAAAAATAATGTATTAACATCTTAAATCTACTATTTATAAGTAACCACACATCTAATTTCTATTTAAATATGATAATTTATAAGTACAATTTTTGCATTATTCTTAATTTTTAATTTTTACTTTTTATAAACTGACATTTTGATTATCTACGTAATTTAATGTTGTTGAACTGTAAAATAATCATTTCTTATTGTACTAATATATAAATCAAATCAAAAAATACTTCGCACCGATGATGCTGTGCACATGTCCAGCTTGTATATATACAACGAAAAAAATACTGTATTAAAAGGAAGAAAAATGTATTTAAAATAAATACATATGTATTTGATTTACGTCTATACACAAATGTATTCGTTTTTACTTCATTGATATCGTTATTTTGTATACTACATAATTTTACTGTATTTCTATAGATTTTTTATACATTTGTATTGAAAATTACTACATTTTATTTTTTTAATACGAAATATGTAGATACATTACTACATCTTCATTTATTTTAACTACATTTCATATTTATTTAAAAACACAATTATGAAACAACACAATTTAAATTATTAGCTAAAAATCATCTTTCCAGATGGTGTGGTTTCAAAGATTTGGACATATCTGAAATGTTTAAAATATTATATATTAAATATTGACATTTTATCTTTAACTAAATCAAAATGAGTATAGGGGTGGTGTAAGACGGACGGAGAATCATGGACAGGCCACACTTTAGAAATTAGAAAAAACTTAGTGGCCTTTAAAGAAGGAATTTGGGTGACAGAATTTTTAGAATATTAGGAGACAGTTTCACATGGCAGCCATTAAGCTCGAACGGGCGACAATTTATTATATTAACCCCCTGATCATGTATTTCCCGGTAACAACGCTATCGGCTACAATTCGTTTCAAAATCGGTTTATTAACGTGTGACTCCAATTTTTATTTCATGTATCAAACGAAACGTTGAGTACGCTTGTTTTGAGAGTTGTTTCATATAAATCATACGCGAAAGTAAAAAAAATACATTTTTGTATATCAAAAATATTGAACAAGCGTACTCAAACGTTCGAATCAAAGAGCGAAACGAACGAAACGTTTTAAATACGTTGTACCAATTTTAGACGAAGGGTATTGAAAACGAGACGATAATAAAAAGATACATGATAAGGAGCTAAATAAACTTTTATAGAAAATAGAAAATATTTGTGTTTGTATTCAAACGTCGTGGGTCTCATTCCTACATGTATGTTTTAAACTAACAAAAAAACCAGTTGGGAAGGTTAGATCACATGGAAAATTATAAAGTAGGTGGTAGGTCTTAGCCGACAATAAATACCCTACACATATGTGTGGTTACCATTAAAAGTCGTACACCCCAGAAAAAAAATCACTCAAATCCCATTAAAATTGGTCAATAGGACAATTATTGATTTAATAGTATACAAAACATAAATCTTTTCATATAAACTCAATGGCAATATCTTGGTATTTTCTAGTATTAGATGGTATTTTCCGATTAAAATAATAATTTATCCTATTGACTATTTTTAATAGTAAAAAACTATTATTTATATAGTATTTTTTTCTGGTTGTATGTAGGTCAGTAGTATGGATTCGCCTGTTCTGGCCCCACTGGGCTACATGGAGCACATTGTTGTTAGTGTAAATACATTTTTAACAGAGATGTTGTTATTGTTTTCAATAGGGATCATTTTTTAACATAGTTGTTGTTAGTGTAATTCAATAGGGATCGTTTTTTAACATAGTTGTTGTTGGTATAGTTCAATAGGGATCATTTTTTAACAGAGTTGTTGGTAGTGTAGTTCATTGGAGATCATATTTCAACAGTTTAGTTGTTATTGTTTTTTCAATGGGGAACATATTTTAACAGAATATTTGTTATTGTTTTCATGGGAAGTATTTTTAACATAGGTCTATTATATGTATACTATATATTTTATAATGGCATGGAGCCAGTGGGATGACTTTTTAACATAATTTGTTATTGTTGATACATACATATATATTATATGCATGTTATGAAGGCATACAGCCGTAAAGAGTAAATGTTGTTGTTGGGATAATTATATCGGAGTAAGCATTTTTTGTGAATGAGAATATTTACAAACGTATTAATGTTGTTGTTGTAAAATATTATAGTTGCAATTAGATTTCAGTTAACGTAGTTATAATGTATACTATAGTTGTACTTGTTTGTTTTATTTTGCATGATCATCAAGAGAGTTGAGGAGCAAAGGGTTCAATTTGAAACTTTGTTGAGGAACGGTGATTGTAATTTAAAACTTCGATATATGAATGAATGAATGTTATTATTAGATGCTTATTTTTTTTTGTGGATAATTTTATTGTTGTAAACAGTTTAAGACACTTCTGTATTAATGCATTGACATATATTTAATTCAAGGCCAATTTTACTATACGGGTTATTGTACTGGATTTTATTCTACAAAGTCAGGGTCTTTTAATTTGGTTATATGAATGAATGGAGCCATAAGGTTCCATTGGGATAATTTTTTAAATCATTTTCTATACTGTAAGTTTAAAAGATTGAGCATGTTAGAACATGTCTATTTTTATAGAGTTTTTGTCTTGAGATTTATTTTATTTACTCACTTTAAAATTTTAATTGAGTATATTTATACTAATGGAATTCACTTGTTAACTCATTTTAAAGAGATATCCATTATATATAAATGTCTCGAAATTTGAATTAAATTTATTCATCGTCTACATTACAATTTTATTGGAACAAAAAAAAATGTATGGATGTTAAAAAAGTAAAAAAGTTTTAAAAAGAATTTTATAATATTTTATTGGACGATCATAAAAAACAATTTATTAAGTTTATCCCTTATTGTAAGCATTACCAGTATATGTGAAAAATATTAACTATTCACGGAGTACATTATAAGAGCTGTTCATGGGCCATAGATGACTCAACGGAGGGACCAGATACATGTGGTTGCTATTATTATGACAAGGAATGCAAAGACATTGATAAACTAATAAAATTATATTATAGAATAAAATATACAAAATAATTGTTTATTACATATTATTAATAATGTTTTTTATTATACTATATTCAATGAATTTGTTAAATTTTAAATAATAGAAATAAAAAGACAAATTTATAAATTATTTTCATTAAATTGTTTTATTTATTTTTTATTATAGGAAACTTAAAAATACTTTTAAAATAATGCACTGCTAAAATATCATTAATATATAAATTAAATATATCAAAATAATTAAAAAACTTAATAAAAGAAATATTTTTACTTCTTAAATATATAAATATACAGCAATAAACACTGCATAACATTGCAATTTCACTTTGTAATCGGAAATTGCTTTTAATAAATGTGGATGCATTTGTTTGAATAAAATTTACAAATGGTTTAATAGGAGAACTCCCTACAGAACAAAAATACTCAGCCGGCCCATTTCGAGGAAAATATATTACAATCCAATGTGATCCTGGTTTAAATGATGAATCCATATTCACAATATAAAATGCTGGCTTTTTTATTCGATTTCTAGGTAGCTGATTTGATGCAAAAACTCCTTTAACATTTTTTTTAGTTACTAAATTTTTATATAAAATATTTTCTATATTACTTGTATTCATAATGATTGTAATACAGTACGATTTTTATCAATTTCCAAAACACTATCAAACTCACAATATGCTAAACAAGTAATTGCTTCAGAAAGTGCTTCACTGAAACGACCTTCAATTCGTATTGTACTCTGATTTATTAAGTTTCCGCAGTGTGAGTTATTGTTATGATCTGGTGTTAAATCAAATGCAAGTAAGAAATATCCCTTATCAAATAATTCTTTAGTTATTTGATGTCCTTTATCAAAGTAATGTATGCCAGTACCTTTAAATAAGGTTTGATATCCATCTTAAATCTACTATTTATAAGTAACCACACATCTAATTTCTATTTAAATATGATAATTTATAAGTACAATTTTTGCATTATTCTTAATTTTTAATTTTTACTTTTTATAAACTGACATTTTGATTATCTACGTAATTTAATGTTGTTGAACTGTAAAATAATCATTTCTTATTGTACTAATATATAAATCAAATCAAAAAATACTTCGCACCGATGATGCTGTGCACATGTCCAGCTTGTATATATACAACGAAAAAAAAAACTGTATTAAAAGGAAGAAAAATGTATTTAAAATAAATACATATGTATTTGATTTACGTCTATACACAAATGTATTCGTTTTTACTTCATTGATATCGTTATTTTGTATACTACATAATTTTACTGTATTTCTATAGATTTTTTATACATTTGTATTGAAAATTACTACATTTTATTTTTTTAATACGAAATATGTAGATACATTACTACATCTTCATTTATTTTAACTACATTTCATATTTATTTAAAAACACAATTATGAAACAACACAATTTAAATTATTAGCTAAAAATCATCTTTCCAGATGGTGTGGTTTCAAAGATTTGGACATATCTGAAATGTTTAAAATATTATATATTAAATATTGACATTTTATCTTTAACTAAATCAAAATGAGTATAGGGGTGGTGTAAGACGGACGGAGAATCATGGACAGGCCACACTTTAGAAATTAGAAAAAACTTAGTGGCCTTTAAAGAAGGAATTTGGGTGACAGAATTTTTAGAATATTAGGAGACAGTTTCACATGGCAGCCATTAAGCTCGAACGGGCGACAATTTATTATATTAACCCCCTGATCATGTATTTCCCGGTAACAACGCTATCGGCTACAATTCGTTTCAAAATCGGTTTATTAACGTGTGACTCCAATTTTTATTTCATGTATCAAACGAAACGTTGAGTACGCTTGTTTTGAGAGTTGTTTCATATAAATCATACGCGAAAGTAAAAAAATTACATTTTTGTATATCAAAAATATTGAACAAGCGTACTCAAACGTTCGAATCAAAGAGCGAAACGAACGAAACGTTTTAAATACGTTGTACCAATTTTAAACGAAGGGTATTGAAAACGAGACGATAATAAAAAGATACATGATAAGGAGCTAAATAAACTTTTATAGAAAATAGAAAATAATTTGTGTTTGTATTCAAACGTCGTGGGTCTCATTCCTACATGTATGTTTTAAACTAACAAAAAAACCAGTTGGGAAGGTTAGATCACATGGAAAATTATAAAGTAGGTGGTAGGTCTTAGCCGACTATAAATACCCTACACATATGTGTGGTTACCATTAAAAGTCGTACACCCCAGAAAAAAAATCATTCAAATCCCATTAAAATTGGTCAATAGGACAATTATTGATTTAATAGTATACAAAACATAAATCTTTTCATATAAACTCAATGACAATATCTTGGTATTTTCTAGTATTAGATGGTATTTTCCGATTAAAATAATAATTTATCCTATTGACTATTTTTAATAGTAAAAAACTATTATTTATATAGTATTTTTTTCTGGTTGTATGTAGGTCAGTAGTATGGATTCGCCTGTTCTGGCCCCACTGGGCTACATGGAGCACATTGTTGTTAGTGTAAATAAATTTTTAACAGAGATGTTGTTATTGTTTTCAATAGGGATCATTTTTTAACATAGTTGTTAGTGTAATTCAATAGGGATCGTTTTTTAACATAGTTGTTGTTGGTATAGTTCAATAGGGATCATTTTTTAACAGAGTTGTTGGTAGTGTAGTTCATTGGAGATCATATTTCAACAGTTTAGTTGTTATTGTTTTTTCAATGGGGAACATATTTTAACAGAATATTTGTTATTGTTTTCATGGGAAGTATTTTTAACATAGGTCTATTATATGTATACTATATATTTTATAATGGCATGGAGCCAGTGGGATGACTTTTTAACATAATTTGTTATTGTTGATACATACATATATATTATATGCATGTTATGAAGGCATACAGCCGTAAAGAGTAAATGTTGTTGTTGGGATAATTATATCGGAGTAAGCATTTTTTGTGAATGAGAATATTTACAAACGTATTAATGTTGTTGTTGTAAAATATTATAGTTGCAATTAGATTTCAGTTAACGTAGTTATAATGTATACTATAGTTGTACTTGTTTGTTTTATTTTGCATGATCATCAAGAGAGTTGAGGAGCAAAGGGTTCAATTTGAAACTTTGTTGAGGAACGGTGATTGTAATTTAAAACTTCGTTATATGAATGAATGAATGTTATTATTAGATGCTTATTTTTTTTTGTGGATAATTTTATTGTAGTAAACAGTTTAAGATACTTCTGTATTAATGCATTGACATATATTTAATTCAAGGCCAATTTTACTATACGGGTTATTGTACTGGATTTTATTCTACAAAGTCAGGGTCTTTTAATTTGGTTATATGAATGAATGGAGCCATAAGGTTCCATTGGGATCATTTTTTAAATCATTTTCTATACTGTAAGTTTAAAAGATTGAGCATGTTAGAACATGTCTATTTTTATAGAGTTTTTGTCTTGAGATTTATTTTATTTACTCACTTTAAAATTTTAATTGAGTATATTTATACTAATGGAATTCACTTTTTAACTCATTTTAAAGAGATATCCATTATATATAAATGGATCGAAATTTGAATTAAATTTATTCATCGTCTACATTACAATTTTATTGGAACAAAAAAAAATGTATGGATGTTAAAAAAGTAAAAAAGTTTTAAAAAGGATTTTATAATATTTTATTGGACGATCATAAAAAACAGTTTATTAAGTTTATCCCTTATTGTAAGCATTACCAGTATATGTGAAAAATATTAACTATTCACGGAGTACATTATAAGAGCTGTCCATGGGCCATAGATGACTCAACGGAGGGACCAGATACATGTGGTTGCTATTATTATGACAAGGAATGCAAAGACATTGATAAACTAATAAAATTATATTATAGAATAAAATATACAAAATAATTGTTTATTACATATTATTAATAATGTTTTTTATTATACTATATTCAATGAATTTGTTAAATTTTAAATAATAGAAATAAAAAGACAAATTTATAAATTATTTTCATTAAATTGTTTTATTTATTTTTTATTATAGGAAACTTAAAAATACTTTTAAAATAATGCACAGCTAAAATATCATTAATATATAAATTAAATATATCAAAATAATTAAAAAACTTAATAAAAGAAATATTTTTACTTTTTAAATATATAAATATACAGCAATAAACACCGCATAACATTGCAATTTCACTTTGTAATCGGAAATTGCTTTTAATAAATGTGGATGCATTTGTTTGAATAAAATTTACAAATGGTTTAATAGGAGAACTCCCTACAGAACAAAAATACTCAGCCGGCCCATTTCGAGGAAAATATATTACAATCCAATGTGATCCTGGTTTAAATGATGAATCCATATTCACAATATAAAATGCTGGCTTTTTTATTCGATTTCTAGGTAGCTGATTTGATGCAAAAACTCCTTTAAAATTTTTTTTAGTTACTAAATTTTTATATAAAATATTTTCTATATTACTTGTATTCATAATGATTGTAATACAGTACGATTTTTATCAATTTCCAAAACACTATCAAACTCACAATATGCTAAACAAGTAATTGCTTCAGAAAGTGCTTCACTGAAACGACCTTCAATTCGTATTGTACTCTGATTTATTAAGTTTCCGCAGTGTGAGTTATTGTTATGATCTGGTGTTAAATCAAATGCAAGTAAGAAATATCCCTTATCATATAATTCTTTAGTTATTTGATGTCCTTTATCAAAGTAATGTATGCCAGTCCTTTAAATAAGGTTTGATATCTCCTTGTACTTATACGTCCATGTTTATAATCAAATTCAATCGGCTGTGCTGGTACTTGTACTCCATTTACAACTAAATTAAATCTTTGTATATTGAAATGGCGAAAGTTATACGGATTTTCCGAACGATCACCAGTATATGCTTTATTAGTTACCATACCAAATATTAAGAAATTTGGAAGTTGTCCAATTATAACATTATCTAACAGTAGAGAATGATTGCCGGGGTGAATGGTGAATGTCTTGATTTCAACTTTTTTATATAGATAAATAGTATTTCTACTTTGTAAAACATTATGATGTGCCATTAAAATATTACTATTAATGGTGAGATGATTAATGTATAAGTTAGCTTCATGAATTTTAATAGACGACTCTCCAGATTTTGAATCTTCTAGTATATAAAAAGAAGGTTTCTCCATATTAAGGGTTACTTTAAGATCCACATTATTAAGAAGATATTTAGATTGATTAAATATATCTGGATGAAGTTGTCCAATCAATTCAACTCGTTCTCCATTTTTAAATGTTTTCTTTCGTCTAGCTAAACCTGGACTTTCATTAAAACTATTGAATTAATTTTTTTTATATCTAATGACCATCCGCATGATTCAAGATGTTTAGATTTAGCATCATTTCCATAGTTTAATAATGTTTCAATATAAGATCTATAGTGATAATTATTATCAGATTGCGATACATTTCTATTATTTAAATGAACACTACAGCTCCGAAATAATGAATGAAGTAAATTGTTTATGACTCCTCCACTTTAATTAATTTCTACAATTAATCTTAAATAAACACTACTTAGATCACGATATGTTTCACCATTTCCGAGTGAAAGAAATTCTATTGTAGTAGAGTTGTCAATTGTTGCTATTGAACTATATGATACCTCCCCTTTTTTAATTATGCTAGTTTGTGCAGGTGGTGACTCAAAAACATCTAATTCACTTTTCATACATTCAATAAATCCTGCCATCATAAATAAATTAACAGTTGCCAAATATATCAGTAAACTTCCTTCTTCTAGAACGATTAGTTTTCATATGATCTTTTTTCTTTAGTCGTTTGAATTTTATACGTTTTCCATTCCCATCTTGTATATTTCTAATTTTGCTAATAACTTTTTCTTTTAAATTTCGAACTGCCTTTTTACTTTGTTCAGTTAATATAGTTTTTATGGGTTTAGTACCTAACTCTTCCAAAACTGATTTTCCAATTTCGAGTGAATGGTTTTTTAAAGCATTTAATCCAGTTTTCATTAGAGGTTTTAGATGTGTATACAAGGGCGAAAAAAATGAACCAATTCCACGACCATATTGAACAATTCTAGGAGAATGGTATATATCTCCTATATTATCCAAATTTGATCCGGATTGATTAAGATAGTACTCAGAATAAATCTTGTCCATGGTTTACATATAAATGATATCAGTACAACTTATGAAGCTTCTTTTATATTACGAAAATGTAACGTGCAATAAACGGGGAATTCAGTCGACATAATATTTATTTTCTTTCCTTCATTATCATTATCGAAATATTATTTATATTTGAAGATTCCAATGGATAATATTCAATATTTTTAAAGTGAATATAATTTATTTCATTTAAACATGGAAATATTTTAAGCTCGCTAGATCTTAATTTATAATTTGTATGTGAATTAAATTTTTCATAACAATTCGATATAACATCTAACATTTTAAGTATTGTATTCTCCGATACAAAGGGTCTATTAATACTGCTTTTTACGCCAACCAACTCAGGGTTTTCATTTATAGTATCTTGAATGTCTAATTTTTCAGTTATTAATTTTAAACTTTTATATTTTTGGTTATCGATATTCAACTCTTCTTTATTTTTTTTATTTTTTTTATTACAACTGTCTCAGTATTAGAATTGACATTGAGTTGATTTTCTGCAATTTGTGGTTTTTCTTCTCTATTTGTGATAGCTTGATTTATTTTGTCCATGAACTTTAAATATGTGATAGGGATAGTATTTATTTTTTTATCTACTTTTAGATCACTATTTACATTTTTGATATTACTTTTATTTAACTTTAAAGTTGATTTCAAAATTTCGAGATACTTCAAATGTAGATGGGTTATTAACAAGTTGAAATGAAATTTCTGTTAAACCTACAACCCAGTTTTCATTTAAAACCAAAGATTCTTTTAATAAATTTGTAAATGTAGATTTAGTGTCTTCATAAATATTTGTGGAATTGTTACTTAATAAAGTAATATAAAAACTAGAATCTCCCATCTTTTAATTTCAAATGTTTAAATAAGAATGACAGTTATTTTTTTTTAATAACTTTATTTATATTAATATTGGAACAATACAATTATAATAAGTTACATTTAGTTTACTTAGTTAATAAATCGTTTTTCTTAATCCATGAATTATGTTCACTTCCAAAACCTAGCAACTTGACATACACCATATCCTTTTTTCTTTTGAAAACCTTTTCAACTAGATACGTATTTGATGTTTCTGTTTTAAGTAATTCTTCTTCATAAAATCCACCTTTTATTATTTCTCCTTGATAATCAATTAATTGATAAGTAATTGGATTTGTGATCTTTATTTTATTTATCTTGAATACCTCATTGGACGAATAGGATTCATATGCTTTGTAGAAAGTACCTTTATATTTACTAATTCGAACAGCATCTCCAATTTTCAATTTACTCATCTTAAATGTTTTAATATGATTGTAAACTGTATTTAAAAGTATTTGTTGATTAGATTTATTGACATTTTTTGGAGACATTTTAATACTACGATGATATCTATTATTACATATATTGATATTTTTTGTAATCAAGTTCAACCATTTATAATTCCCTTGAAGACTAAAATCTTTCCACATTAAATTTTTAAAAGTTCTATTAAACCTTTCAATTATTGAAGCCTTCATATTAGAAAATGTATGATAATGGTTTATTTCAAAATTGTTCATTAATTTTTTAAAATTAGAACTGAAAAATTCTTTTTCTTTACCTTGATCAGATTGAATATTATTGGGAATTTTTTTTCCTATTTTTACCTAGAATATTATGCATAGCTAAGGTTACATCGATCCCACTTTTGGTTTTAACAGGTAAAGCATATGCGTATTTAGAAAAAACATCTATTACAGTCAGTAAATATTTATATCCTTTATTAATCTTTGCAAAAGGTATCATTTCTACAAGATCAATTTGCCAAGTATCTGAAATACCCTTTTGAATAAACCTACGCCGTTTAAAATTTCTTCTTGCTTGTCGATGCAATTCATTTACAAAAATTTCTTTACTCATTGTGAGTTCAACCAATAATGTAAATGATTGACTTTTTAAAATTTATATTTATATAAAAAAAACTTGTTTACAATATTTATATTTATTAGAAGTGCATCATTGAATAGGGAATAATGTTTCATAAATTTGTGTATCCATTTACAATGTTAGTTTGTGGACCATCAGGTTGTGGCAAATCAACATTTATTATAAATCTTATTAATAATAAACATTTAATTAGTTCTCCTATTACAAAAGTAATTTGGTGTTATGCTGAAAAAAACTCTTTACCGGAACTTGATAATGTAAATTTTATTGAAGGCATTCCAGATGACTTTGAGAATTCAGCTAATTAATATACATTAATAATTTTAGATAATTTAATATTAGACTCATTTAACAAAAAAGTTAGTGAACTATTTACTAAAGGTTCGCATCACCGCAATTTATCAGTTGTTTTAGTAACTCAAAATATTTTTCATAAGGGGACAAATACAAGAGATATATCATTGAATTCAAATTATATAGTTATGTTTAAAAATCCTAGAGATAAACTACAATTTCAATGCTTGGAAAGACAAATTTATCCTGAAAATTATAAAGAATTAGTTAGAGTATATAACACTTGTACTGAGAGTGCTCATGGTTATTTATTAATAGATCTTACACAACGCATTAAGATTCAGATCTAACATTTTCAATAAAGAATATTGTTACTGCTTTGTTTCACTCCAAAATGACCTGCAAACTGAAAGATTGAAGGAGAACAAATATATTCTATATGTTCTTAAAAATGCTAAACCTAAATTGCGAAATGAAATTCTAAAAAACGCGGATGATAATCTTATAAAAGCTATTAATGAAATTGCATTTAATGTTTTACATAAAAATCATAATGTAAAGAAAAACGATCTAGTAAAGTTAAAATCATATAAAAATGTCATTAGAAAACTTTGCTGCTCAAGAACTGATTTACGATCGAAGAGAAAACATCTAATCCAATGAAGAGGATTTATTCCAATTTGGATTTCTTCTGTTTTAAGCGGTGTTATAGGAAAAATTTTAGAAAATGTCTAATAGTTTATCCAAGCTTATATTATTAAACCCTTCTACATATGAACGCTATTCTAACGATATGTCAGATTCAAATTTTTTAAAACGAAAACTTCTTCCAATATATGCCTCTCATACACTTAAATATATAAATAAATGGTATGGAATAAAACAGGAACTCGCAAAATATTTGATTACCAAACAAGAAATAAATATTAAGAAAGAGAATAAATCGGTTAAGTCGTATAAATCATTAAGGGATAAGGATAATCAAACAAAATGGATATTTAAAAACGAAAATGAAACTCAAACAAAAGATATTGGAAAAGAAGATTTTGCTTCGCAGGCTGACTTTAATGCTAATGAACATATATTTAGCAATATTAACGAAGATGAAGAAAATTCTATGGATGTGGATACAACAATTAATAAAATAAACCATTCCTCTGCAAGTTCTGCAGCTAAACGTTTAAAAAACTTTTCAAATCATGGATCACCTAAAGTACGGATTTTGTCAAGTGATGGAAGTAAAATTACACCGAAAACTAAGCAAACTCTATTACCATATCAATACTCACCTCGCTTAACTCGCCAAAAAAGTAAAACATTACAATATGATTATGATGATGTTAATTGGTATAATATTAAATAAACAAAACATTTTTAAATATATAAAAATCGATTTTTTATTTTATTATTAATTTAATACATTATAAATTTATATAATATAAATCTACTAATTAAAATAATATAATTTATATCTATATATCTATATTCATAAAAATATCTAAATCATTATTTAAAGCTTTAATATAATCAATTTTGTAATGTCCCCAAGCAAGTGTGTTTATACCATCATCTAGTATATACCGTTTATCATCTATAAAATTAAGTGATAATTTATTTACACATTGTGTATATAAAATATGGGCTTTAGATCTTATTATATACATTTCTCTCATTATAACTTTCTTATTGTAAAGGCATGTTTTATAATCATGAATAGTAAATGTTTTACTAACTGATTTTTTTATGTTGGGTTTAAGACATATTATTTCTTTCATTATTTTGCCATTATTTTCGTCTTTCATCAAACCCACAACTTTACAATTATTTTGATGATAACCATATATATTAGGATACTCATAACTAGAAGTGTCAAAAATATAATTTGATGGATCAGTTTTTTTCAACATCTTCATAAATGTCTTTATAGAAATCATTTGTTTTAATATCAACTATAAGAGAACCTGTGTCCGTATAAGCTAATCTTACAATAGTATTAAATTTAATTTTTAAGTAATTATAATAGAAGTCGTACATTTTCCATTTCGATAAATCTAATACACAAAATCCTGTATAAATGGGTTTATTTAACTTAACTTTAAGAACTTTTGATTCTATTACTATCATATTTTCTTTAATATTAGTTCTGCTATGGAATGCTGGATTTGCTATTACTGATCTGGCTCCTTTAACGTTACCATTATTCTCCCAATTGCAACAAATGTTTACATTTCTTCTATTTTCAAAATTTTCCATAGTTTTGCCATAAACTGAATTATTCATTAATTTATAAAAATTTTTCTCAAACTCATTGGTAGCTTTAGACCTCATTTATGTATTCAGATCTATATACTTTTTAAGCCAACAACTTTGAGAAAACTCTAAAATTCTATATACTTTTTTTAAAATTAAACCATTTTTAATACATTCTTGAAGCATTTTATAATGTATTTTATACCTATTCTTATTATTAAGATCTGCAATAAGTTTTTTAGAATTAGAATTACAAGAAGGTGGTGTTTTATTTTCTGGACAAAACGGAAAATCATTATGTAAATTATGAATTGAAGAAGGATATTCTAAGTCTACTTCAAAAATATATCCTTTAGAAGAATGTTCATTAATAGATTTAAGTTTTTCAATAGTAAACTCTGTAATTTTATATGGCTCTAAAAATCTAAATTTCTTAAAAGGTAATGGCTGTGAAATCGCATAACCATATAAATTATTTGCGTCATAATACATTAAATATGATGAACATTTAGATTTATCAAAGTTATGCATATATTTATTATTGGCTTTTACATGTCTAATCGAGCATTGTGTTAAACCTCCACGTATACCGTCTTGAATAAAAGTATACATTTCTATATCGGTAATTAGTTCGAGGTTAATTTTAGTCATCTTGAGCATAGCATCCCAAGATAATCCGGGAGCAGTGAAGTAATGACACGGATCAAACTCATAAATTTTTAGACAAATTTTTCTAAAATTCTCAAAAACATCCGCAAGTAAGACAACATCACACTTTAGGTATACTTCTAAATAATCTTTTTTAGATTTACAATTGAAAATGTTCCATATATTCAGAGAATAAGCATACTTATCTTTAGCAGGTAATTGATTTTCTTTTAACCTATTAAAGCTATCTAAATAATCATAAGGAAAAACACCTTTTCTATAAAATATCTTATAAGAATTATTGTTAAAAACCTTTTTAGTTATATGGATTGACTCGTCATTTAGAGTTTTCACCAATTTCTCAAGGCTGCTAGGTAAAATTCTAAATGAATCTATAAATCTAAGTTGAAAACTATGATCTTTAGTTAAATTTATAGTTTTTGTTATAGATATAAATACCTCTTTATTAAGAGGTATAATATCAATAGCTCCCTCTACTTCGTTTAAATTTTTTATAAATAAATGTAGATCATATTCGGATAAATTATGAGTTATTACCGGAAAGAATTTAGTTCTTTTTGCTTTCAAATTACATTCTGTATGAGCAGATCCGAAATACTTTCCGGTAAAATGACAATGGTGCCCTACTTTTATACTAATATTATTACTTAAATTACTTTTACATATACAGCAGATTGTTGATTGATGGAACTCCTGCATTTCCTGGTCAGTTATATTCATTGCTTCCAGCGTGGAGTAAACGTTCCAATATATTTGCGTCGCTTTCGCAACTAAAGATTTTATCATAACTCTCGAACATTCAGGACCTATAAACAAAAGATTAAATATTATATATATATCGTTTTTTATTTTTATTATTTTTTTAATTATTAGTTTTTTCTTTTGTATTCACCTGTATAATTTTGTAGCTTATCGAAACGATCATCATATGACCCTTTCAAATACCAAGCAAATGCGCACGGTATATGCTTCTGAATATTCGTTGTATACGTATTTTCTGGGTTATTTGTACAGCCATTAATCGGTTCCAGAATCGATTCAAAATCCATATAAAAAGTATATCCAACTGGGATGGTTTTTTCATAGGCTTTAAATGCTAGTGTAGACTCATTTTCCTTGGGCAAATACGTCATTTTTTTTTACATGATGATTTGTGTGCCTCAAGAGACTTTATAGATGTAAATTGTAGAATACATCCATTACAAATATACATTTTGTGGGCTCTTTTTCGTCCCTGACCGCTTATTAGTTTACTCAGATCTTTTATCCAGACATAGTGAGTATTTTTTTCACTGTCACAAAATAGCTAATTGATATGTGTACTCTGTTCTTTTTCTGTGTGATAAATAGGCCCCAAAATTTGGCATTTCCCATCTGACTTTTCATTATACATGAAAATATTGATGCTATTGGAGTTGTTTAGCTCAAATATTTTTGTATTCTTTATAGAATGACGGAAGTCTAATCCTCTAAATATCAAATTTATACCATTTACATAAATTTCCTCTGCTGTTATATCGGAAATATTATATGAATTAATGCGATAGGGATCATTTATTTTCATTTTTGAATTAACTATTGCAGCAATAATAGCCCACTTAAAGCAGAAAATATCACTGTTTTGTATATTAATACATGCCTTTCTTTTTTCTATGTATGCTGGCGATTTCTGATATGATAAACCATTTAAGGGGCTATATTCACTTATATTAAGCTCAATTTTATTGATTTTTATCAAAGCCCATCTACTATCCTGTTCTTGAAAGTTCTCCATTTTATTTATTAACAATTCTTCAATATTTAACATTACATCTTCAATATTATCTTTGGTTAATATTGTTAGTGGTTTTGTTATATGTGAAAAAGTGCTTAGTTTAAATTCATCATTATCTTCGACAGAAGGTTTTGAAGGAAGTATGTAGTCAGCAGAGATCTCCGCATTCAATTTTAAAGATATTTTCTTATTTAATTCTCTTTCCAGTAAATTTTAAATTTTATTTCTTATTTGACCGAAATATTCATGTGGATTAATTAGACTTTCATCATCATTAGGTAATATGTAATAAAATATTTTATTTAAATCCATCTATTAATTTAAATCCATCTATATCTGCAATCTCTGATGCTCTCTTATGCGCTGTAGATCTTAAATGGCCTCTCCAGAGGGATTTGTGAACTGTAGCATTACAGTTCTTACAGTACCGGCTCACCGATAATGATGTTGATGCGATTTCATATTCATTATTTAGCAAATCCTCATATTTTCCTTGTTTTGAAGGAATTTCCTCTTGAAAATGTTGACAGGAATGATGTTTTAAAGTATTTGCTTTGCTAAAAGATTTACTACACTTTAAGCAGCTAAACTTTGTATTTTCATGTATTGTCGATATATGTCTCTTTAAATTATAGTTTTTCGCGAAGGACTTTGAACACAATGCACAAATAAACATTTTTTAATTTTTAAAGAAATTCTCGAAGTTGCAAACAAACGAACACTAACTTTAATTATTATTTTGAATATTAAGAAACTTCAACTTCAAATTTTACAGGAATTATTGAACATAAAAAAGTGCAGTGTTGCAGTAAAGATGTGTTACTGCACATTTAATTTACTGACTACTTATTTCACTACTTATATATTAAATTTAGCTGAATTCAAATTTTTATATTCAGTTTAATATATATCATATTACATGCTTTGATATATAAAAGTGTTCTATACAATGGATATAATAATAAATTTTACTAGTTTTCATACTTTTAATATATCAACATTAAAAAATGAAGTGTGAATTTTGCCCGCATTTAAAATTCTCAACTAGAAACAACCTTAAGCGGCATATCCTGCGAAAACATAATTTTTCGTATAAAAAGGCAAAAACTTATACTTGTAAGTAAATAACTAAATATATTTTTTTCAAATTATTTTATATTAATAATAAAAATTTTATTAACAGTAAATCCTCAAATTGAAATACTAGAAGTCGTAACACTCCCGCCAGTAAATTTGATAGATGTTGGAATTAGGGAAGGTTTATTAGATGATGGACTAGATCATCTATTTCTTAACTTAGACGATCCGAGGATGTTAAATGCGGATCATCATTATTGTAATTTAATGGACGATGATGATGATAATATTTTATTAAACGCTCTAATGAGTTTTCAGCAGATAATGCAAATATAAGTTTTATTAATTATTTGTTATATTGTTTCAAATCGTTTTAAGAATAAATAAATAAAACAATATGTATATATTTAAATATTTTATTTAAAATGAATATTTTTAAAAGTAAGTATATTGATATGATTTTTATTCATAACGTAAATCGAATAGAGCCATCCCCATTACTTCTGATTGTCGTACTCGAAAAATAATAGACCACTTCTTCTCATTTATATTATATAAATATGGATCATCGGTTTCAACTTTTCTAGAAATACTTGCTGGTAGATAAAACCATCTGTTGTCTGTTAGATGTACAATTAATTTTGTTTCATTAATTGTGTTTTTCCATTCAAATTTAGAAATCCTGAATTCCTGATCAATGGGCAAGTCATCTACTCTAATGTATGTAGAGATGTTTCCTTTTGCTAAACTAATAATTTCAGTGAAATCCTTTAAAAAACATGAATACATAAATTAATAAATACAAACAAAATTAAAAAAAAAAACAATTTAACCATATTTTTCTGTTCCTATCAAATTGTAATGTAGACGATGAATAAATTTAATTCAAATTTCGATCCATTTATATATAATGGATATCTCTTTAAAATGAGTTAAAAAGTGAATTCCATTAGTATAAATATACTCAATTAAAATTTTAAAGAGAGTAAATAAAATAAATCTCAAGACAAAAAAACTCTATAAAAAATAGACATGTTCTAACATGCTCAATCTTTTAAACTTATGGTATAGAAAATGATTTAAAAAATGATCCCAATGGAACCTTATGGCTCCATTCATTCATATAACTAAATTAAACGACCATGACTTTGTAGAATAAAATCCAGTACAATAACCGATATAATTATCCCAACAACAACATTTACTCTTTACGGCTGTATGCCTTCATAACATGCATATAATATATATGTATGTATCAACATTAACAAATTATGTTAAAGAGTCATCCCACTGGCTCCATGCAATTATAAAATATATAGTATACATATAACATACCTATGTTAAAAATACTTCCCATGAAAACAATAACAAATATTCTGTTAAAATATGATCCCCATTGAAAAAACAATAACAACTATACTGTTAAAATATGATCTTCAATGAACTACACTACCAACAACTCTGTTAAAAAATGATCCCTATTGAACTATACCAACAACAACTATGTTAAAAAATGATCCCTATTGAATTACACTAACAACACCTATGTTAAAAAATGATCCCTATTGAACTATACCAACAACAACTATGTTAAAAAATGATCCCTATTGAATTACACTAACAACAACTATGTTAAAAAATGATCCCTATTGAAAACAATAACAACATCTCTGTTAAAAATTCATTTACACTAACAACAATGTGCTCCATGGAGCCCAGAGGGCCAGAACCGGCGAATCCATACTACTAACGCGACTGCATCAAGATTATTTCAATCAAAACCCCAATTGTGATAACTCCCTTGCAAACTTGTGCATTCTTCAGTTTTACGAGCGACCACTCTCACCTGTCAGCACATGGGAACGTTAGTATAAAAGAAAATTTCCTTTTTAACATTCCCTATTGTGGGAAAATGATTATATAATTGCAAAATAATTAAATAAAATATTTGTAATACACACGAATTGTGACAATTATTTGCCGCATTCTGTAGAACAGTAACTGTACACCCAGAAAAAAATCATGGTAAATTGATAGTATTTCAATAGAAAAACAACAATTTATACCATTAAAATTGGTCAATAGGATGCGTCCCATTAGTTCTGTAATATTGAAACTGTTAATACAATGTGTGGTTGTACCATAAATTTTATAATGTGATATTTTAATTACAATAAGAAAGACCTATACAAATTTAATGATACGTATTATTAATTTTATGGTATAGTCGAATTACATTTTCCTAATAATTTATTAAAACAAAAATGTATTTTAGTTAATTTATTGTATAATTTATTTTATTTAAGTGTCGAAATTGATATTCACTTTTACAACACACACATAAAAAGACACTTCTTGCTGCAAAAGGTTATAAAACATTTAACGTTTGCTTTGGTTTCCAATAATTGATTGTAGTACTTGAGCCTGCATGTATTAATGAGTCCGTTGCCATAATAGAAGTTCGATGTATTATTTATTTTCTATAATAATTAAAAATATAAATAAATATATAAATATAATTTATTTACATTAAATACATTGAGTCCTTACCAATGTCGTGTTTAATAATGTGGATTATTCCAAACAAATACATGCGACCATTTTGAGTAAACACGCAGAATGACGTACAAAACAAACATTTTTGTATTCGTTTTATGTTTTTTTACACCACGTTTATTATTATAGGAGGAAACCATTAAAACAACAGTATTTATTCTACTTAAAATAATAATATTGAAATATTTAAATTTATGGTACTGAATTTTTCAAATAATATTGAATTAATTAGAAAACTTTTGATTTAAAAAGAAAAAATTATTAATACATGAACCATAAGATCAATGGTCGTACCATAAAGTACTTAATGGTACATTTTCTTCTGAGTGTATAACATGCGTTCTTTAAAGCTTTTCTATAAGTAAACCATTATGCATTATGTTACAAAATAAATTAATAAAAATAAAAACTTACAATTTATTGATAGCGTGTTGCACGAACATTTTCATTAAATAAACTTTTCTGACATCTAAGTCAATGTCAACATTATAATCTTTTTTTTTGCTTTTGGCTGAGTAAAAACAAAACAAATTATTGGAAGCCATTTTTTTTAAATGCTCTCTTTGAATTGAAGTGCGAAAGGAAATAGATAATTTGATATGAAATAATTGCAATTCGTAGTTCAGAATACTTTCGAGCATGAACAGCTTAGTTCA
Organism: Dryomyza anilis; assembly: GCA_951804985.1. Lineage (NCBI taxonomy): Eukaryota > Metazoa > Arthropoda > Insecta > Diptera > Dryomyzidae > Dryomyza > Dryomyza anilis. The sequence goes on from OX638131.1 coordinate 72,249,078, forward strand.
TCTAGACAATTAGTTGGCACACACTATGTTGAGAATGTCAATAAGAAAATTTAAAAAATACAAAAATAATTGTCAATTTTAACTTTATTTCAAGGTTAAGTTTTTTGCACTTTAAATTGGCTAATTTATTAAAATTGCACATCAAAAATTCACTTTATCACTTAGTTATAAACTGCGGTGTTCTCTTGAAGCCCATAATAATAATAATAGTTTGGCGCTACAGTCCTGTGTAGAACTTCGGCCGAGCTCTCTCACCAATTTGAGCTGTGCGTGTTATATTTGTACTCAAAGTGGTGGGACCTACAGTTTATTGCCGAATCCGAACGGCGGGTGAGAGCTTTTCATAGGCAATGGTTTTACTCTCGTAGGTTTGCCATTTACTGACGAGAGGTAGCGCGGTATAGAAAAATGTTTCTATGAAAAGATGTTGTTAGCCCCAGTCCAGGCTTGAACCGGGGACCTTTCGGCTCGCAGTCCAACGCACTAACCACTGAGCTACCGCGGCTAGCCCATAGATAACTTGAAAATTACGAAAATGTTGAAATTTATTTATTTTAAAATTTTTAGTTTCAATTTTTTTATGAATTTGTAAACAAAGCATTGATGTATTCTTTTAAATTTTTCGTAAACAAAATTTAGTCTTTCAAACAGTTTTCAAAAAAAAGTAAATGACGACTGAATTTTGAAAGATGACTTAACCTGTATATACTTCAACCATGCTTCTGAGCGGAGCTGAGAATACACTGGGCAAGTATTTCATATTGCACAAAATGAATACTTTTCCACCAGGATCGCTTTCACGTCATAACTTTTCATATAAATGATACACGTCACGTGTTGTGTCAAAATTTGTTGGAAAAATGCATTCGATGAATTGTATATTTAATGAATTGTGGATACGATGAATTGTGATACGATGAATTGTGCATACGATAAATAGTGCATACAATGAATTGTGCATACAATGAAATGTGTATACGATGAATTGTACATACGATGAATTGTGTATACAATGAATTGTGTATACGATGAATTGTGATACGATGAATTGTGCATACGATGAATTGTATATACGATGAATTGTATATACGATGAATTGTCCATACACAGAAGCAAATAGCGACGTAAATACAACGAAATTGTACATCAATACGACAAACAAATTAATCAAATGTCAACCGATCGCATTCGTCGATATTACGTATTGCGTTAATCAATCGAGATTTACTAACACATTGACAGATTTTGAAGTGTGGTGTACGTTAATATTACGAATGCGTTTATCAACCTTCTTTAATCAATTGATGTTCAACGTATGTAGTATTGATAATGTTTTTATTAAAAGAGTAATTAATGAAACACATTCAAGCAAATTTATAGTCAAATTAATCCACATAGCATTGAATTCAATTTGACTACGTATTTGGGAATTACATTTATTGTTCACTTGTTGTTGTTTAATTATTTACATATAATAAAATAATAATTCCATTCAATTCAACATATTTGAGATTGAAGATCACGATACGTAATTTTGATAAACGATTACATCAAAACATGTATGCGTGTTCGTTATATTAAGTAACTTGTTCATCAATATTACGAAAACAGTTTGATGTACTTCGTTTGTCAATATGACTAACGATACTTTTTTCTGCGTACGATTAATTGTGCATACGATGAATTGTGTTCGATGAATTGTGATACGATGAATTGTTTAAGATGAATTGTCCGGTTCCCATTTTTTATAGCTGGAGTGATAATGCGAAAGCGCCGCAGGCGAAAAATTGTTAATTTTTATCTAATTGGAACAACAGCTTGTAACGAGCCGGTTTCCGGGTTCAGAGCTGGGATAGCTTAGCGGGCTCCAGTGGTCCGTACGTTACAAAATTTATAGTTGACAGGGAACCCCTCAAGACCCCTTTTCAAATAAATACGCCTCTGTAGGCAGCCTACGCCAAATATGCTGCCTCTGCAGCTTAATTCATGCGTTTCGAATATGGCCGCATGTGGCACTTTCTTGTAGATTTCAGTATTCGGCTGGCCGCATGTGGCCGTTTTCTTCTGGGTTTTAATTATGCGGTGGGCGCATGTGGCTGCTTGTGAGTAATTAAGTAGGATGTCTGGTTATAGGCTGCGTCCGCAGCTCAATTCATGCGTTTTGGATATGGCCGCATGTGGCACTTTCTGCTGGCCGCATGTGGCTGCTTTTGGTAATTGAGTAGTATGTTTTTCAACCAAACTTACTCCTTGCTGGGGTTGTATTTCCGGTATGCTGCTAGTCCTGCGTGGTGTTGTACTTCTGGTATTGCCCTAGTCCTGCGTGGTGTTATACTTCTGGTATCGCTCTAACTGTCGGTACCCATGACCAGGGCGGGAAACTGGGTCAGTCGTTAGTGATTTTTCGTGTGGTCCCGTAGAATCCGGGGCCACATGCTAGTCCACAGTATATCCTGTAGAAGCCGAGGATATACTGCCACTAGTCACTGTCGTCCGGGTCGAAGATCTATCGAAGATCTATCGAAGAGAGTAGAGTAGAGAGAGAGCGATTTTCACTTGTGCATCGCCTTTTATAGGCGAGCACTTGGTGAAGCGTTGGTGCATTGTAGCACGTCGTTGGTGCTTTGTTGCCCAACTATTTTGTAGCTTTGGCATGTTGGTGTGCCAAAGCTCGCTCACCACTGCGCATATGTTAGCGATCTCCATGTCGCTTCGCTCACTAGCGCTTGTATAGTGGTGAGGCACACAGTGGTGATTTCTCTCATTCGCTCACCACCGTGTGTGTGTAAACGACATACGTTGTAGCTTTGTTGGTGAGCTTTTGCTCCTCTGCGCCTCGTTGTTTCGGACGGCGATGCTAGCGCCGTCGATTGGTGTCGTTCTCGCCGATATTGCGCGCCGATATTGCGCACCGATATTGTGCGGCTACATTTGCCGCCAAATGTGATCGTCACACCCCCCGCTTACTCCGGGGTGCGAAAAGATGGCCGAGACAGTCGGGTGATGGTGACGTCCCCGGTGCGGCTGATGCGGATCCGGTACGTATAGCCGTCCACGGTACGTCTACAGGAAATCTCCTTGCCAGGCTTCTGTTGACGTATAGTCCTCGCCAGTTCCACCAATTCTGCTGGCATTGCCGTGATGTCGTTAGTATCCACGATCCGTGGTACCTCGACCGCCTGCTTCTCATCGTCCCGTTGTGGCCCGCGTTCTGTACCCTCGCCGGTACTGTCGCTGCTGCTGCTGCTACTGCTGCTATCCTCGCTAGCATGCCCGTATATCTTTCGTGCGGCTACTGTGCGCCACGGTGTGGTAGTCGTTGGATGCCCACCTGAGCTCACCACCGTCTCTGCGTCGCCGTGACGCTGCGCCGGTACAGCCATCCGCTGTGGGGCGCTCGCTGTCGTCTCCGCTTGTTGTGGGGCGCTGCCTGTCGCGCCAGCCACCTCCTGCTGCTGTACCTTGGTTGCCTCGGCATCTGGTTGCGTCTCTACGCCAACCATGGGTGCGGCGTCCAATACCTCCTCTGTCTGTATGCCTACAGCTGTCAGCTGTGCATTCCGCCAGACCTCCTCCCACTTCGGAGCGCCGGTCACCGCCTCTGCGGTCTCTTGATGGGTTCTCTCTCCCATATGTGCGTCCTGCCGACGCCGTACCTCCACAGCCGTCCGCTGTGAGGTGTCTCTCACCCAGTCTGCAACCCGCTGCATCGTTACATCCTGTTCCCAGGTGGATGCCGCTCGCTGTTGCGTTGCTGCCGTCGTTACCGGAGCGATCTCCCTCGCTGCCGCTGTAGTATGTGCAACGCCCTGATGCGTCGCTCGATGCCTGCTGAGCGCAGCCCTTTGCCGCGCTACTGTCGCTTGCTTTGTCGTTGTTGTCGCTGGTGTCGTTGCAGTGTGCACACCACCCCGTGATGTCACCTGCAATACGGTGGGCGCAGCCATCTGCCACGCTGCTGTCGTCGTCGTTGTCGCTGGAGCGATCTCCCTCGCTGTCGATGTAATGTGTGAAACACCCTGGTGTGCCACCTGCTGCCTGGTGCTCGCAGCCCTGTGCCGTGTTGCTGTCGTTGTTGAAGCGATCTCCCTCGCTGTCAACGTCGTGTGTACACCACCTTGCGGTGCCACATGCAACAGTGTAGGCGCAGTCATCTGCCGCGCTGCTGTCGTCGTCTGCGTCGCTGGAGCGATATCCCTCGCTGCTGTCGCCGTCTTCGTCGTCAACGTTGCTGGAGCCAATCGTTGAAACGCCCGTGGTGCTGGCCGCTTTGCCAGATCAGGCCATACTGAGACCGCCGTCCCTTCCTCAGTTGCCTAAAGGCGTATCTGTCGCGCTATGATCCCGCGCTGTGCGTCGCCGTCTTTGCCACTGAACCATTTACTCCGGTCCATCGGCGGATACAGGTACCGCTGTGGGTCTCGTCGTAGGCACTCCACGTTCCGGAGCAAATATGCACCGCAGTCACACATATTTGGTTGCTGTGGGACGCTGACCTCATGGTACGGCGTGTTGAGCTCGGTGAACTCGTGGCCTACCTTGCCATCCTTGCGCGAAACTGCTGTCAGGAACTCACGCAACCTCACTGACACGTGGCGACGGGTCTGTGTTGCCAGCGAATCCATCACCAGGATACACGGGCCCGTTGTGCGCGGTTCGATGCCTTGCGCGGCTCGCCACGCTGGATTATCCGGTGTCGCGCCATTCATGCATAAAACTGCAAGGTACCAATGGTTCTGCTCGTTCACAGGCACCACTATTATGTCATGCGCGAACGGGTCCACCCGCTTGGTCCAGGTTCGCACACATCTATCCACTCCGTTGGACAGACTGGTATGGAAAAATGTGTCGTACACGTGCATGCGCCGTCCTGGTACCGCGTCTTCTACGTTCTGCTGCAACCACTGCACCCAGAAGTTGATGATGGTGTCGTTGAGTAACCGGCCATATGCTAGGCGGCGGTAATCCCCAACGGTTACAGGCACTCCTCGTATACCCGGCGGGTATTTACATAACTGGTGTGCATCACCTTGGTGGCTGGGTGCCGTGTCGCTTGGTACCACTAGCGTCGTCTGGTCCGTCTGCTGCTCAGCCCGGAACCGTTTGCTTGCCTGTGCTTCGGCGTCTAATGTGGACGGTGTCGCTTGCAGGTTGCTCCCCTCAGCAAGGAAATGCTGCGTTGCTATCGATGATGTGCGCAATATTGCGCGCAGCTCTTGGCGACTATTTTCGGTCAAGCCACCGTCGTCTAATGGTGCGCCATCTTCCTGGCGGAGCATCGCCAATAGTTGCAGCCGATATTCGCCCGCGTCCTGCTCTACATTCATCATCTTGCGTTGACTCATCTTATCTTCTTGAAAAACTTTTAATTATATCGTATTTACTTAAAGACTTTAAATTATTTGCGCTCCACACGAGTTGGTCGTTTGACTGTCGCGAAATTAATGTCGAACGTATTTGTGTGTTGGCTTCTTCGTGCCCCACACTTCGCGAATTGTTACGCCAAATTCCGCGAAACGCCGACGTTTGAATTTGTAACGTCCGCCGATCATGCACGAACGTTACGCACACCACCATTTTCGCGTGTGTGTGTCCGCGTCGTGTCTCTCTCGCCGAGAGCGCCTGCGCGTCGCCGTTGATTATTTTCGCGGTGAGTTTTGCCACTCTCGACCGTGGTGTATCTCTCTGTCACGGTTTGTGCGATTTGAGGTGTATTTAAGTTTTTGCGCGACGTCGCCTCCGTCACATTTTTAATGGTTTCTAAAATGTTTGCGATCTTTTCCGCGCGACTTTCCATCTCCCATGGATTTAAATTGCGCTGCACCGAGCGTTGTTGCCTCATGCGACTCTGACTCGAATTATGCTCCCCTGAGCGTTGATTTTCTACGCGACATTTTAATTTATTATGCTCCCTTGAGCGTTGATTTTCCACGCGACAATTTAAATTATTATGCTCCCTTGAGCGTTGATTTTCCACGCGACAATTTAAATGATTATGCTCCCTTGAGCGTTGATTTTCCACGCGACAATTTAAATGATTATGCTCCCTTGAGCGTTGATTTTCCACGCGACAATTTAATTTGCTCGTATAGCGGACGGGAATCGTCACCCCCGGTGGCGTCGGAACCCGAAACGGATTCAAAATTTTTGCTGAATTATAACCGCGGTCGTTGCTGCTTTTACCACTCTGTGGTGCACTTGGCTGTTGCTGTCTACGTGTTGCGGTTACCGCCGTTGCTATTTGCACCTCCTGGCGCCGTTCGTCTTCGCCATCTCGATGAAACTGCTTCAGTTCCCCTACATGAACTGCTCGTGTCTTCGACTGCCCCAATCCTTTCACTCGTGCTATGACAGGCGAGTCAAAGTTGATTACCCGATTCGGTCCGTCGAATTTCGGTGCTAATTTCGCCGCAAATCCGTCGGCCGCCTTAGACAGGTGGTGCTGCTTCACTAGTACCAGCTCACCCACTTCTGGTTTCCATGCTCTTCGCCGTAGATTGTAGTGGCGCGCTTGATCCTGCGCCGCCCGTGCTAGTTGCCTCTTCACTAGTCCAAATACCTCTCGTAGCTCGGTTGCTCGTTCATCCGGTGTCGGTGCCTCTGCGCCTGTCCCTATAGTAACCTCGTCGTACAGTGCCTTCGGGAGTCGTGGCACCCGTCCTTGAGTCAAATATGCCGGACTGTAGCCTGTTGTCTCAGACACACTTGTGTTGATTGCCAACGCAATCTCCGGTAACTGCTCGTCCCATCTGTTCTGCCGATGTCCTGCCAACTGCGCTATTATTGTCTTCAGTGTCCGGTTTGCCCTCTCAGTAGGGTTTTCCTGCGGTGTGTATGGAGCCGTGAACTGCTGTCTCACGCCCATGTCCTGAAGAAACCGCCTGAACGCCTTGCTAGTAAATTGCGCTCCATTATCAGTGATGAGCACCTTAGGGACGCCATATCTCGCCAGAATACGCTCCCTAAACACCCGCTGTAGGCTGTCACTGGTTGCCTTGCGCAATGGCACCATCTCGGTCCATTTTGAAAATTTATCGAAAAATACCAACAGCATTGTGTTGCCGTGTTTGGAGCGTGGTAGGGGACCCACAAAATCTGCACACAGCCAGGACCATGGCTCCTGTGCGATCCTGGTCAACATCTTGCCTGCAGGTTTCTGCTGCGACGCCTTGAATTTTTATCATGATTCACAATTACGCACGTACCGTCGTATTGTCCAACTCATGCCCGGCCAGAAATATCGTTTCGCCACGCGTGCGATCGTTTTGCGGACACCCATGTGTCCCGCGGTGGCGTCATCGTGATTCTCGCGCATCACTTGTGCGCGTCGCGGTGTTGGGACGCATAGCTTCCAAGCTACTCCCTCATTGTCTTCGGTGCGTTGCGGTAGGTTCCTATACAAATTACCATACTCTATGGCATGCGTCTGTCCGTCCATGGACAACGATCCTCGGTTGGTGTCTCCTCTCGGGTCTTCCTACGTGTCTTCAACGCATTAGTTTTCTGTTCGCTGGGTATGTCGTGTCGCAGCACTGTGCATATTGCCGGCTGTTGTTCTGATGACTGCGTCACGTCTCCTAAGGTAACGCTCTGTCCACCGCAACTCAAGGTGGCTCCTGGTGCCTGAAGGCACCATCCGCCATGCTCACCCTGACATCGGTGCTCCTACTATTAAATGGTGTGCGTATCATTTTTGCGCAAGCCTCGCTCACGAAACTCCTTGTTGCGCCTGTGTCAACTGTTGCGATCGCCAACTCGTTGTCGATGGCGATTGTAGCCACTATTCGGGTCGCTTCCTCTTTAAGCGCCACTGCTGGATACGGGGAGCTGTCTTTGGGACCGCCAGCCCTCGCTACTGGCTGGTCCCCTGGTAGTTTCCCGAACGTCGTCGGCAGCAGTCAACGGTGCGTACGCCTCTGCGTCCGCAAACCCAACAAAATACTACCTCGCCATTACGGCATTCTGCCTGGTAATGTCCGTCGTGTCCGCAACGCCTGCATGCGGTCTTCGTGTTGATGTTCGTCTTGGCTGCATCATCTAGTCGCCGATTATGCTCCTCTCGTGGCCGTGTTGTGTGTTGTGCCGGTGCGTGCCCCATCTTCTGAATAAGATCATATTCATCTGCCAAATCCACCGATTCCTCCACAGTGGAAAAGTCACGGCGCCGAATGTATAGCTGGTACTCCTGGCGGCTATTCCTAAAAATTTTATCCAGCTCCGTCTGCTGATCATAGTGGGCATGCCTCATCATGTCCTTGATCTCGATGACATAGTCTCGAAATGTCTCCCGCGGCCGCTGTATTCGTTTGCTGATTCCAGCGTCGAGGTCCTCAAAGAAACGCGGTGGCAGGAAGAACCTCAAAAATCCCTTTTTGAATTCACTCCATACCCGCCACGGCGAGTAGTTATTCCTGTACCATATAAGCGCTCTTCCTTGTAGCAGATCCGCCAATCCGTATGGAACCCAATCGCAGTCAACCCCGTAGACTTGCGTCAGCTCCTCTATCCGCTCGATGAACACCAGCGGATCGCTGCTGCCATTAAAATGCACTGGCCACTTCCTCATTCGCTCCATCGCGATCTCGTATTTCACTGTTGCTCCTATGTGAGCTGCTGGCCCTTGCTGATGGACTGGCGCCGCGCTTGTCGCCGATGCCCAACTCCGTCCGTCCGATGGCTTTGGTCCCATGACCCTGTCATATGCCATATGCGCCTGTGGTGACTGCTGTGCCTGCTGCACCTGTGGTTGTTCCTAAAGTTCCTGTTGTTGCGCCATTTGCGCCTGTTGTGCCTGTTGAATTCGTTCCTCCCTGTGTATCAACTGCTGAGCCACTTGCGCCTGTTGGTGCTCTTGTTCCATCTATTGCTGCGCCAATTGTGCCTGTTGAGCCTGTTGCTGAGCCTGTTGCTCCATTTGCAGTCGTAGCTGCTGCGCCATTTGCGTAATTTGTGCTTGTTGTTGTTCCTGTTGTTTCAACTGTTGCGCCAGTTGAGTAATTTGCGCCTGGTGCGCCATTGGTGCATGTGTCCCCGTCGTTGAAAATGTGTATGGTGACGTCGTCCCTACCGACATTACCGGCCTAGTGACGAACGTGGGCAGTGTCCACGTCTGCTCGCTCGTTGTAAAAATTATGTTAAACTCACCCGCAGGTAGTGTTGTTTCGCTCGTTGTCTGTCCAGTGAGTGGTACCCTCAATGATTCCTGTTCTACAGCTCCTGTCGTCGGCAATGGTGAGACACTGTGTCGCAGCTCCAGTTTCTCCAGCCTCTCCGTTTTATTACTGCCATAGTTTCCTTCGTTGATGAAGGCGACGAAGCTCTTCCGCACCTCCTCTACGGTGCCAGCGCCGTTGAATCCAAATTCTGCAGCGTACGTAGTTAGGTCCTCCTTCCGGAGACCATACACCCAGGTTACCTTGACCATGGCTGTTCTATTCACTTTTTTTTTTGTCCACTTATTCACTGTTCACTCACTGTTTTTTTTTTCCCCTTTTTTTTTGGTTTTTCTTTCTTTTTTTTTCAATTGTTTTCACTTGGGGTTTTCTCACTTTTATGCAGGCTCTTTTTTTTCTGTTTCTTTTATCGTTCGCGGGGTTTTCTTTTCACTGCCTGTTTTCTCTTTTTTTCACTTTTCATTAGTTTTATTTTTTTTTCAAAGTTTCTTTCTCTTTTTTTTCACTGTCTATGTTCACTGTTCATTTTATTCACTGCATTGTTCACCTCACTGCGACGATCGTTGCTCTGCTTATTTTCCGCTGCTTTACTTATTTTTTCCGACGCTCTGCTTATTTTTCGCTGCTTTGCTTATTTTCGACGCTCTGCTTATTTCTCGCTGCTTTGGTTATTTTCGACGCTCTGCTTATTTCTCGATGCGACGTGATGTTTTATTTGTGTGCAACTCTTTACTTTTGCGTTGTACTGAGGGGTCCCTGCTCGGGCGCCATGTAACGAGCCGGTTTCCGGGTTCAGAGCTGGGATAGCATAGCGGGCTCCAGTGGTCCGTACGTTACAAAATTTATAGTTGACAGGGAACCCCTCAAGACCCCTTTTCAAATAAATACGCCGTACACCGAGATTTTAATAATATATAGTAGCTCTTTATTTAAATAATTTCTTATTATATAATTAGGGTTATAGGCTGCCTCTGCAGCTTAATTCATGCGTTTCGAATATGGCCGCATGTGGCACTTTCTTGTAGATTTCAGTATTCGGCTGGCCGCATGTGGCCGTTTTCTTCTGGGTTTCAAATATGCGGTGGCCGCATGTGGCTGCTTTTGAGTAATTAAGTAGGATGTCTGGTCATAGGCTGCGTCCGCAGCTCAATTCATGCGTTTTGGATATGGCCGCATGTGGAACTTTCTGCTGGCCGCATGTGGCTGCTTTGGTAATTGAGTAGTATGTTTTTCAACCAAACTTACTCCTTGCTGGGTTGTATTTCCGGTATGCTGCTAGTCCTGCGTGGTGTTGTACTTCTGGTATTGCTCTAGTTCTGCGTGGTGTTATACTTCTGGTATTGCTCTAACTGTCGGTACCCATGACCAGGGCGGGAAACTGGGTCAGTCGTTAGTGATTTTTCGTGTGGTCCCGTAGAATCCGGGGCCACATGCTAGTCCACAGTATATCCTGTAGAAGCCGAGGATATACTGCCACTAGTCACTGTCGTCCGGGTCGAAATCTATCGAAGAGAGACCGATTTTCACTTGTGCTTCGCCTTTTATAGGCGAGCACTTGGTGAAGCGTTGGTGCACGTCGTTGGTGCTTTGTTGCCCAACTATTTTGTAGCTTTGGCATGTTGGTGTGCCAAAGCTCGCTCACCACTGCGCATGTGTTAGCGATTTCCATGTCGCTTCGCTCACTAGCGCTTGTATAGTGGTGAGGCACACAGTGGTGATTTCTCTCGTTCGCTCACCACCGTGTGTGTGTAAACGACATACGTTGTAGCTTTGTTGGTGAGCTTTTGTTCCTCTGCGCATCGTTGTTTCGGACGGCGTTGCTAGCGCCGTCGATTGGTGTCGTTGTCGCCGATACTGCGTGCCGATATTGCGCACCGATATTGTGCGGTTACATTTGCCGCCAAATGTGATCGTCACACCACCACTAATATTCACAGGCACCACTATTATGTCATGCGCGAACGGGTCCACCCGCTTGGTCCATGTTCGCACACATCTATCCACTCCGTTGGACAGACTGGTATGGAAAAATGTGTCGTACACGTGCATGCGCCGTCCTGGTACCGCGTCTTCGACGTTCTGCTGCAACCACTGCACCCAGAAGTTGATGATGGTGTCGTTGAGGAACCGGCCATATGCTAGGCGGCGGTAATCCCCAACGGTTACAGGCACTCCTCGTATACCCGGCGAGTATTTACATAACTGGTGTGCATCACCTTGGTGGCTGGGTGTCGTGTCGCTTGGTACCACTAGCGTCGTCTGGTCCGTCTGCTGCTCAGCCCGGAACCGTTTGCTTGCCTGTGCTTCGGCGTCTAATGTGGATGGTGTCGCTTGCAGGTTACTCCCCTCTGCAAGGAAATGCTGCGTTGCTATCGATGATGTGCGCAATATTGCGCGCAGCTCTTGGCGACTATCTTCGGTCAAGCCACCGTCGTCTAATGGTGCGCCATCTTCCTGGCGCAGCATCGCCAATAGTTGCAGCCGATATTCGCCCGCGTCCTGCTCTACATTCATCATCTTGCGTTGACTCATCTTATTACTTGAAAAACTTTTAATTATATCGTATTTACTTAAGGACTTTAAATTATTTGCGCTCCACACGTGTTGGTCATTTGACTGTCGCGAAATTAATTTGTGTGTTGGCGAACGTATTTGTGTGTTGGCTTCTTCGTGCCCCACACTTCGCGAATTGTTACGCCAAATTCCGCGAAACGCCGACGTTTGAATTTGTAACGTCCGCCGATCATGCACGAACGTTACGCACACCACCATTTTCGCGTGTGTGTGTCCGCGTCGTGTCTCTCTCGCCGAGAGCGCCTGCGCGTCGCCGTTGATTATTTTCGCGGTGAGTTTTGCCACTCTCGACCGTGGTGTATCTCTCTGTCACGGTTTGTGCGATTTGAGGTGTATTTAAGTTTTTGCGCGACGTCGCCTCCGTCACATTTTTAATGGTTTCTAAAATGTTTGCGATCTTTTCCGCGCGACTTTCCATCTCCCATGGATTTAAATTGCGCTGCACCGAGCGTTGTTGCCTCATGCGACTCTGACTCGAATTATGCTCCCTTGAGCGTTGATTTTCCACGCGACATTTTAAATTATTATGCTCCATTGAGCGTTGATTTTCCACACGACAATTTAATTTATTATGCTCCCTTGAGCGTTGATTTTCCACGCGACAATTTAAATGATTATGCTCCCTTGAGCGTTGATTTTCTACGCGACATATTAATTTATTATGCTCCCTTGAGCGTTGATTTTCCACGCGACAATTTAAACTATTATGCTCCCTTGAGCGTTGATTTTCCACGCGACAATTTAATTTGCTCGTATAGCGGACGGGAATCGTCACCCCCGGTGGCGTCGGAACCCGAAACGGATTCAAAATTTTTGCTGAATTATAACCGCGGTCGTTGCTGCTTTTACCATTCTGTGGTGCACTTGGCTGTTGCTGTCTACGTGTCTGCGCCATCTCGATGAAACTGCTTCAGTTCCCCTACATGAACTGCTCGTGTCTTCGACTGCCCCAATCCTTTCACTCGTGCTATGACAGGCGAGTCAAAGTTGATTACCCGATACGGTCCATCGAATTTCGGTGCTAATTTCGCCGCAAATCCGTCGGCCGCCTTAGACAGGTGGTGCTGCTTCACTAGTACCAGCTCACCCACTTCTGGTTTCCATGCTCTTCGCCGCAGATTGTAGTGGCGCGCTTGATCCTGCGCCGCCCGTGCTAGTTGCCTCTTCACTAGTCCAAATACCTCTCGTAGCTCGGTTGCTCGTTCATCCGGTGTCGGTGCCTCTGCGCCTGTCCCTATAGTAACCTCGTTGTACAGTGCCTTCGGGAGTCGTGGCTCCCGTCCTTGAGTCAAATATGCCGGACTGTAGCCTGTAGTCTCAGACACACTTGTGTTGATTGCCAACGCAATCTCCGGCAACTGCTCGTCCCATCTGTTTTGCCGATGTCCTGCCAACTGCGCTATTATTGTCTTCAGTGTCCGGTTTGCCCTCTCAGTAGGGTTTTCCTGCGGCGTGTATGGAGCCGTGAACTGCTGTCTCACGCCCATGTCCTGAAGAAACCGCCTGAACGCCTTGCTAGTAAATTGCGCTCCATTATCGGTGATGATCACCTTAGGGACGCCATATCTCGCCAGAATACGCTCCCTAAACGCCCGCTGTAGGCTGTCACTGGTTGCCTTGCGCAATGGCACCATCTCGGTCCATTTTGAAAATTTAACGAAAAATACCAACAGCATTGTGTTGCCGTGTTTGGAGCGTGGTAGGGGACCCACAAAATCTGCACACCGCCAGGACCATGGCTCCTGTGCGATCCTGGTCAACATCTTGCCTGCAGGTTTCTGCTGCGACGCCTTGAATTTTTGGCATGATTCACAATTACGCACGTACCGTCGTATTGTCCAACTCATGTCGGCCAGAAATATCGTTTCACCACGCTTGCGATTGTTTTGCGGACACCCATGTGTCCCGCGGTGGCGTCATCGTGATTCTCGCGCATCACTTGTGCGCGTCGCGGTGTTGGGACGCATAGCTTCCAAGCTACCCCCTCATTGTCTTCGGTGCGTTGCGGTAGGTGCCTATACAAATTACCATCCTCTATGGCATAGTCAGGAAACTTCTCCGGCTGCTCTCGTACCTCGATCATGCGTCTGTCCGTCCATGGACAACGATCCTCGGTTGGTGTCTCCTCTCCGGTCTTCCTCAGTGTCTCCATCGGTTGCCTTGATAGTGCATCAGCCACGACGTTCAGCTTCCCCTTGCGGTACTGAATGTCAAAGGTGTGCTGCTGCAGCTCTAGCGCCCAGCGCGCGATCCGCCCAGATGGGCTCTCAATGGAGTTCAACCATTTCAGCGACAAATGGTCGGTGATGACTAGGAACCGATATCCCTCCAGGTAGGGTCGCATCTTTCTGATTCCCCACACGATGGCTAAGCACTCCTTGTCGGTCGGCGAGTAGTTTTCTTCCGCCTTATTTAATCGGCGGCTTGCGTACGCAATGACGCGCTCTTGACCGTCGATGTCTTGCGTCAGCACCGCTCCTAATCCATAGTTGCTGGCGTCCGTCTGCAACGTGAATTGTTTTGTAAAGTCTGGGCATCCCAGCACCGGTGCCTCAGTTAACATGACCTTTAGTTGGTCAAATGCCAGCTGTTGTTCCTCTGTCCAATTAAAATGCTTTCCCTTCTTGAGTAGTTTCGTTAGCGGCTGCACCACATCTGAAAATTCTGGTACAAACCTCCGGTACCACGAGGCGATACCTAGGCACTGGCGTAGCTCTCGTACGTTCGTCGGTGGTCGTAACTCCTGGATGGCAGCAATCTTGTCCGGGTCCGTATGGATACCTTGGTTGCTCACCATATGCCCAAGATATCTGATCTCGCGTTTGAAAAAGTTACACTTTTCTATGTTCAGCTGCAACTTGGCCCTCCTCAGCCGTCTGAAGACCTCCTTCAGGTTCCTCTTGTGCTCCTCGAGCGTAGTTCCGGTGACGATGATGTCGTCTAGGTAGGCGAACGCATGCGGCTCCATGTCAGGTCCTATGACACGGTCTAGTGCTCGCTGAAACGTTGCCGGGGCGGAGTGTAACCCAAAAGGCATCACGCGCCATTGATACAGTCCTCGGCCAGGCACTGTAAATGCGGTGAGCTTCTTGCTATCCTTGTTCATTGGGATTTGCCAATACCCATTCTTCAAATCCAAACTGCTAATGAATTTGGCATTCCTCCGGCACTGCCCCGTCTTCTTTCTCACCAAGACGATAGGTGCGCTATGTGGGCTCCTTGATGGCTCTATGCACCCCTCCTCGATGAGTGCGTCGACTTCCTTGTTAATAATTGCCTGCATCGCCGGATTCTTTGGAAAATAGCGCTGCTTGAGGGGGCGATCATCCTTCATAATTATTTTGTGAGTGGTGAGGTCCGTCGTCCCGCCATCACTCACAAATTTTCCGAGTTCCTCCTGTAAAAATTCATCAATGATTTCTTGTTCACTGCGTGTGTCCGGTCGCACCACTGTGCACACCGGCAGTTGTTCTGTTGACTGCGTCACTTCTCCTAATGTAACGCTCTGTCCACCGCAACTCAAGGGGGCTCCTGCCCGCTGCAGAAAGTCCATCCCGAGGATGATGTGGTCCACCACTGTGGGTAGCACCAGTAGTGTTAAAGGGCACTCCCTATCTCCAAGTCTGCCGATCGCCACTATCTCCTCGCTAACGTGCCTGGTGGCACCATCCGCCATGCTCACCCTGACATCGGTGCTCCTACTATTAAATGGTGTGCGTATCATTTTTGCGCAAGCCTCGCTCACGAAACTCCTTGTTGCGCCTGTGTCAACTGTTGCGATCACCAACTCGTTGTCGATGGCGATTGTAGCCACTATTCGGGTCGCTTCCTCTTTAAGCGCCACTGCTGGATACGGGGAGCTGTCTTTGGGACCGCCAGCCCTCGCTACTGGCCGGTCCCCTGGTAGTTTCCCGAACGTCGTCGGCAGCAGTCAACGGTGCGTACGCCTCTGCGTCCGCAATCCCAACAAAATACTACCTCGCCATTACGGCATTCTGCCTGGTAATGTCCGTCGCGTCCGCAACGCCTGCATGCGGTCTTCGTGTTGATGTTCGTCTTGGCTGCATCATCTAGTCGCCGATTATGCTCCTCTCGTGACCGTGTTGTGTGTTGTGGTGGTGCGTGCCCCATCTTCTGAATAAGATCATATTCATCTGCCAAATCTACCAATTCCTCCACAGTGGAAAAGTCACGGCGCCGAATGTATAGCTGGTACTCCTGGCGGCTATTCCTAAAAATTTTATCCAGCTCCGTCTGCTGATCATAGTGGGCATGCCTCATCATGTCCTTGATCCCGATGACATAGTCTCGAAATGTCTCCCGCGGCCGCTGTATTCGTTTGCTGATTCCAGCGTCGAGGTCCTCAAAGAAACGCGGTGGCAGGAAGAACCTCAAAAATCCCTTTTTGAATTCACTCCATACCCGCCACGGCGAGTAGTTGTTCCTGTACCATATAAGCGCTCTTCCTTGTAGCAGATCCGCCAATCCGTATGGAACCCAATCGCAGTCAACCCTGTAGACTTGCGTCAGCTCCTCTATCCGCTCGATGAACACCAGCGGATCGCTGCTGCCATTAAAATGCACTGGCCACTTCCTCATTCGCTCCATCGCGATCTCGTATTTCACTGTTGCTCCTATGTGAGCTGCTGGCCCTTGCTGATGGACAGGCGCCGCGCCTGTCGCCGATGCCCAAGTCCGTCCGTCCGATGGCTGTGGTCCCATGACCCTGTCATATGCCATATGCGCCTGTCGCGCCATATGCGCCTTTGGTGACTGCTGTGCCTGCTGCACCTGTGGTTGTTCCTGAAGTTCCTGTTGTTGCGCCATTTGCGCCTGTTGTGCCTGTTGAATTCGTTCCTCCCTGTGTATCAACTGCTGAGCCACTTGCGCCTGTTGTTGCTCTTGTTCCATCAATTGCTGCGCCAATTGTGCCTGTTGAGCCTGTTGCTCCATTTGCAGTCGTAGCTGCTGCGCCATTTGCGTAATTTGTGCTTGTTGTTGTTCCTGTTGTTTCAACTGTTGCGCCAGTTGAGTAATTTGCGCCTGGTGCGCCATTGGTGCCTGTGTCCCCGTCGTTGAAAATGTGTACGGTGACGTCGTCCCTACCGACATTACCGGCCTAGTGACGAACGTGGGCAGTGTCCACGTCTGCTCGCTCGTTGTAAAAATTATTTTAAACTCACCCGCAGGTAGTGTTGTTTCGCTCGTTGTCTGTCCAGTGAGTGGTACCCTCAATGATTCCTGTTCTACAGCTCCTGTCGTCGGCAATGGTGAGACACTCTTGCTGTGTCGCAGCTCCAGTTTCTCCAGCCTCTCCGTCTCATTACTGCCATAGTTTCCTTCGTTGATGAAGGCGACGAAGCTCTTCCGCACCTCCTCTACGGTGCCAGCGCCGTTGAATCCAAATTCTGCAGCGTACGTAGTTAGGTCCTCCTTCCGGAGACCATACACCCATGTCACCTTGACCATGGCTGTTCTATTTTTTTTTCCCTCCTTTTTTTTTTTTTTTCACTTATTCACTCACTGTTTTTCCCCTTTTTGGTTTTTCAATTGTTTTCACTTGGGGTTTTCTCACTTTTATTCAGACTTTTTTTTTTATCGTTCGCGGGGTTTTCTTTCACTGCCTGTTCTCTTTTTTTTCCACTCTTCATTAGTTTTATATTTTTTTTTCGAAGTTTCTTTCTTTTTTTTTCACTGTCTATATTCACTGTTCATTTTATTCACTGCATTGTTCACCTCATTGCGACGATCGACGCTCTGCTTATATGTTCGCTGCTTTGGTTATTTTCGTCCCTCTGCTTATTTCTCGATGCTTTGCTTATTTTTCGCTGCTTTGGTTATCTTCGACGCTCTGCTTATTTTTCGCTGATTTGCTTATTTTCGACGCTCTGCTTATTTCTCGATGCTTTGCTTATTTTTCGCTGCTTTGGTTATTTTCGACGCTCTGCTTATTTTCCGATGCGACGTGCTTTTTATTTGTGTGCAACTCTTTACTTTTGCGTTGTACTGAGGGGTCCCTGCTCGGGCGCCATGTAACGAGCCGGTTTCCGGGTTCAGAGCTGGAATAGCTTAGCGGGCTCCAGTGGTCCGTACGTTACAAAATTTATAGTTGACAGGGAACCCCTCAAGACCCCTTTTCAAATAAATACGCCGTACACCGAGATTTTAATAATATATAGTAGCTCTTTATTCAAATTATTTTCTTATTATATAATTAGGGTTATAGGCTGCCTCTGCAGCTTAATTCATGCGTTTCGAATATGGCCGCATGTGGCACTTTCTTGTAGATTTCAGTATTCGGCTGGCCGCATGGGGCCGTTTTCTTCTGGGTTTTAATTATGCGGTGGCCGCATGTGGCTGCTTGTGAGTAATTAAGTAGGATGTCTGGTTATAGGCTGCGTCCGCAGCTCAATTCATGCGTTTTGGATATGGCCGCATGTGGCACTTTCTGCTGGCCGCATGTGGCTGCTTTTGGTAATTGAGTAGTATGTTTTTCAACCAAACTTACTCCTGGCTGGGGTTGTATTTCCGGTATGCTGCTAGTCCTGCGTGGTGTTGTACTTCTGGTATTGCCCTAGTCCTGCGTGGTGTTATACTTCTGGTATTGCTCTAACTGTCGGTACCCATGACCAGGGCGGGAAACTGGGTCAGTCGTTAGTGATTTTTCGTGTGGTCCCGTAGAATCCGGGGCCACATGCTAGTCTACAGTATATCCTGTAGAAGCCGAGGATATACTGCCACTAGTCACTGTCGTCCGGGTCGAAGATCTATCGAAGATCTATCGAAGAGAGTAGAGTAGAGAGAGAGCGATTTTCACTTGTGCATCGCCTTTTATAGGCGAGCACTTGGTGAAGCGTTGGTGCATTGTAGCACGTCGTTGGTGCTTTGTTGCCCAACTATTTTGTAGCTTTGGCATGTTGGTGTGCCAAAGCTCGCTCACCACTGCGCATGTGTTAGCGATCTCCATGTCGCTTCGCTCACTAGCGCTTGTATAGTGGTGAGGCACACAGTGGTGATTTCTCTCATTCTCTCACCACCGTGTGTGTGTAAACGACATACCTTGTAGCTTTGTTGGTGAGCTTTTGCTCCTCTGCGCCTCGTTGTTTCGGACGGCGTTGCTAGCGCCGTCGATTGGTGTCGTTCTCGCCGATATTGCGCGCCGATATTGCGCACCGATATTGTGCGGTTACATTTGCCGCCAAATGTGATCGTCACAAGCTGATATATTACATTTATAAAAGAAGAATAACAAGAGAGTGCCACAGGCGAACATTTACCAAAAATTGCGCGATTTTTGGCAAAAAAATGTAATTTTCTTTAAACAAATACAAAATTGAATAACTCTCCTCATTAAATTACCTTTCGCTAGATGAATTATTTATACGATGAATTGTGCATACGATGAATAGTGATAAATTGTGCATACGATTCATCGTATGCACAATTCATCGTATGGACAATCCATCGTATCACAATTCATCGTATGCACAATTCACCCAGAAAGAACAGTACTGGTCATATGAACAGTAATATTACAAGTATCAAAACTGAAAGTTTCAGTAAGAGTTTCTACAGTAAGAAAACAAAGTATTTATGAAAGTCTTGCTGCAACTGTCTGTTCAACTTAACGTCTTGTAGCTAGTATTCACACATCCCATAAGTTTCAATAAAGTTGCAGCAAAACTATTATTATTTTTTAAATATGACTTATATGCAGATAGTTACGAGATGTTTGCCACAACAGCAATGAAAATAGAAATATTTACAGTTGACTAATAGCAAACATCCTGAGTTCTTGGACATATGCAGCAAAACTTTTAAGGTTTTTTTGACAGTTGACTACTATAAAAAAGGAAAATGGAGTACTTTCTCCTTACGTTCGATTTATCCACAACAATTAAGTAAATCCAATGGTGTAAAAAATTGTGAACTCAAATATTACATTTTAATGGTAGAAGCGAAAATAAAATTCCCTGGTGTTGAAATTATCAACACGTAATGGAAAATTATTTCTGTTCAGAGTTTACTTTGATGACAGCATCGCCGGTCGGATTTGGTTCTTCCGCGAAGAAGTCTCAAGTCGTTGTACAATTTAACCTTCAAAGGATTTATGAAGACAATGGTGATGTTTAACCAAGATGCTGTTTTAATTATACACTAAGAAAACAAGAAGTTTATGAAAGTTTTGGTGCAACTTTCTGGTAAAATTTACGCCTTGTAGCAAATATTCAAACATCCCATAAGTTTCAATAAAGTTGCAGCAAAACTATTATTATTTTTTAAATATGACTTATATGCAGATAGTTACGAGATGTTTGCCACAACAGCAATGAAAACGGAGATATTTACAGTTGACCGATAGCAAACATCCTGAGTTTTTGGACATTTGCAACAAAACTCTTGAGTTATTTTATCATTTGACTACTGTAAAAAAGAAAAATGGCGTACTTTTTTTCCTTACGATTGATTTGTCTACAACAATTAAGTAAATTCAATGATTTAAAAAAGTGTCAGCTCATCAAATTATTTTTTTGCTGCGACATACCGTTTGCTGTTAGCGTTTTTTGTGCTCCGTGTATTTTGTGTGGACAAAAATGTCTGATTGATAGTAAAAATATTAACCGCGACGAGTAAAATGCGTTTATGAATCGCTACAAAATCGGGTCTATGAAATTGAAAATATTCGTAGGCAGTTACTTACTGCAGGCGTCATTCTACCGTGTGTGGTGGTGTCTCAGGACGTGATTTTGGCAGTAACAAACAGTAACGATAAAATAATTTCAAATAAAAATGAATTTAAATTTAAAACATAGCTTTTGGTTTTTCATTATTATTGTCTATTTTTATATTTATTTAATATATTTTAGATTTCCATTTGATTATTTCCATCAATTTTTGAAAAGGTAAATAATCGTTTGACAAACTAATACATTGATAATAATTTGTTGTCATATTTTACATGTGTATTGGTAGTTAAAAGGGTTAACTAAAAGCTGTAATTAATCTTATCGGCTGTCTAGAGGACAATTTTCTGAGGATCCTTTTAGTAGTTGACTTAAACATAACTTTTTAGTTATCTTTTCGAGAGCTAAAAGTCAACAAATAGGCGGACATACGTAAGTCTTTCCGATACCCATTTTATCACTTTTACGACAACTTTCGGATATCATTAACTCTTTAAACTTTGATGATATCTATAATATAAATAGATACCCAACTAGACAAATTATGTCTGAAAGATTTCTTTAAGTTATCTTTTAAATGTTATCGAAATGTTACGAGAAAGATGTCTTTTTGTAATACAAATGATTGACCGGAAGGTGCCTTTTTGATTTGTCTGAATGATGTCCTAATGGTATGCATAAAGATGTCTAAAAGGTATTATCCAAAAATTGTTCTTTCAGCAACTGAAAGCCAACCGGATTAAGTCATCTAAAAGTATGCAAAAGCGATATGTCAAAAAGCAAAAAAGTTTCCCATTTTAAAAGCTACACTTTTTTGGTTTCACAACGAAAACAAAATATTTAAAATTTTAATATATTTATTAACACATTATAATAAATCAATTGCGGATTACAGTCTATGTTTGTAGCGATATGACTTGAACCAATCTTGAGGACTTCGGCGATTCTGGGCCCAAATCGATGTAATGGCACTAGATCAGTTATTAGTTTTCTTCTTGTAGCTGCAGCAATCATTTTCTGTTGCCCTTCTTGTTGCGAAATTTGCTCCATGTCGCCCGTCTTACGCTTGCATTTAACATTCCCATCGCACGATTTTATTGAGTAGACGGCTTGGGCAAGGGCTTGGAAAAAAAATTGCGCTCCGTCCTCGTAGCATCACATGCGCGTGCAAAGTCATAGGGTCTATACCGTTGCTTGCGTTTCCGAAATGCGCAGACGTCGTGAAGCAGGAGCCACGGATTACTGGTTAAGCATTTGTCCGTAATGCACTTTTTCAAATCGGCTGGGCTCTAATCACGTATGACGATAATCGTCTAACGATATCGTTTAGACGATAGTCTTACTTAAGCAAAAACGATAGCATTTTATGACTATCGTTTCAACGACGATCGTTTTTAAGTTACGTGATGAGAGCCCAGTGCTCACGTACAAAATGTTGAAATAAATATATTGAATTAATTTTTGAAATTTTCATTGTCAGTTTGAAAATTTTAATGTAAACAAACATTTTCTAGACATCGTTACAGAGCTTACCAAACGATAGAAAGGGGACTTGTTCTACATTCGCCTTTCCGATAAATTTTTAGGTATGCAAACACGTTACGGAATACTGGCATCGTTTAGCTGACGTAAAAACGATGCAAATCAGACTTGTTGGAAATTCACCTTTTCGATAGCTTTTTGAGCATGCAAATAAGTGAACATTATAAAGACGTCCTTTTAGGTATCATTTCGTATAATGTTCTACTTGGGTAGATAAGCAATATATAAAAATACTCTTTTCAATATACTTTCTTTTAGTGTTTTATCAATTGTTTATAATTTAAGTAAAATCTTTTTTCAACTCCTGCTGCAGCGGCTGCTGTTGCAAACGTAATGAATAACCTCGCGGTAGTGTCACTGCTTTTATGGGAGACGGACGTGTCGTGTCGTTCCCCAGTACTTAAACGTTTTCCGTCCGTCGTATGTTTAAAAATGTGCCACCAAACTAAACAACATCAACCAACCAAACAAATAACAAATTTAACTAAATAACAATAACTACATTCGTCGTGGACAATAAAAAACATTATTAAAAATAAAAAAATAAATTACGCAAAACAAATAATTAAAAATAAAATAGAAATACAAACATCACAACAACCATAATAGAGCAGAACCGGTTTTCGCTGCCTGTGACTTGCTGCACTCGCCGTTTTTTTTTCATTGCAATTGGCAGCGCAAAGGGCCTTTCTATGCTCTCTGCTGCAATTCCATAGGTTTGTTGATTGTTTTCCGTCCCTCCCCCATCCTACTCCGCGCTAACTGCATGCATAGTTGAGACTGCAAGAGTGCGTAACGAAGACGGTGGCCAAGGCATAACACTGACCACTGTTTAGCTTACGCTCTCATCTGTTCGTCTCAGCTGGGCCCGCTATTAGTATGTTTGTATGTACCAGCACCAGCAGCAACATAGTGTTTCGGACAATGAATTTAATTCTATGTGGATTAAATTCAAAATCTTGCAACACATCATGCACTTGTGTTTTATTTATAGGAGTCCGAATCTAGATAGGGTTTCTACCTGTAACAAGTTAGATGCACTATCAGATTCGATCTCAAATATTTTGGAACAGTTTCCAGGCAGTGAAATTGTTGTTGCTGGTGACTTTAATGTGCACAACGCCACTTGGTTGAGCCACTCTGGTCACAGGAGGGTTGTTATGTTGAGCTGTTTGCCGAGTGCAATCAACTCACGCAACTGGTGAAGGAGCCGACGTACCTCCCACGCGTCTGCGGGCAGAGCCAAAAAGTCTTAGACCTTTTTCTGACTTCGCATCATGAAAAATATGATGTAAAAGTCCTTGCACCTCTTGGTAATTCCGACCACTGTATTGTTTCCGCTGCATTTTCGTATTCTAGTTTACGCGTCTCTTCGATTAAAGCCCCGAAGAGAACTGTATGGCTTTACGAAAAAGCAAATTGGGTTGCGTTAAATGATTTTTTTCGCAACTTTAATTGGAAATTGTGTTTCGCAGATAGAGACATAAATGCCGCGGCCTTAATGGTACAAAATATTATTTTATTGGGTATGCGGTCCTTCATACCTTCTAATAAGATTAGCATTAAACCCAAGGACCACTCTTGGTTTAATGAGACTTGCAGGATTGCAGTCAGGTCGAAAGAGGAAGCCTTTCAGAATTGGCGTTCTAATAAGAATGCTGATACTGAAAGACTTCGCATACAGGCTAGGAATCGCTGTAATGCCGTGATCGCACGTGAAAAGTTTCTACACGAACAAAACGCGCGCAAAAAGGACCTTCTCTACCATAGAGGTAGTAAAATTTCTGGTCATTTGTTAAAAGGTGAAGAATCAGACGACATCGTCTACTCCAACCCTTGTTATGAATGGCCAGACCTTCACTGACCCGGTTGATAAAGCTAATCTCTTGGCTGAATTATTTGCAAATAATTCAACGCTCCCAGATAGCAATCAACCACTGCCCGTCGTTGAATTTGTTTCTTCTGCAATGCCGGAGATACATTTTCGAACTCGGGCAGTTAAAACGGTTTTAGCAAATCTCAATATTAACAAAGCCTCCGGGCCTGATGGCATATCTGCCCATGTGTTGAAGAAGTGTGCGTCAACGCTGGCTTGTCCGTTGCGTAACCTTTTCAACATCTCCTACACGACAGGAGTTTTTCCATCTTGTTGGAAGGTTGCCAATGTCCAGCCAGTTCCGAAAAATGGTGAGGCTACGAACCCTGCTAATTACCGACCCATTGCAATATGCTCTGCGCTATCCAAGGTAATGGAAAGCGTAATAAACTTCCACCTTGTGAACTATCTGG
Source organism: Dryomyza anilis (assembly GCA_951804985.1). Taxonomy (NCBI): domain Eukaryota; kingdom Metazoa; phylum Arthropoda; class Insecta; order Diptera; family Dryomyzidae; genus Dryomyza; species Dryomyza anilis. The sequence continues at coordinate 72,273,340 of OX638131.1, forward strand.
AGCGAAACGAATTACTCAGTGACCGGCAATATGGTTTCCGTAGGACCAGGTCCATCGGTGACTTGATAGCGGTCCTCTCCGGAAAGTGGAATAATTGTATTCATCTTTTCGGGGAGAGTAAGGTGGTTGCTCTTGATATTTCCAAGGCTTTTGATCGAGTGTGGCATGAAGCCCTGGTATCAAAACTTATTGCATATGGTGTCGGTAATTCTTTTACTCGATAGATATCGAGTTTTCTCCAGGGTCGTTCAATACGAGTTGCGATGGATGGTGTTTTCTCAGAACAGCATTCCATCAATTCTGGAGTCCCGCAGGGTTCTGTCCTATCCCCGTCCCTATTTCTGGTTTTTATCAATGACCTTCTGTCATCGACCCAGAACCCAATCCATTCCTTTGCAGATGACAGTAACATTTGTCACTCATATTCGTTCAAAAAGCGCCCAAACTCTTTGGAGATTGAGAGTAAAAGGCGCACAATGAATGATACACTCAATAATGACCTTAAAACAATCTCCGAGTGGGGTCTTGCAAATAGAGTTGATTTTAATGCCAGCAAGACCCAATGTTTTCTGTTATCCCACAAAAGAATGGATTCACCCCTCAATATGGGTGCTGTGGATATTGCGCAGTCAGCTGCTCTTGACGTTCTGGGTATATCAATTCAATGTGACCTCCGTTGGAGTGATCACATATTTGATGTGTCGAAAGAAGCGGCCAAGTGCCTCGGTTTTTTGAAACGGTGTAAGACATACTTCACTCCCGCTGACTTGCGCATTGTCTACACCACCTATATTCGGCATAAGATGGAATACAATTCGCACATATGGGCAGGGGCTTCAAAATCTTCTTTGGAGTTCCTGGATCGAATCCAACAACGTGCAATATATTTAATAGGGGATGAAAATATTTCATCCTCTATTGGTTCTCTTGAGCACCGAAGGACCGTAGGGTGTGTAAGCCTGTTTTATAGGTATTACAATGGTAAGTGTTCGAGGGAAATACATGGCCTGATTCCACCAGGTCGTGTATTCTCTCGTTCTACTCGAGCATCGAACCAAGCCCACCCCTTCGTAGTTCACTCGGTTCTCAACACAACCACGCATTACAGAGATAATTCGTTCTTCAGTCGCACGATACGTTTGTGGAACAATCTCCCTGCCTCTGTTTTTCCCGACATTTGTAATACTGGGAAATTTAAAGCAAACATCCACCGACACTACTCCATTTTTCCTCTTCCCTTTAACCTATAATCCTTTTTTACGATCAACACTGTGCATTGCACGAATAGGGGGCATCCCCTGAGCGTTGGTTAATTTGTAAAAAAAAAAAAAAATTATCTATTTCTAACTTTAGATTTTTTCCGTCATAGAATATTCAATAATCGATCGGTCTGACGGACGGAAATGTTCAAAGATACAGAGTTAACGTTTCTACGTAAACATTCCGCCCACCTTGCAGTGTCTGCCATAATTCATTTTTTAAATTCATTTGGGTGTTTATTAGGGTCTAAAAATTATTTAAGGAAAACTCCTTGGGTCGGGGGCTCAGAGGCTACATGAACCAGAGAGTGTCCTGCCGAACGCACTGCTCTGAGCCACTGCTACTCCAGATTTGCAGTTATATACACCTGAATTTAAAATTTGCGGATAAACATCCGCACCCAACTTTGGCATCATTGGATCGGAACCCGTAACTTTGGGGTCGGCGAGCATCATATGAGTGAATCGGCTCAAGATGACGTCACGCTCGTACCTTGCAGATCGTCAAAGTGTCCAGATGGATCGTGTTCAGTTTTAACTGATGCGCTCTTGAGCGGTGATGGTGACGCTCCAAGTCGAGTTTATCAAAGCTCGTAAAATTTTCGAAATTTTTCCGTGGTACACTTTGACAGTGGCAGTGGGTATGAGGGTCTGCCTTAAAAACTTGATAGGGATAGCAATGGGTCTGTGGTTTGTGGAATTACCTGGGTTCTCAGAGGACCGCTTGTTGCTCGCATTGCTTGTGTTCGCAACGGGTCTTTTGAGTCCTGCACTGTTTGGGTTCCGGTTGTCTTGATTGAGTCTCAAATGTCCACGCAAGCTTGTGTGGTGCTTTTCTTGGCATATAGCACACTTCTTTTTGCTGGTGCAGCGATCAATAAGATGCGACCGAACCAAACAGTTAATGCAGTAATGATACTGCATCACCACCTCATACTTCTCCAGCAGGTTCTTCTCCCTGAACCTGAAGCAGATTGACATGCGATGTTCTTGACGGCAAATTCCACACGCCACATGTTGGGTCGAGGGTCGAGTGTTTCGTCCAGTAGAGTCGGTACGACAGCTAGAGTGGGCGAAGTTGAGACTAGACAACTTTTTGTCGCGCCAGCTGATGTTGTTGTTGCGGTTACCCTCCGTGCAACTGCCACTACTCGTGCTGGCATCGTTGTCGTTAGTGTTGTTGCACCGCTTGTTGTTGGGGCGCTTATTATTTTCGCGCTTGCAGGTTGCACCGCTGCTGACGCGATTGTTGTTTGGAGCCATGGCTACTGAAAAATAATGGTGCATCAAATTGTATATTGCCATGGCGAACTAAGTGGGTATTTATTGGGTGGGTTGGACTACTACTTTTGTAATGGGTCCAGTAGTAGTCCCTTTAGCTTTTCGAATATCGAAGACTATGATTCGTGAGTCTGAACCAAGATACGTTTTTACTACTCGCCCTATGGTCCACTCGTTTGGGGGTAAATTCTCGTGTCGAATAAAAACGAGATCATTTACTTCATCGCATTTCTGGGCGTTTTTCCATTTGTAGCGTTTATGTAATTCTTTAAGATATTCATCTTTCCATCTGTTACAGAAATGGTGATGTAATATATTCAGCTTCTGCCAACGATTTACAACATTTAGGGTCGAGTTGCTTAAATCGGGTTCAGCTGGGGTCAATAACGGAGTAGTAAAGGCGAAAAATCGAGAGGATTTTTTCTTGAAGGACTTAAGGGTCGTGAATTAAGGGAACCTTCAAATCATGCAAGCAAAAACGCAATTTCTTCGTACGTGGATCTTTGACTTGCAGATATCTTTTTTAAATGTGTCTTAAATATTTTAACACCGGCTTCCCAGAGTTCACCCATGTGTGGAGCTCCGGGTGCATTAAAATGCCAGGTTAGTTATTGATTACTGTGGGTCGCTACTACTTGGGTCTGTAGTGTCTTCATAAAATCTTGCCGATCTTTCTTCAGCATTTGTGCTGCTCCGACAAAATTAGTTCCGTTGTCGGAGTAAATGGCGGCAGGACATCCGCGCCCCGATAAAAAATCGGGAAAAAGACGCTAAAAAGGCTTGGGTCGTAAGATCACTGGCTGGTTCAAGATGAACCACTTTTGTTGCAAAGCACACAAACCAGCACACATAGCTCACCCGGTGTAATTTTTGATTTTTACGGGTTCTGCGAAATCTACACCTTTGTTTGTGAATGGGCTCGTGAGTGTGGTGTGCTCTGGAGGTAATGCAGCTATTAGTTGGGTTTGTTGCTTCCTTTTGTGCAACACACACATTTTGCAACTATTGATCACGGTTTTGATCAGGATCTTGAGCTTGATAATCTAAAATTCAGTTCGTAGTAGCCTCAAAACTATTTGGTTACCACCATGTAGGGTCACAATATGGGTTATATGGGTCAAGAGTTTAGCAAGTCTACAATGATACGATAAATTGAGTAAATATGTTAGCAGAAAGTGTTCTTGTGACAGATTTTCCAATATTTCGGGAGCGTTCGCAATTCACTTGCGCAACGAAAATCCTGCTGATTTTAAAGCAGCGATTAGCTCGTCTCGAGCATTAACAGCACTTTCCATCTCATGAGTGCCTGCCAGAACATCTACGTACATGCAGTTTCGAAGAATATACGAAGCCTGTGGGTGGGTCTCATGTACGTCTTGCGCTAATTGCTGTAGGGTCCGAAGGGCACGGTAAGGGGCACAGTTAACACCTAATGTAACTGTTTGCAACTCATAATCCTGAATGAGTTCTTCTAAGGATTTCGTAAACAAAATTCTTTGATATGGTCGACACAAATTTGACGATACATTTTTTCAATTAAAGACAAATTATAAAAGTCGCCATTTAATAATTTGCAAAACTAAATCTTGTTGTTAAACGGGTTCAGTATGCAACACATCATTTAGGCTCTTGCCGTTGGCAGTATTGCTGGATGCATTAAATATAACACGCAGCTTTGTTGTGACACGATCGGGTTTTATGACTGCATGATGTGGCAAATAGTAGTGTGTGGGTGTGCAAGATTTAGCTGGAGAATTAGTAACTTTTCTCTTATGACCAAGTTTGAGCCATTGCAATATGTCTTCATAGTCCAAGATCAATGCAATTTGGGTCTTTAAATGGCAGGGTCACTACACACAGAGAAATAAACTGTCGTTTTAAGCTGTTTTCAGTGCTGAAATAGAGCCGTAGGTTCCTGTCGAAAAAGGGTTAGAACGACAGTAGAAAGTGTCGTTTTACCTAAATGTCAAATATTTATCTAACAGTAGCTACTGTCGATCCGACAATTGCAGTGATCGACTCCATATAGACAGTTATATACTGTCGTTTCAACAGTTTAACTTTTTATCTACGCACTGCATAAAAAATATAATATATCATCAAATTGAAAAAATGGGCTAACTTTGTTACCTTTTGTTCTTATTTTGAAACTATTTGGTCCCTATGATCGCTACGTATTTTGTCATTGCGGACAATTTTTTTCGGTCGTCCAATAGCGGGCAGAGACTATTCCACAGTGATAATATTGTAAAAATCTCACCCCAAAAGGGCGGAGTCCGTGCGATTATTGCCACGTTCGTGGTGCTAAATATCGATTCTCATTTGATGCCACAATGCACTTCAGCGGTAATTCAGCAAACTATGACTGCTCAATCCTGAAGAGTGAGACTGCTTTTCACCATAAATAGCGGAATCACTATGCAGAGCTCGTTGGACAACGTACTAAAAATTTCTTGCAGATTTTCGATACGTCGGTTTCAATTTTTTTTGTTTTATTATTTTGTAAATCAGAATTTGAAATGTCATTTATTTTATTTGTAATTTTTTCGATTCAAATTAAGCAACAGTTTTGAACAAAATTAACAGTTAAAAGTGTTGATTTGTTCAAAATAGAATAACAATTGGTTACTGTTTTCAACAGTATATTTTTGTGAGTGTACATAACGGCCTGAGGGTTTCGGCGTAATGTCTGTATGAAATTATTTTCACAATTCATATCTGCATTTGAGAGGGTCGTGGATTATGGTTCTTCTTCAATTTCCAAAAAACGAGTCAATAAAGTATCGAGGGTCACTTTATTAGAATATGTAATAATATTGTTGGGTCTTGAATCAGAAATTGGCCCAGAAAGTATCCAGCCGAATTCTTGCGCTAACAAAGATTCAACAATGTTGTGCTGAATACCGTTACGTATAATTTGTGGATATAGATCACATCCTATGATCATATCCACGGGTCGGGTTTTATAAAACTGGCTATCAGCCAACTGTCGATTTGATATGACGACAAGTCACTTGTAAGGATCTTAAGTACAAGTGCTTGCGTTTTGACTCTGAAATTCGGGTTAATAAGTGAACGCAATGTCAATGGACACAATTTGGGTGGGGTGTCTTGGGTGGGTCTTGAGTCAGTGAACTGTATAAGGGTCGTGAAAGCTTGCCGCTGTGAAGTTGACGGCTGATCAGATTTAGATGCAGCTGCACTTGTGCTTGGGCGGTCTTTTGGGTCTGCTTTCGGGTCTAGCGATGCTAATTGTAAAAGCGAATGATGCTTTTTGCTACAAAAGCGACATTTATATCCGCTCTACAGTCCCTGATGCTGTGAGATACTGCTAAACAATTAAAACAGCACTCAAATCTGTTCACAGCATCGTGTCTATCCTCTACTTTCATGTATATGAATCTGGGGCACTCACGAAGAGTGTGCTTACTATTGCAAATGGCACCATCAACTTCCCATTTGGTGGTTTGGCATGGATGGGTCTTGGCATAGATGGGTCTTGACTCAACAAGTCTGGGTCTTGTTGCTTTTGTTGCAAATGGGTTTATATATGGGCCATTCCACACCAAATCGACCAAAAAAAAAGTCAAATTTGAGATTTTACCTTTTGGATTTCAATAAATTTTGGGCAACTGATAAATGGTATCCAGATATGTACTGACCATTTCTTTATTTTTTTGCCCACTACTTCCAGAGATACAGTGGCTCAATGCTACAAAAAATGGGCCAAAAATCACTTTTGTTTGGTTGTTCATATTTAAATTTCTCTTAAACTAGAAATGCTAGAAACCATTGATAGCTCGTTTTAAAGCTAATAGAACAAGCTTTCAGAAAAATGAAGTTGTAACTTCTAAACGTGAACTTGTGGTCCTTGTACTTCATAATTGATGTCCTTAAAGAGGACCCCTTTTAAAATTCTGGAAAGTTTTCGTCAATTTATAATAAATATTCATGCAAAATTTCTAGATGGTATTTTGATGGCATCATATTTTAAAAAATAATTTTCTAAATTTTTATTTATTTTTTGTATAGAAAAAAAAAATTTTTTTTTCTACAGAAAAAGTTGTAATATTTCCTGAATATATATGTAACTCTGATTTCTAAAACGAAGTCAGTTTTATCATATTCAATATAGTTTTTGAGATATTGATTTGGCATATAGTTTATACGATTTTCGAAAAATGGTATATATCTCAATAACCAGAGACATGATGATGAAACTGACGCCATTTTCGAAATCAGAGTTACAAAATCATTGAAAAATTATTGCAAATTTTACTTTTGAAAAAAATATATATTTTTTTTCAATACAAAAAAATGTGTAAAAATTTAAAAAAATAATTTTTAAAGTATGATGCCATCAAAATACCATCTTGAAATTTGGGATGAACATTTATATCAAATCAACCAAAATATGTGATTTTTTTTCAGAATTTTAAAAAGGGTCCTTTTTAAGGACATCCATTTTGAAGTGCATGGATAATTACTACGGGCCACATGTTCAAGTTTAGAAGTTACAACTTAATTGGTATAAAAGCTTGTTCTATTAGCTATTAAAAAAGGAGCCATCAATGGACTTTCTGGTATTAGAAATATAAACAACCATATAAAAGTGATTTTTGGCCCATTTTTTGTAAATTTGATCCCCTGTATCTCTGGAACTAGTGAGCAAAAAAATAAAACAAAAATTGATCAATGCATATCTCGATACCCTTTATAAGTTGTGCAAATTTCATTGAAATCGAAGAAGATGAGTTCCAACCGCTGGTCGATTTGGTGTGGAATGACCAATATCCCCAAGTTTTGGGTCCATTACTGGAAACTGACTTTGACTAATCTTTGTAGTCGAAGACTTAATGTCGCCAACAAATTCAAGGGTCTTGTATGTTTGGGTAAAAAAATTGTCCAAAAATTTTCATTCAGGAATTTTTGAACTATCTTCTAGAGATCTTTCAAATGGTGAGACGCGTCGAACACAGAAAAACTAGAATTAGACTCCAGTTATCTGTGTCTATAACTAACATTTGCAGGGTCGTCACACAGTTGTTTATTGTCCGTTGTAACTTTTTAATAGAGCTACCGAACTCAGACGTAACTGGTGGTAAATTCAATAGGGTCTTGAGTTGAGCATTTACTTACATTCTTTTATTCTCGTATTGTTCAACGAGATTACTCAGTATACACAGATTACACAGATTACACAGTATAAAACCATCATTGGTAAGAGGAGATTTTTTAACAATGTCTCTTGCTTCACCTCGGGTCTTTTAATTAAGATGGAAAAGTTTTTCCACATTGCTTAATCTGGCGTTGTTGATGTAGAGAACAGAAAACATATCTCTAAAAGGGGGCCAGGTGACTTAAACACCATCAAAATTATCCGAGTCACACGGGGGTAATTGAATAGAGGGTGCAAATTGAATTGGGGTCATTTCTTCTCTTGCCTTAGGAGTTTCTACCGGGTGCTTGAGGGTCTCCATTATTTCTGAAAGGGAAGAAATATAGCGTATATATGCGTTGTATCCCTTAGTATATTTATCCTTCAGCTTCTTTCGGTCCACATCGGGACTGTCCGGTTCACTTCGTATAGTATTATTCGAAGTTTGGAAATTATCCTACAGAAATGTAAGCTGCTTTCCATGAAACTCTAAGGCATGAGGTACTAAATCTTGGGTAGGGGTCTCGAATTCAATAAGGCTCAAATTCAATAATGTCGTTTCCGAATTGAATAAATTCTGTCAGAGCCGCCATCTTTTTTATTATATGGGTTTGGTTTAAATAATATTCAATTTAAATAACTGGAGAAATTCTCAAAAAATGCAATAATAAAATGTTGGGTCTGGATGGCTTAATTCAAAAAATGTTTTTTAAATTAATAAGGGGTCGCAATACGTTTTCAGAAAATAAATCTGGAAAAATCAACAAAAATTTATAAGTAAATTTAATGTGTGGGTCAATGTGATTAATCTTCAAAAAATATTTTGGATTTTCACGGGTCGTACTTATTTTTTCAGAAAAAAATCGGAAAAAATTTTAAAAACTTTTTTTTTAAATAAATAAAATTATTTTTGTTGTGTATCGTTTAACAGCAATTATTATTATCAATGAAACGTATTGTAAAACTTAGTTTTTTTTAGATAAAATTTCAACAAACTTTGAACATTTTATCTTTGGGTTGTGACTTTAAAATTTTTTAAATTTAAAATTTTATTTAGTGGTAGCTTTTTGGGTCATAATTTGTTAAAAATCACAAATATTTTTTATAAAAATTCGATAAAAGAATTAATTTTGTAAAAAAATTCTTAAACTTGATTTAAAAAATCAATTAAATGATTTTGGGTTGCTATGTTTTAAGCTTTAAAAAATATTTTTGATAAAAAACGGGTCGGGTAATTTTTTAAAATAGTTTTTCTATAAAAATTGTTAAATATCAATAAAAATGAATTTTTGGGTCTGAAAAGGTTATAAAAAATTTAATGTGGGTTTAAACGGGTTAGATATTGCACAATAGGCAATTTCCAAAAATATGGGATAATTTTTTGGTTCCCACGGGTAATTTATAAAATCCCACGAAAACACTTTTTTAGTGCACAACGTGGCAAACTTGTATACACTTGACAGCAGCGCTCATTACTGTGAGAGTATTAGTGTTTATGTCTATTTGTTTTATGAGCAAATAAATCAAATAAACAAACGAGTGCAGCGGCGAGTAGATAGTTGAAACAAATGAAACAAAAATGTTTGGCGATTTTGTTAAATAAAATATATTGTAACAATTTAAAAAGTGAAAATAAATAAAAAGAATTGGTTTTGTTAAATTAAATTTAACACTTTTGGCGAAATTAAATTTATTTTGTAAAGATCGTTTCGTATAATACGATCGTTTTGTTCGGGTCGGGTCGGCAAAAAATTCGATTTTTTGCAAAAACAGTTTGACAAAATTTGACAAAACAATTTATTTCACTTTTTATAATGGGTCGGGTCAATTTTAAATATATTAAAATTATAGCCAAAAATGTTGATTGATTCAGCGGTTGGGTCAATCCTTGCCAAAACTATTTCGTAGGCTCAAAGTGACCAAATGTTCGGCTGGCGAATAAAGTAATGGCAATTGGCGGATTGGGAAACACGATTGAAATATTCAATTTCAATTTAATATGGGTCGAGTTGGTCGCGATTTATATGGCAATAAACAATATATTAAAATCAAAGATTTTTACCTTATTTTCAGTGCGGATGGTTATCTGTGGGTTGTATTTGCGTGAAACTCTTCCTTCCCTTTTGTGGTTGTTGTTGTGATTGTGTTGATTCTTGGGTTTTTGTTTATTGTTTATTTATTGTCGCGGGGACCGATTGTCGCGTTGACGGGTTATTGTATTATATGTCGCGGTGACGGATGTGTTTTAAACCTCTAAACTGTAACTTTGTCGCTGAGACGGGTGGGTGTGCGTGCGTTTGATTATAGGTAAACGTAACGAGTGACATTATATGCGGCGAACATTGATGAAGCCGATGGTCCATATATTCGCCGCATTTATCGATACAAATAATCGATGGGTTTGACGGACGGAAATGTTCAATAATTTTTATACAAAAAAAATTAATTTGTGAGAACAAATTGAAATTTCATTAGGATTTTTAATTTCGTAAAATTTTAATATAATATAAATTTTAATTTAATATAATATAAAAAGATTTAATTAATTATAAATTTGTCATTAATTAAAAATAATGTAGTAAAACTTTCAATATTTAGAAAACGGTATCACCACATAAATAGAATATATTGAAATCTAATAAGACACACCTGAAAGTCTTGGAACATGCGTTCCAAGCGATTTACATACAGCCTAACCAATAAACGAAATAAAGTCGACTCTAAAGATAGTATCAGCTTTTTCGACAATTTTCTGTAATATTTATTTGTCAAAAAGCTGATACTTTCTTTAAAGTCGACATTATTTCGTTTATTGGTTAGGCTGATAGTCTTCCGGCATGCTGACCACACAGCCACTAGACAATGTCTTTCTCCTTTTCGCTGTCAGCGCTAATAGCAAGAATAAATCTGCATTGGAAGCACACATTTTTAATAAATATGAACAATTGTAAATAGTTAAAAAGTTTGCGCACCTGCGTATAAGATGAACCTTGTGATAGCGCATAAACACGTTCTTCTTGTTCACATACATACGCAGACGGCCGTAGATCTGCTCGCTCGTTAGCCGCTTACTCAACGACGTGCGACGCAGCAACATGTCGCAGTTGGCCAGCAGTCCCGGGTATATACTCATATGTCTTAAGTACAAAGCGGCGGTTTTTGTCAACTGCCACGCCCAGCTGCCATATAACATTTATAGTAAACACGATATAACTCTTAAGATATAAGAGGTATATTATTGAAATTTTGTCCAACATCATATAATATAAAAATAAAATGGACCACTGAAAATTGTTGCGATCGACCAACTACCACGCCTACCTGTCATATAAATTTAACATATAAAGTGCTAAATCTTGTAACATGGTTTGTACTTAAGACATATGAGTATATACCAGTTTTTATTGATGTATCTCAAACCAATCCAAAATTATGGCGATTTATATACTAAAAAACAGGATTTTCAAAGTTAAGACAAAAATAGAAGAAAAATTCTTACCACTCCAAATCAAAGTGGAATGATCTTTGTTCAATGTCAAGAATTTATGTAAATTTTTTCAGAATTTTAAAAAGGCAGTTTTTGCTTGCTGTGGTGCAAAACAGCAATAATCGTGTTTTTACCGTTTGCTAAGGGGGTGAAGGGGATGCGACAGAAAACTGAAAAATTAAATTTAAACTTCATTGACCAATAATAAGAACATATTAATTATAAGAACATATTATAATTAATAGGAACATATTATAAATATAAGAACATATAAATTTATGTTTGGAATTCAGAAAGTATCAATTGTTATTTATAAATTAACATTTAAAATTCAGAAAATATCAATTGTTAGTCAGAAATTCTATTTCGTATTTAGAAAATATTAATTAAAATTAATAATTTTCCATTTGGAATTCAGAAAATTCAATTTGAAAGTCTGAAATTAAAAATTCAGAAAATATCAACTGAATTTTAATAATTATTCCATATAGAATTCAGAAATTTCATTTGAAATTCATATAATAATACAATTTATTTAACGTTGGATTTTGTATTAGCTTGAATTTCCCATTGGAATCGCAATGGCGGCATTTAGTATACGACGCTGTGGTGGATTCACAGGGGGAGGGGAGAAGGGGGCGATTGCTCCCCCCTAAACTCCTTGATTTTGTCAAAAATTTATATTTTTTAATAAATATTTTTTACAAAAGTAGTAAATTTTATACTTCTCTGAGTACAACTCTGCGTTTACTTAACAACTTACTTAACAACATTAAGAGAGTCCTTCCGATTATAAAACAGCTTAATGTCCGCATCAATGTGTTTTGCAGATGATGGCCAACCGACTTCCATGTGCTCAGAATTGAATCTGTCTGCGATGCTTTTGGTACCATGTTGAGCGTTAGTGGTAACAAATTAACGTTGTCATTCAATGTCAGTTTAACGTCGTTTTCCACAGAAATGTTTGCAACAACGTAATCCTCGTTGTTTTGCTTTTGATCGTTAATCAATCTTGATAAAACATCAACGTTGCCAAATTCATTTGTGTTGACGTACTGTATGTGAGAATCGTAACTCATTAATAAGAGCGCCCATCGCTGCAATCTGTTCGCTGTGTGCGATGGTATACCCTTCTTTGAACCGAAGTTGGTGATTAGAGGCTTGTGATCCGTTAACAGTGTGAATTTGCGTCCGTAGATCATCCTGTGGAACTTTGTATATGCATATACGATTGCCAAAGCTTCCTTTTCAATCTGGGTTTATCTTTTCTCGGTTGGTGTGATTGCCCGAACGATATGGTAAATAACCTGCGATCCATCCGGCATTTTGTGAAATATGTGTGCACCAATTCCGACCATTGAAATTCACTACACATATTGGTAGTGATGGATTGTAGTGCGTTAACAGAAGATCCGACTGCAATTTTTTTTTTTAAATTGACGAAAGACTTCTCGCACTCTCGACTCCTGATCCACTGTGTTTCAGATTTCAGTAGATCATCCAACGGGTGTCGAAGATTTCTCATCTGCGCGATGAATTTTCCGTAGTAGTTGACGGCTCTTAAAAACGAACGCAGTTCTGATACGTTGGTTGGTCTAGGCATGATTTGAATTGATTCAACCTTGGATGGATTTGGTCGAATACCATTTGCGTCAACGATGTGCCCTAGGTATTGAATCGAAGTGTTGAAGATTTCGCATTTTGTCCAGTTAATGGTGAGACAGTGTGTTTGGAATCTTTTCATGACTTCCATAACCATTGTACAGTTTGCTTGTACTGTAGATGTTGCGAAGATGACGTCATCTAAGTATGTGATTACACCATCAAGTCCTGCGAGTTTCCATAGCTTTTTGGAACGCACCTGGCGCTTATTATACACCAAAAGGTAATCTATTAAACAAGAAAAGTCCCTTGTGTGTGTTTATGGTGAGCACTTTCTTGGAAACGTCTGTAACTTCAAATTGAAGATATGCATCCGAGAGATCTATTTTGCTGAATATTTTGCAATTTGACATTCTAGCAAAAATTTCATCTGCATGCGGCAAAGGATACATATTTGGTTCTATGCATTGGTTTAATCCTGTTGAGAAATTCGCGCAAATCCTGATTTTGTTGTTTGGTTTGCGTACAACAACAATCAGAGCTGCCCAGTCAGAATACGTGATGGGTGTTATGATGTTTGCTTCCTGTAACCTTTTTAGCTCAGCTTCAACTGCATCCAACGCTCCATAGGGCACCGGACGTTTTCCAAATAAACTAAAAACTTAGAGCAGTGTCCTGTTTTCGTTTGAAACACTTCTGGAAATTGTTTTTGGATTACTTCGTATATGGACTCTTTACTCATATTTGTAGTGACTGTGTTGCAAATTATGTTTATTGGCTCCGACCACAATTCAAACGCCTCAATTAAATCGATCCCGAAAATATTCAGATTTGAAAGATTCGAGACACAGATTGTTGGTTCGCGAGTCACACCGTTGTGTTGAATGTTTGTAGTGAGATCGTATATAAAGGGAATTCGATTACTGGATGCATCTGATGCGTGTCGTTGGCATAGATGTAATTTTGGACTGCCAATGTTGATCCAGTTCTTCTTTAAGATAATCGTAATTTCCGCTGCTGTGTCAAACTGAAGTTCAAGCTGCTTTCCACAAATAAAAATGTTGAAAAATTTTCTCCGCATCGTGTGATTGTGTACGACGTTTACGCTATGTGTGTGGGTATACACAGCGTTTGTGCGAATATATTTTTATTGCTGCTGCTGTTGTTGTACTTCGGCATGTTTGCTTGGAACTTTTGTTGTGATGAACTGCTTTGAGCGTCATCCTGATTATGCTTCCGATAAAAACAGAACAATATCCATCTTTGTGTCCTGTCTTGCCGCACATCTTGCATCGATGATGTGTGAAGTTGCAATTTTTGACAAAATGCATTTCGCCACACTGCCAACACGGTCTTTTCGGTTTTTCAGTTTGTTGTTGATAATTCTGATGATGTTGATAATCCTTTTGTTATGCATGTTGTTGTACAGCACCTGGTTGCTGATAATGTTGCCGTTGTTTGTTGTATTTTGAAGAGATCGCGTTGACTGCTGATGCTTGTGACTCAACAAGATTTGCGTTGCTTTTCAACGATAGTATACGTTGAGTTTCAGCTACCAGTTTCTCTAGTGTTGTGCCTAGATTGTTATCAAGCAATGGAAATTATTTGTTTCGAAGATTTTAATCCGAAAACAAAAATTAAGCATTTCATTGTCATTTTTCATTTTTCCGTGTACAAAATTTTCAACTTGCTTGTTTACGCGACCGGCATATGTCACAAAATCATCAGCGTCGCCTTTTGTGTTTTGCAAGCATTTGTAGCGCATGCTGAACAAGGACTCCTGTTTGTCGAACAACAATTTCAACTAAGCCACAGTTTCTTCGAATTTGAATTCGCTTGGCTTGTTCGGAATTACGCAGTCTGCGTATTTTTGGTATACTTGCTGGCTCAATTTGCGCAACAGCAATCGAACTTTTGAAGCGTCATCCAAAATCTTAGTATCTTCCGTGAAGTGGTCTTCGTACCGACTATACCAATTGGTAAAAGTTTGGTTAGAATCCGGCTCATAACGAAATTCTTTTATGCTTCTCGAGATGATGTCCATCAATGCCTCCTGTTGTCCAGCTTGCGTTGGTTGTGTTGTGAATCAGAAACGTTTTTTTATGTATTTAAGAAAGCCTGCACATAACCAGTATGCACATAAAGTTCAAATCTAAAAGCACAATAACAGATGCATGTTAACTTAACATAAAGTCAACGACGTAACTGGAAGTGCATAATGTTTATGAGTGCATACTTTCAGGAGATAAAATTAAGTCTGCTTAAAAGCAACGAAAAATGCATTGGTTGCAATTTGATCCTAGACATGCGCTAGCAAGTGTGCCGTCTGTTTAAAAGCAACAACAAAAGCATTGGTTGTAATTTAAGTCAAGATTAACGCCAGCATGGTAACCAATTAAGAATTTAGATCATTGAAGTTTTCTCACAGTTAATGATTTCACAACATTAGTAATATCCGATGTGGGGTTCATGAGCTTTTTAGTAGTACGTAGATTTAAGAATATGATTGCTTGCATTTATTAGTTGTGTTTTAAGAAATATGTATAAGCAAGGGGTTCGTGAGTCGCACGATACCGAGGTGATGAGTAGAGGTTAAGTTTAGATTTTCAGCATTATTATTTTAACTGCATTATGATTTATAAAGCAAGTCTAAAATATCCTTGCGTTTTTATTTAATAATAAATATTAGGAATGAATTGTGGACTTCGAGGGAAAATTGTCACTGACGGTTTCATCAATAAAGGCAAGTACAAAAGGACCCGTGGAGCCCGCAACATTTTGGCGCAGCCGGTTTTTCAAGAATCTACAAAAAGGACTGAAGGAAGAAATTGAAGGAGCATTTAAAAAAAATAATAAGAAAAACAGGAGTGGAAAGGAAGGTATAATTAAACATTGAATATATTTTAGTGAGTTTGAGTGAAAGCAGTAAATAAACGGTGAAATTAAATGATAGAAAAAATGAAATTAAACAAATTTATAAATTTTAATTGAAAATTTTAATGATTATATGGCGAACTTTGAGGAATTGGAAGTAGCATATAGAAATATATTAGGACAACTTGGCAGATTTACTGAGAAATTGTGGAATCAAATTAGTACGGAAGTTAACAATAAAGAAACTTTAGAATTAATACAAAATAAAGTCAGTTCCACACGGGTATACTCAGAAGTCGAAAGAGTTGACGTAATTTTTGAACAATTAGTATACTTCTTTGAACATAAAAGTGCTCATAAAATTAAAGAATTAGAAGATTGGAAAGGGGAATTTACTGCATTAAATAAAAAATTAAACGATATTGTAGAACGGCAGGAGTTGTTAGATCAGGCTAGTGGAATAGAGGAAGAACGCGAAAAATTAAGAACTTTGCTGAAAAATAAAGATATTTCGGACGAATCAATTGAACGAGCACTGAGCCAACAGCCCAGACTAGAATTCGAAACATTAGAAGAAGCAAAGTAAGGGAATTAGATTCGAAAATCAGATTTTTAGAATCGGAAGTTAAGCTAGCCCACGAAACATCATTATATCATAAGGAGGCATTACAGATTGAAGGAAAGTTTGATAAAATAACAGCACCGGAAACAACATTAGAAATGTCGTTAGATACTGTATCGAATTACGTAGGAAGTGTGGCTCCATTTTTTATGGGATCGGAATCACCGTCCGTTAAAACTGAACTTTATAGATTCATGGACGGTTGTGCGCTAGCAAGTCTAAAAATTACAGAAGAAAACAAAGAAGAATTCATTAGCTGTGTCAAACTGCATCTTCTTGGTGACGCTTATGATTTAGTCCGCACAAGAAAGTTCAATGATTTAGAGGAGTTATTTGACGTTCTAAGAAATACATATTTAAAAATGACTACGTTAGATTCAGTTAATGATAGTATTAGAAAAACTTATCAGACGGATGGTGAGAGTCTAAAGACATTTGCAAGAAGATTAGAAAGATTATGGGCAAACGCTAATGAAATAGCAGATTCAAGGTACAAAAAGAAAAATCTAATGTGGAAACTAATTGCTACGCCAAGAGGGATTATCTGGCAAGGGATAATAACGAACAAAACAAGGAAAACTAACAGGGGCACAGCCAAGGCCAGTTAGCTGAGGACCCATTAAAAATAGAAAAATTAGGTCAAAAAGGGTAGAAATAGTAAATAGCTGAAGGGTCTGTGATCACATTAACTACCCAAACTCCTAAAAATGAGAGAAAACCGGTGGAGGAAATATTGCAAATCAGACGTCGGAAGTGACCGTTGACCACATATTGATCCACCGTGGTTTGATTATGAGGGAGTGACAAGTGTAATTTTTGCATTAATACATTTCTTTATATATATATATGATAATAGCAATAGGGGAAAAAATGATTAAATTAGTAGCAGATGAAACTAATCGGCAATTTCTATGAGAAGAAATGCAAATACGTCAAAAGGTGAACAATATGTTTACAGGAATGTTGAAAAAGTTTGAAAATTTTATAAAATGTTATGATAAAAAAAAATCAGACAACAGTTGAGTGGATTAAATAAAAAGAGAACTAACAAAATATACAATAGAAAGGAGGACTGCTTCAAATTGTCTAATGTAAGTGATGTGTTCATTGAAGTACCTTGCGAGGCAGCTAAAAATGGAAAACTCATATTACTAGTAGACTCAGAAGCAGATGCAAGCATAATAAAAGAAGGTGCAACGACACAACTACCGGATTTTGACAAGAATAGTAAGAAATATTTTAATGGGGCTTTTGGTGGATGCGTAAGGACGTTAGGCACGACCAATATACAACACAGTAATATAAAGTGGTTACATTTAATAATGCATGTAGTATCTCTTGAACAAGGAATACCAGCAGACGGAATAATAGGACGAAATAACATATGGAATAGATCCGTAATAAACGCAATTAATAAGACCATAACATTCTACGATAAAGGAAAGAATCACACTATCCGATTACCAATGAAAACGCGAGCCGACATAGAAAATATTTATTACAATCATGAAATAAAAATCATGCCGAGAAAGGCAAGAATAGTAGAAATTACACTAAAAACAAAAATTCCAATTGTATTAATACATAAACTAGAAATTTATCCAGGAGTATATTTGGGAGAAAGCTTATCGAATGTTAACAAAAATAAAGTTTATGTCTCAGTATTAAATGCTACAGAAAAGGACATTATAATAGACAACAATTTTAAACCGAAATTTTCAAATTTTAATCAGTATAGGGAATCAGATACAAACAATTCTACAATAAATACTATAAATTCAGTGCATATAAAAAATAGGATTAATAGATTATTAGAAAAAATTAACATCGATGAATCTTTAAATAAGGAGGAAATCACATCCTTAAAAAATCTTTGTATTTCTTACCACGATGTTTTTCACTTAGAAGGTGACGAACTGTCATACACGCCGATACTTAAACACGACATAACAAGACAATGGAATCAACCACCAATTAACTAAAAGCAATACAAACTTCCACACACACATAGAGAGGAAATTAATAGACAGGTTAACAAAATGTTAGATACTGGCATTATATCGCCAAGCATACCACCCTGGAATTCACCATTACTATACCTAAGAGGACCGACAAAGTCGGTAACAAAAAATGGAGACTTATCATAGATTTCCGTAAATTAAATGACGTAACCGTAAAACAGGTATTTCCTATTCCGCGAATAGATGAAATATTAGATCAATTAGGTCACAGTCGGTATTTTTCAACTTTAGATTTAACAAGTGGCTATCATCAGGTCTTAGTGGAAGAAGTTGATAAAGAAAAAACTGCCTTCAAGTACAGGACTTGGACATTTTGAATTCAATAGGATGCCTTTCAGTTTAACAGGGGCACCAGCAACTTTCCAGAGAATAATGAATCACATCTTAACAGGGTTACAGGGTATCGATTGTTTTGTATATCTTGATGATAGAGTTGTGTATGGGAAAAATATAAGCGAACATGAACACAGATTAAGTAAAGTATTACAGAAACTAAGAGACCAAATTAAATACAAAATTAAATACCGAAAAATGTCAGTTTTTACGTCGTGAAGTTGTATATTTAGGGCATAAATGTTCAGAACTTGGTGCGCTGCCAGACCCCGCTAAGGTCGAATGCGTAAAAAATATTCCAGTACCAAGAAACAGAAAAGAAGTACAAGCATTCTTGGGATTAATTAATTATTACAGAAAGTTCATAAGCAATATGGCAAGGTTATCTTTACCAATTAATAATTTACTTAAAAAGGACATTCAATTTACATGGACGGACGATTGTCAAAATTCATTTATTAAATTGAAAGAATCAATAATTTCACCTCCAATATTAGCATATCCAGATTTTACAAAAACTTTTTTACTAACAACAGACGCAAGTAACGAAGCAGTAGGTGCAGTCCTATCTCAAGGTGAAGTAGGAAGCGACCGACCGATCGCGTTTGCAAGTAGAACTTCAAATGGAGCAGAAAAACCATATTCTACCATTGAAAAGGAATTTTTAGCAATTGTTTGGGCAACAAAGAATTTTAGAGCATACCTATTAGGGCGACCATTCAAAATTTCTACAGATCATCAGCCTCTAAAAGGTATTGCAAATTTAAAAGATCAGACATCCCGCCTTGCTCTTTTCCGACACAAATTATCGGAATATGATTTTGAAATAATGTACCAACCAGGCAAAAAGAATTTAAATGCGGATGCTTTAAGCAGAATTCCATATATAGAACCAGATATTACAGCCGTACAAACACGATCCAAAACTACACAAAATATTTTAGATCAGCAAATCACAAAAATAAAACCACAAATCAGTACACCAGTCGTAGATGAAACAATAATAGATACAAATAATGAAACGAATTCAACTCAAATATTAACTAATCCAGATGAAATTAAAACCGTGATGAAAGATTTTCATGATTCAGCACTAGGAGGCCATCAGGGCACACTTAAATCATGCTTTAGGATTAAAAAACAATTTAAATGGATATGTTAGAAATTGTCCTAAATGCCAAATGAACAAAAGTTCAAAGTTAACAAAAATGCCAATGGTTTTGACAGATACGCCAACACGTCCATCCGATAAGGTTTATATGGACTTGGTAGGAATTTTACCTGAAACAGTGTCAGGAAATAAATATGTTTTAACTTTTCAAGACGATTTTTCAAAATACATGTGCTGCGTAGCTATCTCAGACGCGGAAGCAAGCACAGTAGCCAAAGATTTTTACGAGGAAATTATCACGCGTTATAATATTCTGAAGATTTTAATTACAGATAATGGTTCAAATTTTGTGTCAAAATTATTTTCAGACACGTGCAAGTTATTAAACATTAAAATGCATATAACACCTTATCACCCGCAGGCGAACGGCTCGTTAGAACGAAGTCACAGACCTTTAGCGGAGTATTTGAGATGTTTCGCAAAAGAAGATTGGTCCAACTGGGACCAATGGTTGAATTCGGCAATGCATGTGCACAATAACACAGTACATATGTCAACATGGCAAACGCCTTGTTGTACTTTGTACGGATTTGAATTTGACATGCCAACTAACCTAAAACGAAAATGTTTACCAATTTATAACAGTGAAGATTACAATAAGGTATTAAAATACCAAATACAGCGTACACATGAGATAGTCAGACAAAATCAAGAAAAAGCTAAGGAAAGATCTAAATGAAGTTACGATAATACATTAAATACGGTAGTTTTTAAGGAAGAGATAAAGTTTTATTAAAAAACCTGAATAGGAAAAACAAATTTTCACCAATCTGGGTAGGTCCCTATGAAGTCCTTTCGATAATAAGTCCTGTGACAACAGCAATCTGTATCAAGGGAAATTATCATAATAACTTATTAAAAGCATATAACTCTTAAGTAATACACAATTGAACGAACAAATATTACTCACTGTCACTATAATTGTGATAGGTCAGTGCTTCACTTTCATGGTCAAGAGCATTGTCTATGGAAACAAACGACAGAAAGATCATTGCACTTAAAATACAGATATAGGTTAGCATATCACACACTACAGTGGAGGGGAAATAGAAGTGAGGAGTTTATGTGTAGTTATAAGTGAATAAATGCAATTCAGCAAAACTAAACCACGGCACTAGCTTTCACTGAGGGACCCGCTAGGCAACGATAAACAAGGTATATTGAAAAAAAAAAAAAAAACAACCTCAAAAAACTACACTATCTCAAAAGACAATGAGAACAACAAGCTAACCACAACAAGCATGTACAACATGCGCTAATGCATGCGCAAAAATGCAATTTAACATTTTTATGCGATTAGCTTACTGAAAGAAAAAAAAAATGTATATATAAAAAAAACGAACATACGGTTAAAGAAATGAAACTAAAAGATTTTAGTTACAAAGCAATATGCTTTGATTTTTTTTTATTTTTTTCTGTATAATTTCATTTTCGTATAACTTAATTTCCTTTTAATATTTCAATGATAATAGGTACCGGATTGACGGCGGTAGCCAGAGCGTGGTGAAATAGATACCAATGGTTGCATCCAACCACATAACTTCCCGGCAAACCTCCAGGAAGTCGGGTAGGCTCTGGCTACCCCTTAACACCAAAATTAAACTGCTGAGCTTGTATCCGACCTGGTGACCGTCTCTATCCTCATCCTCCCAACAATTAGTTTGTAGCTCTTGAACATATTCTTGAAAGTAATCCATTAGTTTATTTTTCCATAGGGCCATAAGCCTACGTTCTTCGTTGGCAATCTCCAAAGCGCGTTCGACCTCTGCATCGCGCCTCAACCGACCCACATACTCCTCCCACTCAGTACAAAAACTAAATGAAAGGGAGTTCGGCCCAGAATCGCCATCTGAGCCGTCATGTGGGTCGGCGTACAGGTATTTGTACATGCGAGGGGCATAGTCGGCATCGTGCGAGACTGCCAAAAGAAAAAAAAAAGAAAAAAAAAACACATACAAAAGTATAAATGCATAGTTGAAATAAATAATTAATTTATCAATCGTTCTTAATATAAAAAAAAATTACTAACCTCGATCAGAATAATGTACGGCAACCGGAATGGGCCTAAACTCAGGAGCAGGCTCTATGTTACGTTCAGCGTCGAGAAGACGAGCGAGTTCTAACTCGTTCCTCCATGAGGCCTGTTCCGCCAAATATCCCTTGCAAGCCTCTTCATTGTACTATTCACACTTATCTGACAGGGGGAGTAGTTATTATACTTCTAAAATAATTTTAGCTAATCACCAAAATTCTTACCAACCATTATGAAGATGTCGACACGTTTAGAATAAACACACAATTAAAACGACACATAAAATAAATTTTAAAACAAGAGTTGACTCCAGAAAATAAATGCAAAAGGTACGAATATGATCCGTCCTTATCTGTACATAAGCTGGGCAAAATCCAGGAAAAACTTAAAAAATAATTAAAAGTAAAAATGTTGAAGTAAGCAAAATTGCATTTGGTTTAGTACAACATTAGTTGAGGCAACACCAATTTCTAACACATAAAAATAGAATCATATTCACCAAAACGAATTTATTAGATTCATATGTAGAATCATATAGTTAAATACAATTATAAGCATACATAGAGAAAAAAAAGTTTACTGCGACAAAATTAATATTTTGATATAAAATAATAATAATGGTATTCATATTTAGCATTAGAAATCATAAGGGTCAAATTATTTCGTCAAGAAGAACATATAATGCAACAAAAATTAATTAACATGTATCAACATAGCAATTGTAGTAATTATTATTATGAACTTTGATGTTAACAATAAAAAAAACACAGTTAACAATAGGAATATAAAAATAAACCTTTGATTAGATTTTATAATATAAAGATAATGGGAAATTAGTTTAATATTGTTACTGGTCCTGATGTTGGCGGCGGGAGAAACAGTCAATATCAAACAGACAGAAATTAGCAACACAAGAATCTTCTTTGAGAAGACAACGAATGCGTTATTTTATAGTGACGAATGGACAATAATTGCAAATTTCAAACCACTGAAATTAACCGAATTTTTAGAACTAACGAATAATTATGCGGAGACAACGCAGGAGATGTGTGAGCAAATGCGCGTAAAAATACCTGATATGAACATCAAAAGCTCATGCAAAGCAGTAACCCAGGAAACAAAATATATTATTACCACTTTAAAAAAAAAAATGAAGAAATAATAAGGCGAACAGTTAGGGGCAGACGTCCGAGACGAGCTCTTAATTTCATTGGCGAAGGCCTCAATTGGGCATTTGGGGTGATGGACAACAAGGACAAGCAGACTATATATAAACATTTCAAGAATATTGACCAGAATCAAAGCAAAACCTACAAAATTATGCAAAAACAAATAACGGTAATGTCAACCAACTATAATAAGTTGGCAAAACCATTATTAAATTCAATAAAAGAAGTCGAAGCTGTACAAAAAGAACTTACCAAAACTATTGCACAACAGACAGCTATTCATACGAGTATAAACAATTCAATCGACAAACTACTATTCTTAATGCACTTATTAGAAATACAAACAACGATAAATGCAAACCTGATTGAAATACAAGGACAACAATTAATAGAGATGGCTGTAATAGACGATCTATATAAGGGACGCCTGCATACGTCGATTATTGATCAGAGGGAGCTGAATGAAATGCTTGCTAAATTAACTCTAAGAGGAAAGGCCAATTGGTTCATACAACAATCATTTGAAATGCATCATTCCTCCACCGTGCGCGTTTTTCCGGATGCTGACAGTCTTATGATCGTCATGAAAACACCGTTGCCTGATGATTTGATTTTCACATTATACAGAGTATATCCAATACCCACCAACATTAATAAAGAATGGGACACGTTGGTTAAGACGACATACGACTACTTAGCGGAACCTGAAGACCGAAGTGTGACCACTGCTGATTATGATAAATGCATAACTATCAGCCAGAGCATGAATAAGGAGGTCACACTATGCAAACGACCCAGCACAGTACTAACTAACAGCAACAAACTTTGCGAAGTGACTCTAATACAACACAAAACAGTTCCATCAGACTATTGCAATAACGTTGCGATCAAGAAGAGTTCCAGTTTGGTCTCCAAACACTTGGTTATATAAATTTGAAACACCAACAAAATTCGAAGCAGTATGCGGCACTAACATGGCAACGTTGACATTATCTGGACTAGGATGGGTGTCAGTTAATGATGCATGTGATCTTCATAATCAGGAATTGATATTACCATATGAACATACACAAATTACCAACGAGGAAGTAACATACAAAAAAGAAGACCACACAACATTTCTTGAAATCCTGAAAGGAAACGGGTCATCATTCCTTACTCCAAATGTAACAGCTATACCACTACCAATCTTAGTTTCAGACCACAGTGAAATAAGATCAGTACTAAAGGACGGTCAGCGAAATTTAGACGATCTGTTAGCAGAAATAGATTACAATAAAGAACGAAAGGAGTTATTCAACCGCCAAAATGATATAACAAACACCGGTATATCATTCGGGATAGTAATTTTGGCACTAATACTGTTATTGACCGCGTATGTGGTATATTTGCGGTACCATCAACTATGTTAAAAGAAATCTAACAACAAAAATGATAAAATCAGTAAGAATAAATCGAAAATTGCATCCGTCGAGGTGGAAGCAACCAAAATGAACGAGTTCGAAAAAAATGTCGAAGAAACTTCCAATCCAACAGCCACCGCTCCAAAGAAACAATTCATAGCGCAATACATTAAAAAGAGAAATGAAACCAACAACGCCAACAAAAAGTCTACGAACGACAACAAAGCAAATAAACGGAATAAAAACGGCACCACAATCTATGCCAGCGCAGAAACCTCTGACCGAAGATGAGTCACAGCATTCAGTACTAAGAACATCAGGACCAGGGTTTTATTGTGTATAATTTTTTTTAGTATATTCCATTGAAGTATAAATTAGGGAGTCAAACTTAGACAACATTAGCCGTTTGTTTTTGGAGGTAAATAGTTAGACAACAAGCAATTATTATTCAATAAATTACTGTCTAACGACATTTAAAAAAAAACACATTAATTATATGAAAAGTATAAATATAAACAATAATTAAAGACATATTCAACAACTAAAATAAATTATTTACAATAAATATCGCAACATATTTAAAAAATAAACAAATCATTGCACAAAATAAAAAATATAATGACTTAGATGAAAAACAAGAAAAACAACAGAGGAACACGGAACGCAACGATTGCAAAGCGGTAACTTGATCCACTACTGTTTTTTCGATTTCAACGTTCAGTGACTTGTAATGTTATACATTTTTCTTTTTAGCGTTACATAAAGTATATAAATATTAATTTTCTTTTTTTTTGTTATCAACAATATCACTAAAACTGTGACCATTAATTAAGTAATTGAGTAACGAAGATAAGCATTAATAAGATTCTTAAAATGAAAATAAGTAAAATAAATTATAATAATAAGAAAAATAATTATTGATTTTAAATATTTTTGAAAGTTATATAAATTAAGAAATATATTGAAATATTAATGATGTAAAAGAAAAAGCTATTATTCTTTTTAATAATAATTTTTTCTTAAAATAATGGGGGAAGAATGTTATGAATCAGAAACGTTTTTTTTATGTATTTAAGAAAGCCTGCACATAACCAGTATGCACATAAAGTTCAAATCTAAAAGCACAATAATAGATGTATGTTAACTTAACATAACGTCAACGACGTAACTGGAACAAGTGCATAATATTTATGAGTGCATACTTTCAGGAGATAAAATTAAGTCTGCTTAAAAGCAATGAAAAATGCATTGGTTGCAATTCGATCCGAGACACGCGATAGCAAGTGTGCCGTCTGTTTAAAAGCAACAACAAAAGCATTGGTTGTAATTTAAGTCAAGATTAACGCCAGCATGGGAACCAATTAAGAATTTAGAACATTGAAGTTTTCTGACATTTAATGATTTCACAATATTAGTAATATCCGATGTGGGGTTCATGAGGTTTTTAGTAGTACGTAGATTTAAGAATATGATTGCTTGCATTTATTAGTTGTGTTTTAAGAAATAAGTATAAGCAAGGGGTTCGTGAGTCGCACGATACCGAGGTGATGAGTAGAGGTTAAGTTTAGATTTTAAGCCTTAGAGTGCAGACGTGTTTTCAGTTTAAATTCAAGCTTGTAAAAATACTTAAAAATAATTAATAAAAGTATAAAGCAAGTTTAAAATATCCTTGCGTTTTTATTTAATAACAAATGTTAGGAAAGAATTGTGGACTTCGAGGGAAAATTGTCACTGACGGTTTCATCAATAAAGGCAAGTACAAAAGGACCCGTGGAGCCAGCAACAGTTGCTGTGGTGCCTCTGGAGTGCTTCTCGAACTTTCCATTAACGACGCAGGTGCTCTATAATGTGTTTCTGTCGTTGTGCCGCTTTTTGCTGCTGCACAAGAAGATTTGCTAGATATAAGCATACATAGCAGATGATGTTAAAAAAACATTTTAAATCCATATTTTTATTTTTTTTAACCATCTAAATAAAGTTGTTTTGGATCCAAATAGGCTTAAACAATTAGAGATTGAATCTTTTAATGCCCTCCTAAAATTTCACCAATTTTGAATAAAATCTTAAGCTGGAGCATCCTCTTGAAGTTGAAAACACCCACCAAAATGTTCGATATTATTTAAATTTATTTTTTTATTGGTATTTTCCTTAAAAAAGCATGTTATATCTACAGTAAGAAAACAAGATGTTTATGAAAGTCTTGCTGCAACTATCCCTTTAAATTTACGCCTTGTAGCAAATATTCAAACATCCCATTAGTTTCAATAAAGTTGCAGCAAAACTATTAATATATTTTAAATATGACGTATATGCAGATAGTTACGAGATGTTTGCCACAACAGCAATGGAAATTGACATATTTATAGTTGACTGATAGCAAACATCCAGAGTTCTTGGACATTTGCAGCAAATCTTTGAAGTTATTTTGACATTTGACTACCATTAAAAAGGAAAATGGCGTACTTTTTCCTTACGCTCGATTTATCCACAACAATGAAGTAAATCAAATGGTGTAAAAATGTGCCAACTCATATATTACATATTAATGGTAAAAGTGAAAATAAAATATCTTGTGATTTAAATTATCAACACGTGATGGAAAATATTTCTTTTCAGAGTTTTTTTTGATGACAGCATCGCCGGTCGGACTTGGTTCTTCTGCGAAGAAATTCCAAGTTGTACAATTTTACCTTCGAAGGATTTATAATAAATGGCGATGTATAAACAGGATACTGTTTTAATTATATAATAATTAAAAATATATTTGATTAATTTTCATTCAATTCAATAAAAATTACTCCTCGAATTCTAACGGAGTACCTTTTCCAAATATTCATCAACTATCTTCCTATTTGTAAAATGTTTAATTGATGGTTGCTATACATAATCGTAAATTTGAAAGATGGTTGCTGGCAATATTTATCGTATTTGACGAATGTTTGAGAGATGGTTGTCTTGTTGTAAGTCAACATAGTGTGTTTAGGTAAGTCACTATACGTTAATATTAGAAACATATCGTGATTTACTTCCTCGATGACTAACTCATGCAGTTATCGTGAAGTTGCAGTAGATGCAATGTAGGGCACTGTTAGCCAACAGTATTGTCGAAGCTGGGTCAAACCAGCTGCAGCGCGATTGGCTGACGGCGTCTTTACGGAAGTAAATTCGTTGAGTGGAATTTGCACTCTGCCGGAACATGTTGATTTGGAACATGCCTTTATATAATAGTTTAAGTTAGATTTTAAGTCAGTTGTAAAATGAGTTGTAAGCGAGAGTAAAGGGGAGTAGTAAAATAAGTTGTAAAGTGTAAAATCATTAATTGTAAAAATTTCGGGAGTGTGAGAATCAAATAGTGTAAAAATAAAGATAGGCTAAAAATAAATGAAATACGTATTAATTGATTAAAAACTAAAAGGACAAATCGAGTTGAAATAAGTAAGTGAGTAAGTAACAACACAAAAAGTAAACAACATTTTGGCGCACCCGGAGACCAGGAACCAAAAAGAAGAAAGGAGGAAAGGAGACATTTTAAGGAAAAGGAAGCTCCCAAGGAAATTTAAGTGAGTATTACTGAAAATTATAAATTATGTGATAGAAATCATCCGAAGTTAGAAAAATTAAAATATTTACAAAAACATAATTGGAAATTTAAATCAAAACAAAATAAAATTAATAATTTT
The DNA here is from genome assembly GCA_951804985.1 of Dryomyza anilis. NCBI lineage: Eukaryota > Metazoa > Arthropoda > Insecta > Diptera > Dryomyzidae > Dryomyza > Dryomyza anilis. Next base: position 72,301,432 of record OX638131.1, read on the forward strand.
GAGAACATAATTGCCAGTTTAAATAAAAATATAATAACAGTGAACTATTCAAACTAATTTAAATCAAAATAAAATAAAATTTTGAATATTGAGAATATAATTTCAAACTTAAATCAAAATAAAATAAAATTTATTATATAAAAAATAAAATTGCAAATTTAAGTCAAAATAAAATAAAAGTTATAATATTGAGAACATAATTGCCAATTAAATCAAAATAAAATAAAATTGATAATATTTAAACATAATTGCAAATTTAAATCAAAATAAAATAAAATTTATAATATTAAGAATATAATATCAAATTTGAATCAAAATAAAATAAAATTCATAATATAAAAAAAAACATAATTATAAATTTAAATCAAAATAAAATTAAATTTATAATATTGAGAATATAAGTGCCAATTTAAATACAAATATAATAACAGTGAACTATTTAAACAAATTAAAATCAAAACAAAATTTATAATATAAAGAACATAATTGCAAATTTAAATAACAGTGAACTATTTAGAAAATTTAAAATATTTATTTATTATAATAATATTTATTATAAATCATGTGGTAGAAATCGACCGAATTTAGATAATTTAAAATATTTATAATTGAAATGAACAAATTTTGAAAGTTTTAGAATTAATAATATATTTTTTTTTTAATTGGGAAGCCAGGGAAACTGTAGAGAGTTCTAGGTGTTAAATAAAAAATATATGGCGGAATTGGAACAGTTACAGTTAGCTTACGGAAATATCTTAGGGCAATTGAACAGGTTTACGGAGAAATTGTGGGCGCAACTCAGCCACGAAGTAAATAATAAAAAACATTTACAATTGATAAAAAATAAAGTTAATAACACAAAGATTTCTTCTAAAGTAGAAGAAGTAGATGTTGTATTCGAAGAATTAATATATTTTTTGGAACACAAGAGCGAAAATAAAACAAAAGAGTTAGAAAACAGGAAAGGCGAGTTTGTAGCATTAACGAAAAAAATAAACGATAAATTAGCAGAAAAACAGGAGTTGTTAGATCACGCCGGCGGGATACAGTCCGAAAACGAAAAAATAAGAGCCTTGTTAAAAGATAGGGATATTTCTGATGAATCAGTAGATAGACCACTGCATCAACAACCGAGATTGGAATTCGAATCAATCGAAGAAGCAAATAATAAAGTAAGAGAATTAGACTCAAAGATCAGATTTTTAGAGGCAGAAGTAAACTTAGCACATGAAACTTCATTGTACCATAAGGAAGCGTTAAGAATAGAAGAATAATTGAAATGCCTACAGACAATATTTCGAAATGCGTACGAAATCTGGTTCCGGTGTTCAGGGGCGAAGATTATAATAATATAATAGTTTGGCGCTTCAGTCCTGTTTAGAACTTCGGGCGAGCTCTCTCACCATTTAGAGCTGTGCGTGTTATATTTGTACTCAAAGTGGTGGGACCTACAGTTTTATTGCCGAATCCGAACGGCGGGTGAGAGCTTTTCATAGGCAATGTTTTACTCTCGTAGGTTTGCCATTTACTGCCGAGAGGTAGCGCGGTATAGAAAAATGTTTCTATGAAAAGATGTTATTAGCTCCAGTCCAGGCTCGAACCGGGGACCTTTCAGCTCGCAGTCCAACGCACTAACCACTGAGTTACCGCGGGGCGAAGATTCACCGTTCCTAAAAACGGAGCTTCTCAGATTTATAGACGGTTGTAAGGCAGCGAACCTTAAAATAAATGAAGAAAATCAGGAAGAATTCATGATATGCGTTATACTGCGTCTTGATGGAGATGCATACGAATTAGTGAGGACCAAGACAATCAATGATATAGAAGAATTTTTTGAATTACTGAAAACACATATTTAAAGATGGCTACATTAGATTTCGTTCAAGACAACATAAGACAAGCATATCAAGGTGGAGGGGAGAGTTTAAGGGCGTTTACAAGGCGATTAGAAGTATTACAGTCAAACGCAAACGACATAGCCGACACAATGTACAAAAAGAAAAACCTACCGACGGACATTTTTAACACGGAACTATTAAATTCAGTACTAACAGCATTTAAAGTGGGAGTGAGTGACCCGATTGTAAAGGTACTGCTGTTGAGTAGCATGGCGGATAATTTAAAAGATTTGTGAGACGAAGCGTTACGAGTAGAGGCCACAATTCGGAGGGGGCCGAGACTCCCGGAGGAACTGTATAGTTTTGTAAAGAGGCCGAATGGAATTTCACTTAGTAAAAATAATCAAGAAAATGATATTAGAAATTCAAGACAAGATAGGGGTGAAAATCAACAAAATAGAAATAATGGGAATACAGGGGGTGCCATGAAAAAAGGGCCAATCTGTTCATTTTGCACTAGACCAGGACACACAAGGGATGACTGATATTTCCGCAAAAATACACCATTTCGCAGAGAATGAGAAGAGTACGGACATGAATCGAGTTGGAAATGTGGATCTTACAGACTGGAAGGGCTCCAGGAGAACAACCAACAACAACCCTATCAAAATCAACACTATCAAGGTCTTCCAAACAACGGATATCAAAATCAACAGCAGCAAAATCAGCATCAACAATACCAAGGTTTTCCAAACACCGGATATCAAAATCAACAGCAGCAAAATCAGCATCAACAATATCAAGGTTTTCCAAAAAATGGATATAACAACAATAATCGTAATAATATAAAAAATGATAAAACTAATTATAATAATTATAATAATAACAATAATAATAGTAATAATAATAATACTAATACTAATAAGGGTAAAGGAGATAATAGAAATAACAACCCGTTTAGAAATAACAACGATAATAGTGATAATGGGCCTAATAGGACATACAAAAATAATAGGGCATGTTATGGGTGCGGTCAGGTCGGCCATATGATAGCGGATTGCCACGCCAAGAAAAATTTCGTGTCAAATGCTAAAAACGCTCAAAACTAGGGGAACTACCAAGGGCCCCAGTCAAGGCCAATAAGCTGGGATCCCGTTAACATTAGTAAAGTTAGGTCAAAGGTAGAAATAGTAGATCATAGGATAAAGGAGCCTGTGATTACATTTGCTACTGCAGCTTCAAATAACAGCCAAAAAACAGTGGGCGAAAATATTGTTCATCAAACGTCGGGAGTGACCGTTGATACATATGTTGAGCCGATGTGTTTGGTTTGAAAGGAGAAGGTAAAGGGGGTAAAATTGTGCGAAAATACTGTTCATCAAACGTCGGGAGTGACCATTGATACATATGTTGAGCCACCGTGTTTAGTCTGTAATGCAGTAGCAGGAATAATAGTTTTTATCATACACTTTATAGGTATTGTGCTGATTACACTAGGGAACAAAATAAGAAAATTAGCAAGATATGAAAAGTATAAGGGAACCTTTGGAGAGGAAATAGTAAAAGTAGGGTATAGAGTAAAAAACATATTATCAAGAATATCAAAAAAGTTTTGAGAATTTCGTGGTAGAATATGATAAGAAAGTTAGATGTCATATGAGTGGGTTTATTAAAAGAAGGAATCGTATAATATGCATGTAAGTGATGTTTTCATTGAGGTACCTTATGAGGCTGCTAACTCATATGGAAAACTCATATTACTGGTAGATTCGGGATCAGATGCTAGTATAGTAAAGAAGGGGGCGATGACACGACTTCCAGGTTTTGATAAAAATACTCAGAAGGATTTTAGTGGTGCTTTTGGGGGATGCGTAAGAACGTTAGGGACGATAAATAGAGTGGTTCTGTTTAAAGATGCATGTAGTGGAACTTGAACAAGGAATACCCGCTGATGGTATTATAGAACGAGATAATATATGTAACAGATCCATAATAAATGCCATAGATAAGAAGTTAATATTTTGTGATAAAGATAAAAACAATACTATACAACTACCCATGAGTACACGCGCAGATGTGGAAAATATTTGTTTAAATCAGGAATTAAAAGTAGAACCTAGAACCGCAAAGATAGTATCATAAAATTCCAATCGTCTTAATACATAAACAAGAAATTTGTACAGGAGTATATTTGGGCGAAAGCATATCGAATGTTAGCAAAAATAAAGTTTTTGTGTCAGTATTAAATGCTACAGAAAAAGAATTTATAATAGACAGTACTTTTAAACCAAAATTCTCAAATTTTAATCAGTATAAGGAATCGAATACCAATAATTCTACAATAAATAGCATAAATTCATAAACATTACAAACAGAATTAACAAATTGTTAGAGGAAATAAAAATTTACGGGACTTTGAATAAAGACGAAATTACATCTTTACAAAATCTATGTATTTCGTATCATGATGTTTTTCATTTAGACGGCTATGAATTGGCATACACGCCAGCGCTTAAACATGAAATAACATCACAGTGGATCCAACCACCGATAAACCAAGAACATTACAAATTGCCACACATACACAGAGAGGAAATCAACAGACAGGTAAATAAAATGTTGAATGACGGCATTATATCGCCAAGCATATCACCCTGGAATTCACCGATGTTGTTGGTTCCTAAAAAGGGCGGCAAGGACGGTAACAAGAGGTGTCGGCTAGTAATAGATTTCCGGAAATTGAACGACGTGACAATAAAACAAGTGTTTCCTATTCCTCGAATAGACGAGATATTAGATCAATTAGGTCACAGTCGTTATTTTTCAACTTTGGATTTAGCAAGTGGTTATCATCAGGTTCTAGTAGAAGAAGGGGATAAGGAAAAAACAGCCTTTAGTACAGGTCTGGGTCATTTCGAGTTCAACAGGATGTCATTTGGTTTAACATGAGCTCCAGCCACTTTCCAAAGAATAATGAACCACACATTAACAAGGTTTCGATTGCTTTGTTTATCTGGATGATATAGTGGTGTACGGAAAGAATTTAGCTGAACATGAGCTTAGGCTGAGTCGAGTATTGCAGAAATTAAGGGAACACAATTAAAAATAAAATACAGAAAATGTCAGTTTTTGCTTCGCGAAGTTGTCTATTTAGAACATAAATGCTCGGAGCTAGGTGCCCTGCCAGATCCCTCTAAGGTAGAATGCGTAAAAAATATTTCGGTGCCGATAAATAAAAAAGAAGTGCAAGTGTTTTTGGGATTAATTAATTATTACAGAAAATTTATAAGCAATATGGCAACATTATCATTACCTATTAATAAATTACTTAGAAAAGATGTTAAATTCACTTGGACAGACGATTGTCAAAGTTCATTTATTAAATTAAAAGAGTCAATAATTTCACCACCCACTCTCGCATATCCAGATTTTAGAAAACCCTTTTTACTTACAACAGATGCAAGTAACGAAGCAATAGGTGCGGTACTATAAAAGTTCTAGGCTTACGAAAATGCCAATGGTTCTAACTGATACGCCAGTGAGACCATTTGATAAAATATACATGGATCTGGTAGGAATTCTACCGGAAACTATATCAGAAAATAAATATATTCTAACTTTTCAAGAAGATTTCTCAAAGTATATGTGCTGCGTAGCCATACCAGATGCAGAAGCAAACACAGTAGCAAAAGCATTTTATGACGAAATCATTACACGTCATAATGTACCGAAGGTATTAGTAACAGATAATGGTTCAAATTTGGTTTAAAATTGTTTTCAGATACATTTAAATTGTTAGGAATAAAAAAATTGCATATTACGCCATATCAACCACAAGCTAATTGGTCTTTGGAAAGAAGCCATCGACCATTAGCAGAATATTTACGGAGTTTTTCAAAAGAAGATGGGTCGAACTGGGACCATTGGTTAAATTCCGCAATGCATGTGCACAATAACACATTGCATATGTCCACTGGCCAAACTCCTTTCCGTACTTTATACGGATACGATTCCGATATGCCCACAAATATTAAGCGAAAATGCTCACCCGTATATAATACCGATGATTACAACAAGTTATTAAAATATAAAATTCAACGCACACACGAAATCGTGAGAGGGAATCTAGAAAAAAGCAAAAGAGAAATCTAAATAAATCTATGATAGCACAATACACCCTAAAATATTTAGCGTAGGCTATCAAATTTGTTAAAGAATCAGAATAGAAAGAATAAGTTTTCACCCATTTGGGTAGGGCCGTACGAAAATAAGTCCTGTAACGATAATGATTTCTATCAAGGGAAAAGGAAAAAATTCCATAACAATTTATTAAAAGAATATAATTCTGAAGTAAATATAAGAACACAAACAACGTAACAAACAGTCATAATTATAAGATGAGTAATAAAATAGCTAAAACAAAATTTAAGTTGTCACTACAATTAAGGTATGTCAGTAACTCAATGGCATTAAACCAAACGAAAGGAACCAATGCACTAATTCACTGCAAATGAAATGAGATACGCTAATGCATGAGAAAAAAAAAAGAAAAAGAGAAGCAAAAGAAAATAAAATAGAGTATGAAAAGTAATAAGAAATGCGTAGCTTTCGCGACACGGAGTGGAGTAAGGGGAAACTGCACAGCAGCAAAAATGGGTTGAAAAAAAAAATATATTGTTACGAAAATTCAGTCTACGGAAAACTGTTCTACAAGTTCGTATCACTGGATTGTGTACAAAATTAAAAACACACTAATATTTGGGTTTAACTAGTATTATCTCAACCAGTATTAATTAACTTTATTTATTTAAATAACAACTTAATAACAATCACTTATTTCCACTGCTGTATTACTACAATTTATCTTTACAACGTTCGCTCACGAGATGCACTAGTTCACTATCAAATCGCAACTGAAGTGCTGTACCTCTGATGCGGCTCCCTTATATACTGCATGCATCAGTTCGACACGTTTCGATCAGCTTCGACTTGTTTCGAGAACCTTCTACTCGTTTCGTGAATGACGCATGCTATTGGCATCTCATTCGCACTCATGTGTTTTAATGTGTAGATCTTCCCTCTCTTTCTCGCACAATGCTTAGTACGCTGAATGATCTTCTCTCTCTTTCTAACACATTGCTTAGTGCGCTGAATTGTCTTGCGTCTCATTTATTATTCTTCATTGCTTGCACAGTGGGGCAAATTACCACTTTTCGTAACAGTATTAATCAACAAACTAGAAATTTAAATTATTCGTAAAAATGTAGTTTGTGACTTTTCGTTCTACAACGACGATATGTTAAATTGGGGTCCCGAAGGAGTCACTTAATGAAGTTTTGCATATATCGGTTCAATGGTTACCGTGATATAAAATTGTGCCTTTAACGCCTCCTCTCGAAGAAATTTAGAACTACTTTCTAAACTGCATTAATTTGCGTGCTCGAAAGAATTACTGCACCAAGTTTTACAGAGATCGGTTCAGTGGTTACTGCGATATAAAATTTCGTGCTTAACGTCCTCTAGCGATGGAAAATCAAAGCTCTGAGTAAATAAATATAACATATAAATAAATATGACATATTTCAGTCTTCATACTATACATATTATATACTAGCTGGACCCGTGCAGGACTCGTGCCAAGATTTTGTGAATTCAAAGATATGGATCGATTTTATTAATATAAAAAAACATTATTATTATTTATATCAGGGAAGTTTTTATGGGTTTTATAAATGCATGGATTTAAAATAAATTCTTCCCAGTAGAAATCTTCGCCGTAAAATTTTTCTCCATAGAACGCTTTCCCGTAGAATTCTTCACCGTAGAGTTATTCCCAGTAGAAGTTTTAATGTGGTGAGTTTCGGTGTGGGAAGTTTGGGTGTGGTGAATTTTGGTGTGGTGAGTTTTAGTGTGGTGAGTTTTAGTGTGGTGAGTTTGAGTGAGGTGAGTTTTAGTGTGGTGAATTTTATTGTGGAGAGTTTTAGTGTGGTGAATTTTTATGTTGTACATTTTATTGTGGTGAATTTTAGTGTAGTGAATTTCAGTGTGGTGAGTTATAATATGGGGAGTTTTATTGTTGTGAATTTTAGTGTGGTGAGTTATAGTGTAGTGAGTTTTAGTGTGGTGTGTTTTAGTGTGATGAATTTTAGTGTGGTGAATTTTATTGTAGTGAGTTTTAGTGTGGTGAGTTCGTTTTTCTTTATCTTTCCTTTTTTTGTTTTTCCTTTAGTTTGGTTTTTAGTTTTATGTTATTGATTTTATTTTTGTATTTTTGCTTTTGTTTTGTGCTTTTGCTTTTGTGTTTTTACTTTTAATATTTTTTTTTGTATTTGAGTTTTTTGTTTCATGTTCGTAGCTGGTGAAACTTCCGAGTTATATCATATTGAAAGTTTAGGTTGTATGGGAGGTGCCACGCCTATTTGTCCAATCCTGCCCATATATATCCTATCATTCCTTCCAAATCATACCGCATCTGTGGTAAAAATTTCAAGAAAATCGGATGAGCAGTTTTATTTATTATATTAACCTCTGTTCGCTTTTTGATTAATTTTGACGAGTTTTCCAAATTGAGAACTCTTATAGGTACAATTCTATCTTTCTCCGCTCAACAAGTGTTCTTCCTACCACTATGTTACTTTTATACAGCTCTTCGTTTGCTTCAATAACCCACAACTTGCTTATCCCACAATCTCCATTTAATTTCGCCCAAACAATTGCTTCTGAATTAGGTGGTATTTTTCTATTTTTACAAGCAATGAATTGTTTCATTTTCGGGCTCTAGTCACAATCAATATTTAGTTGGATCTCCGAGTTGGCATAATTCAACATGTTTCTTGTTAAATGAAGTGTGAAACCGTTTTTTATCATGAAGTCTATGCCAAGTATTATTTCGTCTACTATTTCTGCCACAATAAAATCATGCTTAACTGTCGTAGTAACAATCGTTATTGTCTTGGTAATCTTTCCTCTGATAGGGGCCTCTTCACCTGTAGCTGTTTGTAATCTTATTCCAACAAGCGGCTATACTTTATCCTTAACAAGGTTACTTCTTATTATTGAAAGTGAAGATCCCGTATCCAATGTTACCATATATGCTGTACAATCAATGAGTCCTTTGACAGTTAAGCTGTTTGGTTTTCGAGCAATTTGTGAAATGGAGATTCTGGGGCAATCGGTTATGGGAGTCAGATCGTGCCCCGCAGAACTCACTCGTTTTAGTTTAAAGATTGATTAAAATTTACGTTATTTTGTACATGATCTTGGGTTTCTTCTATCGGTGTTCATTTGCAAATGGGTTCATTGAGCGCCTGCGTTTTTTACGACAATCACGTGACATATGCCCATATGTATCACAGTTGTAGCATTTACCTTTAAATTGGGTGTCTCGGTTGGCAGCAGTGTAATCTGGTTTAGCTCCACTTTTTAACGCTTGGCAAATTACCTGAAGTAGGTCTTCATTCTCCACATCTAGTTTACGGACCTTTGACGCCGGGCGGCACAACGTAGTTGCAGTCTTCTGTGTTAGCGCTGTGGTTACAGTTTCCGTAAATGTCACTTTCAGCATTGTCACTGTGGCACGTCTTGTTTCCGGATCACGTATGCCGTCAACGAATGCTTGCTCTTGCACTTTTCTATGAAATCCCTCGTTGAATCTGCATACGACAAATGCGCAAGCCTCTCGACGTCCGCTGCATACGCCTGCAATGTTTCACCATTTCTTTGCATTCGGCCCTTTAGTTCCATTCTGTAGATTTGCTTCATGTGATCACTGCCGTATTTTTGTTGCAGTGCAGCCATAACCGCTAAATAACTGTTTCGATCACTTTCTGGAACAGTCTGCAATACGCCACGATAAGTGCGGCTACGCTGTCCTCATTGTTCCATCGATTACTTACAGCCGTGGTCTTAAATTGCTGCTTGAAAATGTTGAACGCTGTGATTCCATTGTATATGGGCGACTTTAACCTTGTTCCACTGACAACATGTTGTGAGGGTCCATTTATTTGCAACACTTCGAAAACTTTTTGAATTTTCTGAAGTTTCTGGTCGATACCATTAATTTTATCATCAACGCTAACTTCTAAATCCCTTACATGCTCCTCCAGATCTTTTACTTTGCCATTGAGTGTATTAGAAACTTCTAGAAGCTGCTTAGACTGTTCATGCATCTGTAACTCCATTTTTATTGATGTTGGTTGGAATTTTCTAACAATTTCTCCTCAAGTCGATTTGAATTTTCTTGAAGTTTCTGTTCCATCCTGGTCGAATTTTCTTGGAGCTGTTTTGAATTTTCTAGAAGTTTCTGTTCCATTTTGCTGGAAAGATCATTCAGCGCTCTGGGGCAGTGTGTGAGAAAGAGATGGAAGATCAGCGCATTAAAACACATGAGTGCGAATGATATGCCAATAGCATGCGTCATTCACGAAACGAGTAGAAGGTTCTCGAAACAAGTCGAAGCTTGTCGAAACGTGTCGAATTGATGCATGCAGTATATGAGTTAGCCGCATCAGAGGTACAGCACTTCAGTTGTGATTTAATAGTGAACTAGTGCGTCTCGTGAGTGAACATTGTAAAGATAAATTGTAGTAATTCAGCAGTTGATATAGGGGATTATTCTTTAAGTTGTTATTTAAATAAATAAATTTAATTTAGTTAAAATAATACTAGTTAAAACCAATTATAAGTGCGTTTTTATTTTGTACACAATCCAGCGATACGAACTCGTAAAACAGTTTTCCAGTAGACTGAATTTTCGTAACATTGGTGTCAGAAGTGGGATTATGATACAAAATGGTTAAATTCGAACAACTTAAAGTCGACCAGCTAAAGAAGGAGCTGGCGATTTATAATCTTCCAACTGTAGGTACGAAAGTAGAGCTACAAAAGCGTCTAATGGAAGAATAAGAATAATTTTGAAGTAGAAGAAGAGTTTGAAATAGAAGCTCAAATTAGACATGAAGCAAAAAGTTCAAAACAATTTCAAGAAAATTCCAGCAAAATGGAACAGAAACTTCTAGAAAATTCAAAACAGCTCCAAGAAAATTCGATCAGAATGGAACAGAAATTTCAAGAAAATTCCAGCAAAATGGAACAGAAACTTCTAGAAAATTCAAAACAGCTCCAAGAAAATTCGACCAGGATGGAACAGAAACTTCAAGGAAATTCAAATCGACTTGAGGAGAAATTGTTAGAAAATTCCAACCAACATCAATAAAAATGGAGTTACAGATGCATGAACAGTCTAAGCAGCTTCTAGAAGTTTCTAATACACTCAATGGCAAAGTAAAAGATCTGGAGGAGCATGTAAGGGATTTAGAAGTTAGCGTTGATGATAAAATTAATGGTATCGACCAGAAACTTCAGAAAATTCAAAAAGTTTTCGAAGTGTTGCAAATAAATGGACCCTCACAACATGTTGTCAGTGGAACAAGGTTAAAGTCGCCCATATACAATGGAACCACAGCGTTCAACATTTTCAAGCAGCAATTTAAGACCACGGCTGTAAGTAATCGATGGAACAATGAGGACAGCGTAGCCGCACTTATCGTGGCGTATTGCAGACTGTTCCAGAAAGTGATCGAAACAGTTATTTAGCGGTTATGGCTGCACTGCAACAAAAATACGGCAGTGATCACATGAAGCAAATCTACAGAATGGAACTAAAGGGCCGAATGCAAAGAAATGGTGAAACATTGCAGGCGTATGCAGCGGACGTCGAGAGGCTTGCGCATTTGTCGTATGCAGATTCAACGAGGGATTTCATAGAAAAGTGCAAGAGCAAGCATTCGTTGACGGCATACGTGATCCGGAAACTATGGGGCAAATTACATCTTTTCGTAACAATATATATATATTATTTGTTATTTATTATTGAACTAAAATTATATTACCTATACATTATATATATATATATATATATATATATATATATATATATATATATATATATATATATATATATTTAATACGAATAAACGCGCTGCCAACAGTAACTACGGAATTGCAGAATTAGCATATTTCTTTTTTACAAGTTATGATTACGATTACATGTAAACCCAAAGGCGACATGATTAATTCCTTCGAATAGACACAAAAAAAAAAAAAAAAAATATATATATATATATATATATATATATATATATATATATATATATACATGACTAATTATATATATTTGTTTACAGCAAGGGATTGCTGGCGCAGCCGATGTTAAAAACGAAAGAAGAGAAGAAGCAAAAATCGACGATGAAAATCAACATGATTATTTTTGTATATATTTGTTTTCCAAAAGAATAACAAAATATAGATGTTATTTTGTTTTAGCGAAAAAACGACGAAAATACGAAACAAGAGAAGAAGCAGAAACTGACAATCAACCAGTTTGAGTTCCAAAAGAATAACAACAGATGGATGCAATATTTTTTGTGGGGTTTATTTTATTTTTGTTCTTTGAATTTTGATTTTCACATAATATTCAAATAAATTCCACATATTTTATGAGCCGTCCAGAGAGCGGGGTCGGCATTAGTGTGGCCTGTAAGCAGCCAATTATAGAACGACCGGGGGGACGAAGAGCGTCATTCCGCCGGCTTCCTTATCGAGGCGCGCGATCTCGCGGCAAACTAGCAGAAAACCCTCGAAGCTGGGGTCATCTTTGTAAGCCTCGATGAGGCGGTGCAGTCGGGTGTCAATTCCGTCGTCCCACCAATTTTCGCGAAGGATAATCAGATAGGTGGCGAAGTACCTCAACTGATAGGCGTTCCAATTATCCATGGCCTGGTGATCGCTCATCCATCCTTGTTCGTAAGCGGCGTTGTCGTCACTGAGGTCGACGTCATTAAAATAGGAAAAAATGTCTGTAAAAACAAAAAAAAAAAAAAATTATAATATATATATACATATATATAGAAATAGGTAATTTAAATTTAGATAAATGTAACTAACTTTGTTCGGGGACTATGGGGGCGATTATCACAAGGCAACGTGTCTGAGTGCTTCAACATGGCGAAGCCAGCGCAATACTTGTCGGTGTCGTCGCAAGTCAACTCACTGGTCACCAGAATTGGCAAATTGTCAAATGGTGACACCTCCACTTCGGTGGAAGTCCTCCTCGTGGAAGTCCCTGGAAACGGCGCTCTACACCACCCGGTGTAGAAGTCGGCTAAAGTGAGTGGCAAGCATCTCCCTCAGAGTGAGGGTTCGTGCGTTGGGTTTGGGTCCCACCACGGAAAAAACCTATGCGCCCAATGAAAACAAAAAAGAAGCCTCGGATAACGACCGATTACAACGATGACGACCCACGCAAACGTTTTAAGGACCATTATAGGGAAGGTGCCTCTATCCATCTGGCAGATGTCCTCGAAAAATATAAGGCTGACATCACCGCTATCCAGGAGATGCGATGGACGGGACAGGGCTGTTCGAAACAGGCGTCCTGTGATATCTACTACAGCTGCCATGCGGAGAGACACGAATTTGGATGTGGATTTGTGGTCTGCAAGAGACTCCGCCACCTTGTCTCTAGGTTCTCGCCCGTGGACGAAAGGCTGGCAACAATCCGCATCAAGGCTAAATATTTCCATATCAGCCTAATTTGTGCACACGCTCCGACGAACGAGAAAGATGACGAGACAAAAAAACGCTTCTACGAGCGCCTAGACAACGCATACGAGCGCTGCCCCCGCCACGATATCAAAATCGTGCTAGGCGATTTTAACGCCAAGGTGGGCAGAGAAGCCATCTATTGTCCCACAATCGGAAAATTTACCCTCCATGCCAACACTTCCGATAACGGAACGAGGCTAATCGACTTCGCCGCAGCACGAAACATGGTAGTTAGTAGCACTAGATTCGAACATTTCGATATCCACAAGGCCACATGGTTGTCGCCCGATTAAAAAACTCGAAATCAAATTGATCACGTTGTGATTGACGGAAGGCACGCTTCGAGCGTGATGAACGTACGCACTATCCGAGGTGCCAATATGGACTCGGATCATTACCTTGTAGCAGCCAAGGTCCGCACATGCTTAATCGCTGCGAAGAACGTGCGGAACCAAACGCAGAGAAAGCTAGACGTCGGAAAGCTGCTATCACAACAGACAACGCAAGCCTTTTCCACTTGACTCTCACACCTGCTTAGACAAAGCACTCCTCCTCTCGATGATATAAGCGCGCAGTGGAATCATATCTCCTGCTCTATGCGTACGGCTGCCGAAGAGGTGCATGGATTCCAACGCCCCCTGAGGAATCAGTGGTATGACCAAGAGTGTCGAGCGGCCACTGCAGAGAAAGACGCTGCGTACAAATCCACCCTGCAGTCAGTAGCTACGCGAGCTGCGAGGGAGCGATACAAAGAGAAGAGGAGGGAAGAGAGACGTCTTTTCAGGCGTAAAAAAAAACGAGGCAGAAAGACGTGAGTGTGAGGAGATTGAGATGCATGGGGACAGGAATTAGGCTCGAAAATTCTTCGAGAAAATAAGACGCCTAGTCGGAGGTTCAAAATCCGGTAAAGATGAGAACGGAAATCTAGTGACAGATATCCAGAGCACACTGAAAATATGGAGGGATCACTTCTCTAAACTGCTGACCGGTGATGATGACCTCAATTCCACCGATAGAGAAGCAAACCCGGCAACCCCAGTACTTGATGACGACGTTGAGATTCCGTCACCCGACCATGACGAGGTCAGAACAGCCACTGCTCGGCTGAAAAGCAACAAAGTCGCAGGTGCTGATGGCCTGCCTGCTGAATTGTTTAAGACCGGAGGCGAAGAGCTAATAGAGAGCATGCACGAGCTCGTAAGCAGAATATGGTCGGATGAAAGCATGCCAAGTGACTGGAACCTTAGTGTACTCTGCCCAATCCTTAAGAAAAGGGATCCCACTATCTGCACCAACTACCGTGGGATCAGCCTACTCAATATCGCATACAAGGTTCTATCGAGCGTATTATGTGAAAGACTGAAGCCCATCGTCAACAGACTGATTGGACCTTATCAGTGCGGCTTCAGACCTGGAAAGTCCACCATAGACCAGATTTTCACATTGTCCCTAATCCAGGAAAAGACCCTAGAAAAACAGATCGACACCTACCACCTATTAGTCGACTATAAAGCCGCCTTCGACACTCCGATAAGGGAACGTTTATACGCCGCAATGTCTGAGTTCGGTATACCTGCGAAACTTACAAGGCTTTGCAGGATGACCCTGAGCAACACACGTTGCTCAGTGAGAATAGGAAAAGACCTCTCCGAGCCATTTCATACCGAACGAGGTTTCAGACAGGGTGACTCCCTATCGTGCGACTTTTTTAACTTATTGATGGAGAAAATAGTTTGGGCTGCCGAACTCCGTCAAAGCGGCACTATCCTCAACAAAAGTGTCATGCTGCTCGCATATGCCGACGATATTGATATCATTGGCAGGAGCACACGAGCAGTCAGCGCAGCATTCTCCAGATTGGAGAAAGAGTCGCGTCGAATGGGTCTAGCGGTGAACGAAGACAAGACGAAGTTCCTTGTGTCAACAAGCAAAGAAGAGTCCGTGCGTCTTGGACAAAAAGCTGATTTTGACACCCACAAGTTCGACATTGTGAAGGACTTCGTCTATCTGGGATCCAGCTTAAACAGCAACAACAACGTCAGCTTGGAGATCAAACGGCGAATAACTCTTGCCAACAGGTGCTACTTTGGGCTCAGTAGGCAATAGAGCCCTCTCTCGCCGGACAAAAATAATGCTCTACAAGTCACTCATCATGCCCGTCCTACTTTATGGTGCAGAAACATGGACGCTGGCCTCCGCCGATGAGAGAGTACTGGGAGCGTTCGAGAGAAAGATTCTCCGTAAAATCTTTGGCCCTATCTGCTTTGTTAACGAATATCGAATCAGGATGAACCACGAGCTGTATGAGTTATTCGACGACATTGACATAGTCAAGCGCATCAAGATCCAGCGGCTTCGCTGGCTAGGTCATGTCGAACGAATGGATGAAAACACTCCAGCCAAGAAGGTGCTTGAATCGAAACTCGAAGGTGGACAGCGTAGAAGAGGGCGTCCAAATCTGCGTTGGAAAGACCAAGTTGAGGACAACCTGGCAACGCTTGGTATTTCTAACTGGCGTCAGCGCGCGCAAAGCAGATCTGACTGGCGCGGCTTCATATCAGCGGCCAAAACCGACCCACGGTTGTAAGGGCCATTTAAGTAAGTAAGTAACTAACTTTGTTCGTCGGAATGCTCAACGACTAATCCCGCTTGTCGCAACGTGTCTAGATCGCGGCTCTGTACTGCAGTTCTGGGCCGCTGCCTCTCAGCAGCCCACAGTGCATCTTCTTCGCGCAGTTGCGCGCGCCTTTCCTCCTGTAGGCCAGTGGCCGCGTTTTCATTAAACATAGATGCTGAAAATAAAATAAAACAAAGAGAAAAAATGGGGGAAATATGGAAATTATATATAAATATATATAAATGAAAATTGAATTAAAATTGTGTTAACTTACGGAACATGTTGAAATAGACGTTGTTTATCTCGAACATAGAATGCTACTAATAGTCTTTGGCCATAAAAGACAGGCATGAACACTTTATTACAAATCACGAATTTGACTCCGCGTTTCGATGGAGGAAAGCCGGCGACGATTTTGCAAAGTAATGCACTAAAGCGTGGTATTGCATTTTGATACTTGAGGACAGTTCGTTAACTTATGATACATTGTTAAAATGGGGGCAATTATGAGTGTACGACTATAGCAAATTTAAGTTTGGACAAAAGAAAAAATGTTTTAATATAAAATTGAAATTAATCGAGTAAATTCTGGAAACGTTAGATGTGTAAATTTACAACGATAAAATTAATATAAAATTGAAATTAAACGATTAAATTTTGCATACGTTAGATTTTTAAATTTAAGAATGAATCAAAAAATGAAACCAAAATCAGTTGGAAGGTTTAAATTAAATGTATGTGTATGAAATAATTTTATGTAGTATGTCAGGATGGGGAGGGTAGATTAAGCTAGGACATTAGTTTATATATAATAGATATGTATAATTACTTTCTTTTAGGGATATAATGAATAAGATCTTTATGCTGGTCTTGGTGTTGGTAGCAGCTGAAGCAGTCAACATCACGCAGACACCGATGAACGAGACAAGAATATTTTTTGAGAAAACTACTGAGGCATTATTATATAGCGACGAATGGACAGTGATATCTAAGTTCAAACCGCTGCAGTTGACAGATTTTCTGGATCTAATGAAACAATATATGGAAGCAGCCATTGAAATGTGCCAAAAGATGAGTGTAAGCGTACCAGGGATGAATTTCGGGAGGTCGTACCGAACGAGGTTTCAGACAGGGTGACTCCCTATCGTGCGACTTTTTTAACTTATTGATGGAGAAAATAGTTTGAGCTGCCGAACTCCGTCAAAGCGGCACTATCCTCAACAAAAGTGTCATGCTGCTCGCATATGCCGACGATATTGATATCATTGGCAGGAGCACACGAGCAGTCAGCGCAGCATTCTCCAGATTGGAGAAAGAGTCGCGTCGAATGGGTCTAGCGGTGAACGAAGACAAGACGAAGTTCCTTGTGTCAACAAGCAAAGAAGAGTCCGTGCGTCTTGGACAAAAAGCTGATTTTGACACCCACAAGTTCGACATTGTGAAGGACTTCGTCTATCTGGGATCCAGCTTAAACAGCAACAACAACGTCAGCTTGGAGATCAAACGGCGAATAACTCTTGCCAACAGGTGCTACTTTGGGCTCAGTAGGCAATAGAGCCCTCTCTCGCCGGACAAAAATAATGCTCTACAAGTCACTCATCATGCCCGTCCTACTTTATGGTGCAGAAACATGGACGCTGGCCTCCGCCGATGAGAGAGTACTGGGAGCGTTCGAGAGAAAGATTCTCCGTAAAATCTTTGGCCCTATCTGCTTTGTTAACGAATATCGAATCAGGATGAACCACGAGCTGTATGAGTTATTCGACGACATTGACATAGTCAAGCGCATCAAGATCCAGCGGCTTCGCTGGCTAGGTCATGTCGAACGAATGGATGAAAACACTCCAGCCAAGAAGGTGCTTGAATCGAAACTCGAAGGTGGACAGCGTAGAAGAGGGCGTCCAAATCTGCGTTGGAAAGACCAAGTTGAGGACAACCTGGCAACGCTTGGTATTTCTAACTGGCGTCAGCGCGCGCAAAGCAGATCTGACTGGCGCGGCTTCATATCAGCGGCCAAAACCGACCCACGGTTGTAAGGGCCATTTAAGTAAGTAAGTAACTAACTTTGTTCGTCGGAATGCTCAACGACTAATCCCGCTTGTCGCAACGTGTCTAGATCGCGGCTCTGTACTGCAGTTCTGGGCCGCTGCCTCTCAGCAGCCCACAGTGCATCTTCTTCGCGCAGTTGCGCGCGCCTTTCCTCCTGTAGGCCAGTGGCCGCGTTTTCATTAAACATAGATGCTGAAAATAAAATAAAACAAAGAGAAAAAATGGGGGAAATATGGAAATTATATATAAATATATATAAATGAAAATTGAATTAAAATTGTGTTAACTTACGGAACATGTTGAAATAGACGTTGTTTATCTCGAACATAGAATGCTACTAATAGTCTTTGGCCATAAAAGACAGGCATGAACACTTTATTACAAATCACGAATTTGACTCCGCGTTTCGATGGAGGAAAGCCGGCGACGATTTTGCAAAGTAATGCACTAAAGCGTGGTATTGCATTTTGATACTTGAGGACAGTTCGTTAACTTATGATACATTGTTAAAATGGGGGCAATTATGAGTGTACGACTATAGCAAATTTAAGTTTGGACAAAAGAAAAAATGTTTTAATATAAAATTGAAATTAATCGAGTAAATTCTGGAAACGTTAGATGTGTAAATTTACAACGATAAAATTAATATAAAATTGAAATTAAACGATTAAATTTTGCATACGTTAGATTTTTAAATTTAAGAATGAATCAAAAAATGAAACCAAAATCAGTTGGAAGGTTTAAATTAAATGTATGTGTATGAAATAATTTTATGTAGTATGTCAGGATGGGGAGGGTAGATTAAGCTAGGACATTAGTTTATATATAATAGATATGTATAATTACTTTCTTTTAGGGATATAATGAATAAGATCTTTATGCTGGTCTTGGTGTTGGTAGCAGCTGAAGCAGTCAACATCACGCAGACACCGATGAACGAGACAAGAATATTTTTTGAGAAAACTACTGAGGCATTATTATATAGCGACGAATGGACAGTGATATCTAAGTTCAAACCGCTGCAGTTGACAGATTTTCTGGATCTAATGAAACAATATATGGAAGCAGCCATTGAAATGTGCCAAAAGATGAGTGTAAGCGTACCAGGGATGAATTTCGGGAGGTCGTGTGAAGCGGCATTGCAGGAAACAACGTCGATAATGAGGACATTGCAGAAGAATGAAGGTGTTATTAAAAGAACAATTAAGAAGAATCGCCAGAAGAGGTCTTTAAACTTCGTAGGTGAGGGCTTTAACTGGGCTTTCGGCGTAATGGACAACGGTGATCGAGAAAAACATACAAGCATCCGGAAGATATTGAGAACCGAGAGAGCGAGACCTATGACTTCATGAGGAAGCAGGTGACGGTGATGACATCAAATTTTGGAAAACTGTCAGCACCTGTGCTGGACTCTCTAAGGGAGGTGGAAGAACTACAGAAGACACTGAACAACACCATACAACAACAGCAGAAGATAAATAGAGATATAGATAACAAGCTCAGCAAAGTACAATTTATGTTACATTTGGTGGAAATACAGTCAACCATAAATGCGAATTTAATAGAGATTCAGGGACAACAATCAATAGAAATGGCAATAATTGACGATATCTACTAGGGCGATTTACACCCTACGATAATAGACCGAAAAGAATTAGACGCAATGCCTGCCCGTCTCAGGCTAAGGGGCAAAGCGAATTGGTTTATTCAACAGACTTTCGATATGCATCATTTGTCAACGATACGAGTTTTCCCGGATGGGGATAGTCTGATGTTCATAATTAAGACACCACTGCTAGGTGATGTGTTATTTGCGTTGTACAGGATTTATTCGATCCCCATTTACATCAATGAGGAATGGGACTCGCTGGTTAAGACAAAGTATGACTACATAGCGGAGGCGGAGGATCGGAGTAGATTCATAGGATTAACGAACGAGGATCATTTAAGATGTGTTACTGTGAGCCCAGAGATGGACAAGGAGATAGCGCTATGCAAATGTCCGGGACCGATTATGACGAGCAGCAACGCACTTTGTGAGGTCACGTTGATGCAGCACCGGACACCTGTGAACACGTAGCTATTAGGAAGAGTTCAGGGTTGGTAGTGAAACTATGGGCTCCAAATTCCTGGTTGTTTAGGTTTGACACGCCAGCGACGTTCGAAGCGATTTGCGGAACAAACACGGCTACACTGACGCTAACCGGAATGGGGTGGATGTCATTGAATGAGTCCTGCGACTTGCACAACAGAGAACTAATATTGCCTTATGAATCTGCACCAAGAATGTTTAGGAACATAATTTACAGGAACACACAGAAGGAACACACCTTGTATATCGAAAGTATGAATAGGGAAACATTACGAACAGCGAATACGTCAGTCTTTCTTTTGCCAATACAGACATCAGACCACAGCAAGTTACGGTCAGCACTAAGGGATGGCCAGCGCAGTTTTGAAGATCTCAAAGCGGAGTTGAGTCACAAGCAGGAGCGGCTAGAATGGCGCAAGCATCAAAGCGAAGTGAAGATTATCGGATCATCGTATGACGTTGCAGTATGGGTGCTAATCATCGTGGTTTCAAAGTATTTTGGGTATCTTCGCGTGAAATCATCGAGAAAGCTAAAATTAACAACTTCACTAAAGGATGGGGGGCACAGTCGCAACAGTAAATGTCATCAGTAGCACTAAAATCGAGGAGAACGAGTTAGCGGAGTGCATTGCAGTACGGCCAACCACAAGTCAACGGGCTGAGGTTGTTCAACAGAAGCATGAGGACGAGGAGCAGAATCACAAGCCAACCATAAGGACATTGGGACCAGCGTATGGAATGATTTAGGGGTAAGAGGAAACCTTTATAAAAGGGGAAAAATAAAAAATTTACAAAAAAAAAATAATAATAATAAAGAAAAAAAATAATAATAAAGAAAAATAATAAAGAGAAAATGGATTTAAAATTTACAAAAAAAAAAAAAAATATATATATATATATATATATATATATATATATATATATAGATATATATATATATATATATATAAATAAATATTTATATATATAAATATATATATATATATATTTATATATATATATATATATATATATATATTTATATATATATACTATACTACTATTTATATATGTAGTATAGTATATATAAATATATATATATATATATATTTATATATACTATACTACATATATAAATAGTAGTATAGTATATATATATAAATATATATATATATATATATATATATATATATATATATATATATATATTTATATATATATATAAATATTTATATATATATATATATATATATATATATATATATATATATATATATATATATATATATATATATATATATATATATATATATATATATATATATATATATATATATATATATATATTTATATATATATATATATATAAATGAAATGAAAAAATTAATAATAATATCAAAAGCATATATTTTGAAATAATATAGTACGTATATATAGTATATACATTAATATTGGTGAACTAGAAAAATTACCATTAAGTTTATTCATATTTTTTATTATAGTAAGTAATGCTTTATAGGATCGTATTAAGGAAAAAAAAAAACTATTATTCATTTTAATAATAATTTAAAATAAGGGTGGAGGTATGTTGTAAGTCAACATAGTGTGTTTCGGTAAGTCACTATACGTTGATATCATAAACGTATCGTGATCTACTTCCACGATAACTACCTCATGACGTTATCGATAATTTGCAGTAAATTGCAATGTAGGGCATTGTCACCCAACAGTATTGGCGAAGCTGGGTCAAGTAAATTCGTTGAGTGGAAGGCTGTTATATTTTTGGTAATCATCTTTGTTTTCTTAGTGTATGCAATTTAAGAATGTTTATGTACTTCAAACATACAAAAAATTAAAGAACCAGAACCATTTTTTTTTTAAATGTAATAGGGCCTAAAAGTTACATTGTGCTGCTAGAGTTTACCACAATAAATGTGTGCCAAAAAATAAAAAAATAATACTGAACATTTTGGTGGGTGTTTTCAACTTCAAGGAGAATGCTCGAGCTTAAGATGTTATTCAAAATTGGTGAAATTTTAGGAGGGCATTAAAAGATTCAATCTCTAATTGTTTAAGCCTATTTGGATCCAAAACGACTTTATTTAGATGGTTAAAATAATAAAAATATGGAAGATAAATTTTTAACCTAATTTGAATTTATTTTGCTTATATGTCGCAAACAAATTTTTTAACGCATTAACTCAAATTTTTGTATTATAGCGCGATATTTTTATGCGTCTAATATCGAAAAAACATTTTCATTATTTTGTTTTGTTGGAATTTTAAAAATAAAAGAAGTCCAAGACAATGAGAAATTGAAAAATGGCCTATATCTCAAAAACTATAGCCAATGCTATTTTCGGAATCAGCGCCACAAAGGCATCCAATATTTGCTGCAACTTTTACTGCACCATAATGAGTGTAGAGCAGTGTTATTAGGATAGAACTATGTTGGCTTAACTTATTTTTTTTTTTAAATACTTGTTAGTTTTTTATGAACGACTGAACATTGAAAAATCAGTTCAAATCGTTCTAGTTATTTCTAAATATTCTGATTTTCGTTTTTTGTTGAATAAACATACTTTTATATAAAACAATTATTTGTTTTTAATGACAATTAAATTACCAAAGAAAAAGTGGTAATTCTAACAGTGGCGACGAGAAAAAGTTAAACATTCACGCGAAAATGTCTTCCATTGAAACGGTCGTAGCAAATCTTCTTGTGCAGCAGCAAAAAGCGGCACAACGTCAGCAACACATTATAGAGCACCTTGCGTCGTTAATGGAAAGTTCCAGGAGCACTCCAGAGGCACCACAGCAACCAACTCAAGCTGGACAATATGAGGCATTGATGGACATCATCTCGAGAAGCATAACAGAATTTCGTTATGAGCCGGATTCTAATCAAACTTTTACCAATTGGTATAGTCGGTACGAAGACCACTTCAAGGAAGATGCTAAGACTTTGGATGACGCATGAAAAGTTCGATTGCTTTTGCGCAAATTGAGCCAGCAAGTCTACCAAAAATATGCAGACTGCGTAATTCCGAACAAGCCAAGCGAATTCAAATTCGAAGAAACTGTGGCAAAGTTGAAATTGTTGTTCGACAAACAGGAGCCCTTGTTCAGCATGCGCTACAAATGTTGCAAAACACAAAAAGCGACGCTGAGGATTTTGTGACATATGCCGGTCGCGTAAACAAGCAAGTGGAAAATTTTGTACACGGAAAAATGACAAACAATGAATTAAAATGCTTAATTTTTGTTTTCGGATTAAAATCTTCGAAACAAATTAATTCCATTGCTTGACAACAATCTAGACACAACACTAGAGAAACTGGTAGCTGAAACTCGTTGATAAGCGACGTAAATCTTGTTGAGTCACAAGCATCAGCAGTCAACGCGATCTCTTCAAAATACAACAAACAACGGCAACAGTATCAGCAACCAGGTGCTGTACAACAACATGCATAACAAAAGGATTATCAACATCATCAGAATTATCAACAACAAACTGAAAAACCGAAAAGACCGTGCTGGCAGTGTGGCGAAATGCATTTTGTTAAAAATTGCAACTTCACACATCATCGATGCAAGATGTGCGGCAAGACAGGACACGTCATGTTTTTATCGGAAGCATAATCAGGATGACGCTCAAAGCAGTTCATCACAATAAAAGTTCCAAGCAAACAAGCCGAAGTACAACAACAGCAGCAATAAAAAAACAATTTTCGCACAAACGCTGTGTATACACACACACATAGCGTAAACGTCGTACACAATCACACGATGCAGCGAAAATTTTTCAACATTTTTATTTGTGGAAAGCAGCTTGAACTTCAGTTTGACACAGCAGCGGATATAACGATCATCTTAAAGAAGAACTGGATCAACATTGGCAGTCCAAAATTACATTCATACCAACGACACGCATTAGATGCATCCAGTAATCGAATTCTAATCGAATTCCGTTTATAGACGAGCTCACTACAAACATTCAACAAAACGGTGTGAATCGCGAAGCAACAATCTGTGTCTCGAATCTTTCAAATCTGAATATTTTCGGGATCGATTTAATTGAGGCGTTTGAATTATGGTCGGAGCCAATAAACATAATTTGTATCACAGTCACTGCAAATATGAAAAACTATGTTCGATCCCATGCTCGTGTAAGAACTTCTTTACATCTCGGCTTATAAATTGCCTGCCTTTGTTGGACAAAAATACGGTCGGAGAGCCGAATCGGTCTCGTAATGCTGTGATAACAGCGGTAGCAGTAGATTTTCAAACATGTACTAATTCGACCCATTTGCTGAACTTTTGAACTAGTACCAGTAGATTGGAGGTTCCGTGCGATATCGGGGAGGTGGACCTACGAAGTCAGCACATACTAATTCCAAATATGACTACATTGCATTGTTGACATGTACCCCGCCGGTTGCCTCTGTTTTACTTTGTAACGTGCGCAAGTATTGCATGCCTGAATGTGTTTCTAAATGTCGCGATACATCCCTGGCCAATAGTACTGGGATTGTGCTCGTTTTAGAGTTTTTGCAACACCCATATGACCCGCAGTCGGCGAATCATGAACTTCATTTAATACCTGTTCATTTATTGTGTGTGCGAATTCGACTAAATTGCTGACTAAACTAAATTTTGTCGGTAAATCAGTGCTCGACTTTTCCATTTAGCAAATTTTTGAGCAGACTAAATTGAAAAGAAATGGTGGTTCGAAATACGGACAGCAGAAAACAGGTGCTTCTGTTAGCCTTGCTTCAACTAATTAAACGACTTTTCCTACTCCTTTTTCTATTTTACTGCCTTTTTAAACAAACGATTCAAAGCAAACAAGCGTTGAAAAATCTTCCACAAAACGACTATACCACTCCCAGTATTCTTCGTATTTCTTCCAAATTTGTAGGAGCTGGTATTTCCTGCAATGCTGCTATTTTCGATAGATCGATTCCGATCTATGTCCGAGATACCGGAAACTTGCTCGTACAAAATCGGTTTTCTCAAAATTCACCTGCATATTTGCATATGGCGAACCTATACTTCGGATAGGTTCGCTATATGCACATCGAAAGTCTTTCTGTGTATAATAATGTCATCTGAATAGGCAAAGGCTCTCGGATGCAATTCGGGACCGATAATGCTGTCAAATGTTCTCTGAAATGTGGCTGGTACCAAATGTAAGCCAAAAGGCATAACGTTCCATTGCGAGAGACCTCGACCCGGTACATTAAATGCGGTGTACAGCTTTGAATTTTCTTGTATCGGAATTTTCCAGTAGCCATTTTTTAAATCTATTGATGAAATATACTTTGCTTCTCGTAACTGATCTAATATAGCATTAATTTGTGGAAGAAATACGGTTCATGCATTTAACTGTCGATAACACTGTGCCACAAAAGTACAATTTTTTCTCCATCTTTAGATTTGATAACGGTTTTAGGGTAATAGGGGGTCGTTGATTTCGAATCTGAAGTCCGTTTTGCTCCATCAGCTCTGGCTTACTCACAATTTGCAGTCATATATGATAAAATAGTGTGTTAGAAGTCAGTACTAAAAATATTTTTTTTTTTAGATTCTGTTGTGATTTGCTAAATATTTATTTTTAATGAAATAAAACTATAATCATTTTATATTTCAATTGTGGTTCATTTAATCTAAAAACTCAAAGTGACTAAAATCCCTTTGTCACAGGGTTGCATAGCAACAATAAAGTATGCAACTTAAAATATTAATATGTATATATTATTATGAAATTAGTACTGTCAACACCTTCAATTTTTAAATAATGCTGACACGATTTATCCAGGCACATATCTGTCCACAGGTCTTCGTGATCGCTGAGATCGTTTAAGTGTAGGTGACGATGACGTGATGAAATCGGCACTTGATGCGGCTTGCGATCGAGCATCCGAATTTTCATTTTCGATATTGCTTGCTGATTGAGTAGTTTGAAGATCGTAGATTTCAAATGCTTCAGCTAATGATTTTGTTTGCAATGGCGCAGTTGTGGAAATGTCATTGTAGTAACGTGTTTTTACTTGCTTTGCATGACTGCGATTAGTTTTCGTTGGCATTTTTGAAGCAGTTGCACAATTTTTACAATTGTGTACGAGCGCCTCAATCTCTGCGTCTATACGAGGCCAATAAACAAAATTCCTAGCAACTGATTTTGTTCGTTCAACGCCAGGATGCCCATGATGAAGTTGCTTTAGGACGCGTTTTCGTAAAACTCTTTAACAACCACACGTTGAGCGAACCTGATGCATCCGTCAATGATACTTATCTCTTCTTTCCGATTGAAAAATGCTTTTAATTCTTCATTGTCTATTTTATTTGGCCAGCCCGTTGCAACATAATCAAATATTCGACTTAGAGATGTGTCATTAGCTGATTCGAATTTAATCATTTTATGCGAAACTGGTAACTTCTCGAGAGTGTCAGTCAGAATTTGTTTTATTTCGCTTTCAAATTTGACTGATGCGATGACAAAATCTTCTGACGAGCATGTATTTTTATTTATGAGGAGTGAGAGCACATCTGAATATCCGAAACTGTTGGTCGCAATATAGCTGATTTCGAAATCGTACACCAACAATTTTACTGCCCAACGCTGCAACCGATTTGCTTGATGAACTGGAATTCCAGTTTTCTTGACAAAAATTGCAAGCAATGGTTTGTGATCAGTGTGTAGTTTGAATTTCCTGCCAAAAATAAATTTATGAAATTTAGTAACAGCAAAAACTAATACCAGGCCCTCTTTTTCGATTTGGCTGTAGGATTTTTCGGCAGGAGTGAGCGATCGTTGGCATGACAAATAGCCTTGACTGCACCATTTGAATATTCGTGAAGAATGCATGTCTCCTGTCCACAATTGGATGCATCTGCTGCTACGATGATACTGCATTTCGGATCGTAGTGCGTTAGTAACAAATTTGATGAAAGAATGTTCTTTAGGCTACGAAAAGATTTCCTATGCATGTCTGTCCATTTCCATTTTACGTTCGCCTTAAGCGACTCATCTAGAGGCCCTCTAAATTGTCTCATTTTGTTTATAAATTTCCCATAAAAACTTATTGCATCCAAAAATGAGCATAGTTCAGAGACGTTGGTTGGTTCCGGCATTTGACTTATAGCTAGAACGCGTGCTGGATCAGGCTGAAGTCCATTTTGATTAATAACGTATTCAAGATACTTGACTTCTGTTACTGAAAATCTGCATTTTTCGTACTTGACTTTAAAACCGTAATCTTTTATTCGACACATAACCATATGTAAATTTCGATCGTGTTCTTCCTGGTTTTTTCCTGATACAAAAATGTCATCGATATATGCCGCTGATTCCGGTAACCCTGCTAACATGTTGTCCATGATTTGTTGAAAAATTGCAGGAAATCTTTTGACGCCAAATACCATTCGATTGTAACGGAACAAACCCAGGTGTGTATTTATTGTAAGCAGATGTTTTGATTCTTCGTCGCTTCGATTTGCAGAAATGCGTCTGAGAGGTCGATGTGGATGAAGAATTTTGCGTTCGACAGCTTGGAGAAAATATCTTCTGGTAACGGAGCGGATATTGATTCGTTTCAAGTGCGGCATTTAACCCAGTCGAAAAGTCAGCGCATAATCGAATACTTCCGTTTGACTTTTTGATGACGACTATAGGCGCTGCCAATCGGAGTAATTCACTGGCGAAATGACGTTAGTGTCCTGTAGTCGATGAATCTCAACAAGATTTTGTGACGCATAGGCCACAGGTCGTTTTGGCCTAAAAACTGGCTGTTGATTTGCTTTAAGTACCAAGTGAGCCTGTGTTTTGTTGCAGAGACCCAATTGTTCATCAAAAACATCTGGAATGGTTTGTTTTAAAAGTAAAATGTTATTATTGTTAACTTGATTTTCACTTCCTCGTTTTTCAGCTGTTACGTGCTTTTTGAGTATGACTTTGCTTTATTGTCGTACTTCTGCTTCGAAGTCTGTCGTAATTGCAGTAGCCTTCTTTATGGCCCACGACATTGCACTGTTCGCATTTATGTTTGACGTACGAACATTCGCGGACAAAGTGCATTCCGCCACAAAACCAACACGGAGATTTTGGCACTGCTTTGGTTTTATGATCAAGTGCATGTAAACGATTGACTTGAATGTCTCGCTTTGGATTTTCGATAAGTGCCATGTCTGCTTTCCAATTGATCAAGCGTTGACATTCTCGTGATAAAACATCTAGCGTAATGGTTGTGGTTTCGTTGTCCAGCTTTATCAACATTTTGGTACGGATTTCAAAATCCGACGGTGACTTTAGTCCCATTACAAAAATTAAACATTTGAATTTCGCACTGTTTGTTCACGATACCTGCGTATGTGATAAAATCCGCTGATGAGTCTTTAGTTAGTTGAAAACAGTTGTACCTAATATTAAACTGTGATGTTTGCAGTCCAAAAAGATTTGTTTATTTATCCACCGTGTCTGAAAAATTAAGCTCCCTTGGATGTTTTGGCAGAATATAATTAATATATTTGCTGTGAACGACAGTGTTCAGTTTGCGTAGCAAAAGTCGAACTTTGGCAGCATCGTCCAATTTGGCTGCGTCAATTGCAAACAAGTCTTCATAACGTGCGTACCATGTGTCGAAAGTGAGGTTCTGATCGTGATCAAAACAGAATTCTGTAATGTTTGATGCTAGTTCTTCGATGATAAATTCTAGACGTGTTTCCAATTTTGGACTGCCACTTTGTCCGAGTTCGTTGATAAAAGTTGCTTAACCAAATTTTGCAATGCAGCATTATCACGTTCGTGCTGCTCCTGCATTTGCGTAAACAAGTCTCGCATGCTTTCGTCCATCTCGTGAAAATTTGCAAAATCTGTTTGCAAACGATTTTCTAGTGAACACTTTCAAATATTCGTCGCCACTGTTGTGAATTGCTAAATCTTTATTTTTAATGGAATAAAACTATAATCATTTTATATTTCAATTGTGGTTCATTTAATCTAAAAACTCAAAGTGACTAAAATCCCTTTGTCAAAGGGTTGCATAGCAACAATAAAGTATGCACATTAAAATAGTAGTATGTATTTATTATGTATGAAATTAGTACTGTCAACAGATACCAATTTGGTGTCTTCAGTAAAGTGGTTTATCATGAACAGACGCATTTTTTTTACTTTGACACCTTTGTCCCGAATCTTTTCGTTAACTCTCGTTTTTTCGAATTTCAAATGTACTAATTACAAATATTGACATACCACGTAAACGCTTGAGAAAACTTTTATATTAACTTCGGCAAATATGTTCCCCATAAATAATGAGGGGGGCCCCAAATAACGAAATTGCCTCAGATACACCCATTAAACAGAATAATAAAAAATGTCTGTTTTAGGCATGATTTCGCATGATATGTGTTAGGTGGAAAAACTCATATTTATTGTATCTAAAAGTAACATAAATGCTCACAAATTTTGTATTGATATTGATTTAAAAAATACTAATCGTGGTTTTCGAGATATATAAAGTTACAAATTTCGGGATAAAAAAATCATTTTTTGGGTATTTACTTCTTGGCATCCAGGTGAACACCATTCTTGTACTTTACTGTAGTGTATTTCAAGCGGAAGTCATGGCTATTAAAGAGGTTCTTACCTGGCTAAGATAAAATATAGTATCCGTAAATGATATTAGTATTTTCATCGATAGTCAAGCCGCCATCAAATCCGTTATATCCGAGTCCCTCACGTCGAAAGTTGCCCACGACTGCCGCTCATCTCTGATGGAGATGGCAAACCAGTTCAACATACACCTGTATTGGGTGCCAGGGCACTGGGACATCGAAGGAAATGAGAAGGCCGACGAACTAGGTAGGAAGGGGACCACACTGAACATTCAGCCTGAGATGAGTAATCTGGGTATTCCCTTATCAACTCGTAACTCATTCTGGAGCAAGACACATTAACGAAAACAAACAAGAGGTGGGCGGGTAGTACAACCTGCTCCACCACTAAGCAAGTATGGCCTAAATTAGACTTGAAGAGATCTAAACAACTCCTTATGACAAATAGGAAAGATATTAGCACAATGGTTGGTGTTATCACTGGCCATTGTATAATAGGCAGACACGCAAAAAGGTTAGGTGTGCAAGCTCCTGACTTATGTAGGAGCTGTATGGTCGAGGAGGAGGAGGAGGAAACCACTCTACATCTCCTCTGTACTTGCCCAGTCCTCTCACACAAAAGGAACAAATGCTTCGGCCATTACTTCTTAGGTAACCTGAACGATGTTGCCGGCATTGAAATAAAATTTATACGTAGCTTTGTAAAAAGCGCCGATTAGTTCAACGAGTGGAAGCAGGATTAGATCTGTGGTATCACAATGGACTTTTTTGGTCTACGTGTGCATGTAGTAGCCATTTCAACCTAACCTAACCAACACACTATTTTTTCATATTTGACTGATTGTGATCGACAAATTGTGAGCAAACCAGAGCTGATGGAGCAAAACGGACTTCGGATTAGAAATCAGCGACCCCCTATTAATCTAAAACCTTCTAAAGATGGTATTTTTTGTTGCACTGTGTAATCAATGCACACTTCACATGTTCCTTGCTTTTTCCGTAACAGCACGATTGGTGAGCTGTAGGGACTTCGTGATGGTTATATTCGATTAGATGCTATTAATTCGGCAATTTCTTGGTTTATTACTTGTTGCATTGCAGGATTTCGGGTATAGTATAGTTGTTTTATTGGCTCGGGGTGTTTCAGTCGGATAGTATGCTTTGCGATCGTGCATGATCCGGAAATTTCTGAAAAGTTATCTTTATGTCTTTGTAGGAAGTCTCCTAGTGCAGCGCTCTGTTCATCAGTCAAAATATAACGACAGACTAAGGAATGTAGGTAAGATGAGTTTATCGCAGGCAATGGCCTGTGTGGTGATACAAGTGATTTCCCATCAATACTTATATAAAGTGACGGAAATGGGATAAATATCATAACTGGCCGTACATGGTTCGTCGGAAAGTTGTCTGTTTCGGTGATGTGGACGTGGACGTAATTCGTATTCCGCAATTTTCAACATAATGGCGAATCTCGTTATCAATATAGGTAAGCGTTGTTCCAGTTTCTATTTGGGCTCGCACTTGTGCCGACGAACTATATTTAGCATAGCTAGTAAGCCTTTTCTCTTTTCTTCTGTTTATGGTTGTGTATAGTTTCTTCTGTATGTGTTAAAAACCGTTTCGGTAAAAAAAAAGTTCCGCTTCTCTTCTAAATGCTTTCGAAGATTGCATTTCGGTTCTTTTGATCTGAAACATGTAATACTTCAAGCATTGTCGGCAATAAACGAATATGTTCCACATGATAACTCTCAGCCAGTTCTTCAATTCTTTCGAGGAAGTCGAGAAGGTTCTCCCCTGCATCATAATGAATGTTCCATTCTTGCACGATCTTCATTACTTCCAATTCGGTAATGCGAGTTTGATTTGTCGGCATATTAATTATGCTTAGTCCCACCGCAATTGTAGCTTTTTCTTCAAAGTCGAGCTCGTCTTCCACAGCCTTTAGAAGATTTCGTTGATTTTCGAAGTCTTTTTATTTTAACAAACACACTTAATTATTG
The DNA here is from genome assembly GCA_951804985.1 of Dryomyza anilis. Classification (NCBI taxonomy): domain Eukaryota; kingdom Metazoa; phylum Arthropoda; class Insecta; order Diptera; family Dryomyzidae; genus Dryomyza; species Dryomyza anilis. The sequence goes on from OX638131.1 coordinate 72,333,229, forward strand.
TCGTAAATCTTTTACTGTGCGGCCACATATGTCCAAGCCGACCTTTTCACATTTTTCAATGAGTTGTTATTTACTGAGTAGATAAATCCATCCGAGTGAGCCAGTTGTTAAATCTTGTTTAGCATGTGATACACCTGCTTCGGAATCGTTGGTGGTGGTTTCACTATTTTTTGCACTATTCGATTCGGAGCGGAGTCTCTGCTCGGGCGCTATTGTGACGTTGGTTTTATCGATGGTAGAAACAAAACTCAGTCGTTACAGGATCAACCGAAGGACCAATTAACCTTCGGCAAGAAAGGAATACTAAGATTAATAATCAACTATTTTGGCTATTTCGGTTTTCGGATTTTCTCGGTGAATCGGTTCAGCGGCGGGCACTTATATTTAATATCATATTCACTCGGGCAGTGCCGGTAAATTTACATTATATCAACGGTCAATCGGGACAAGCCGATGTCTTCATAATATTTAATAGTCACTCGGGCGGTGCTGATGAGTTTACAACAATACGAACGGTCGGACAAGCCGATGTCTTAACAATATTTAACAGTCACTCGGGCGGAGCCGGTGAGTTTACAACAAGACTACTCTCGGCGCCAAACTGATTAAAATAAAAAAATACTAAAGCGGCAGTTCATGTAAACACAACCACAATCTGAGCAGGACATTACGTCTTCGGACAGAACTCTAGCAAGTTTTCGGCGCGATGCCGAGAAGCGCCCCCATTCGTTGCCAAGCAAGCACCCTTTGTGTTGGTTTGGTATTAACCACATACCCAAGTAACAATGACCCCACGTGGTGGTTACCTTGACGTGGTGTGGGGGCTTAAGTACAATGACTCAATAAGGCTAAGCTGACGGAAACTTTTTTTTTAAGTTTCTGGTAGGGTCACCCTTGTCAGACAGGCTTGTGATGAGTAATGAACTAAATACTACCGTAGTCTTTTTTATTGGTGGGGTGGCAGACTCTAAAGAAACCCCTATACCACCGCGGTGGGTCAACATAAAGATTTAACTACTCCAGGTGGTACCCACAAAAGTGGCAATCCACCCGTTTAGGCGGCTGAGGCAAGGATTCTGGAGGCCTCAATCCACGCAACCAACCCTGGTACGATGAACCTTTCTGGGGTTCATCGTGCCCCTCCATCTCACAAATTTATGAGACAGCTAGGAATCTAGAGGAGGATAACGACAACGCAGCGGTTCCCATACAAGTAGAGGAAAGTGTCGGTTCGGCTATGCCTACAACGAATCCTCCACTGTATGGCTGCTCGACAGTGCTGTTTCCTCTCAGGGCTCCTTTCTGTCACGTATTTGGAAACATGGGTCGATCGAAGGAAAGTGGTGTCTTACCAGCATCTAATCCTAGAGAGACCGACGCCCAACTGGAAGCTAAACTTCCATTGGAGACCGGACCCGGATCTCTGAATACAGAGGTCAGGTTGTCCGATGCCCAGGTGAGTAGGAGAAGGAAGAATAAAGCGAAAGATCGCAAAGAGGCTGAAAAGGCTAAAGGCGACGCTGGAGCTTTCTCTTCCCCGGCTACCACAGCAAAACGCGATAGATCGGTGGAGGTTACTCCGACTGAAGCCGGACCATCCGCTGCTGCTGTTGTGGCTGCCAATGCACCTGAGAAGCGCAATGGCAAGAAGTTTAAAACCTTCACTGCTACTGCGAAACCCCGTAACTCCCCGAACTCGACAGTTTCCAGTGCTATTGCTTCCACAAGCAAGAGCACTGTTGCTTCATGTTCCGGATCGGCTGCGGATGAACTGCCTTCAACATCCACTGGCAGAGGTAGGCTAGCAGTATCATATCGTGATGCTGCTCGCAAAGCTCTTCCGGTTGCGATTATTGGCAAATTGGGGAAGGAGCAAAAGATGAATGATGCAGAAGTAAAACACTGCACCGACCATCTTTGGCGGCTAGTCAGCACCGGCGGTGTCAGTGCAAACGCAAAAGGCTATGAGACGAGTGATGGCATCATGAAGGTGCTATGCTCGTCTCAAGCCAATTTCGATTGGATTGCCACAGCCGCTGCTAAAATCCCCCCTTGGGCAAATCGCGCTTCGCTGTTTTCAGCGGAGACGAACCCAAACGCAGGCGAGCAATATGCTGGATAACTGGTCCTATCAGGAAAACAGCGGAAGTGTTTGCCTGCCTACGTGCTAAGAACCAGGGCATCGAAACGAACGAATGGAAAATCTATAGCCATAAACCAGAGCGATGTCCGGAGGACAAGGAGGGCTCAACCCTGGTTGTTGGCTTAGACCAGAAGTCGTTAGATGTCATGCTATATAAGTACGACAACCATCTAAACTTATTCTTTGGACGGATCAAATTCCGAATCAATTCCAAATGAATAGGCATATGATGAGAAACGAGTTAATTATCCTGTCATGATATTTACTCAGATAAATCTGCAACATGCTAAAGCTGCTACCGCTTTACTAGGTAAGCGGCTCTTCATGTTGCATACATTACCTCACATCACAGCTATTCAAGAACCATGGGTGTATAACAAACGCATCTGTGGTCTTAGTGAACTACGTGGTGAAACCATACTATACGATGAGCAAGCCGCAAGGCCTAGAAACTGTCTTATAGTATCGAAACACTTTGCTGTCACCAAGTGGCAGCCAAAGTGAGCTATGAAAGCGATAGTGGATGGAAACATCTGATTGTCGCCTCAGGCTACTTCCCCTATGACTCACTACTGCCTCCTCCGCCAAAGGCAATTGTTGAGCTCATAGAGTACTGTGATCTTAACTGTGATCTTAGACCGGCCTTATTCTTTGCTGTGACGCTAATTCTCAACACACTGTGTGGGGCAGCAGTAAATGCAACGCGCGAGGTACCAGACTCATCATGACTTCCAATCTGAACATTCACAACACTGGTAATAAACCCACTTTTGTGACTGCTAGAAGACAGAAAGTGATTGACCTTACTTTGTCTAACTGTAGACTGAGAGAGTCAATCTTTAACTGGAATGTTCTTAAAGAAGATTCTTTATCGGACCACAGGTATATCGAGTTTCATACTGACCGAGAGGTGTTGCCCTCTATGACGGTAAGAAACCCTAGAAAAACGAACTGGGCACTCTTCAGACATGAACTTGAGAATTCCCTCAATACTCCTGTCAGAATTCGTACCAAAGAAAGTATTGAGACGTCCGTTCAAGTTATGAACGATGTCATAAATTCTAGTTTTGTATGAACATGTCCGGTACGAAAAACGTTATCTAGACCTCCCGTTCCTTGGTGGAACGCTTGTCTTGAAACCTTGCGCAAGGATTCCAGAAAGCTTCTAAATAGGGCCCTAAGGAGCAACCTAGACTCTGACTGGTTTCTTTATCGAGCTAAGCAGAAAGAGTGTAAGAAACGAATTAGTAAATCGAAAAGTGTTTCCTATAAAGACTTCTGCAGTAGCATCGAATCCTGCAGTGAGACTAGCAGATTGGTCAAGTTTCGAGACCGAACTGCTCGACTGGACTCACTGCGGAGACCTAATGGCTCGTATACTGAGTCTAAGACAGAGGCACTCAGTGTCCTAGTTGAGACTCACTTTCCGGGAAAACCCTGCAATGTTTCACCATTTCTTTGCATTCGGCACTTTAGTTCCATTCTGTATATTTGCTTCATGTGATCACTGCCATATTTTCGCTGCAGTGCAGCCATAACCGCTAAATAACTCTTTCGATCACTTTCTGGAACAGTCTGCAATACTTCGGCTGCGCCTCCTTTAAGCGCCACGATAAGTGCGGCTATGCTGTCCTCATTATTCCACCGATTACTTACAGCCGTGGTCTCAAATTGCATCTTGAAAATGTTGAACGCTGTGGTTCCATCGTAAATCGGCGATTTTAGCCTCGTACCACTAACAACATGCTGTGTAGGTCCATTTATCTGCAACACGTGCAAATCTTTTTTTATTTCCAGTATTTCCTTGTCTATACTATTTTCTAATCTTTAAATTTTATCATCAACATCATTTATATGCGCTTCAAGTTCATTTATTTTGCTATGTAGTGTATTAGAAACTTCCAGAAGCTTAGAATGTTCTTGCAACTGTTCAGAATTTTCCTGAAGTTTCTGTTCTATTTTGTTAGAATTTTCTACAAGTTCATGCTTCATGTCTAATTTGAGCTGATTGGAATTTTATACAAGTTCGTGCTTCATGTCTAATTTGAGCTGATTGGAATTTTCTAGAAGTTTCTGTTCCATTTTGTTGGAGTTTTCTACAAGTTTCTGTTCCATTTTGTTGGCATTTTCTTGAAATTGTTTTGAATTTTCTAGAACTTTTTGATCTAATTTGTTGGAATTTTCTTGAAGCTGTTGTATTGCTCCGAGCAACTGGCTCATATCAAAACTTTGGGACTGTACTTTTTGCTTCGTGTCCACACTTTTCGATGACGCTGTTGCAGCTTCCACTTCAAACTCGTGCTCTGCGAGGTCAGTGTCTTGATTCTCTAATTCTTCCATTATACGCTTTTGTAGCTCTACTTTCGTACCTACAGTTGGAAGATTATGAATCGCCAGCTCCTTCTTTAGCTGGTCGACTTTAAGTTGTTCGAATTTAACCTTTCTTTTCGTAACAATATATTGGCTGCATTCAACGGTCTGAACTGTTGTGCCTGAATTTCATGCTAGCCGCGGTCATTTTTCTATCGAAAATTTTGTTCGTTACATTTGGGCTACCACTGTTATCGACAACATTTGATGACGTTTAGTCACATTTTAACAGTTTTGTTTATATTTTGATGGAAAAGTTAAAAATATATAGTTTCGTAATTTGAATTATCTAAAATTTTTTAATTTAAATAATATAATGGAAATCGTTAGAGAATTGAGTATTTACACTGGTCTAAGACTTACCATTACTAATCCACAAAGCTCGGATCCCCAAGTACCCTCTGGTGAAAAGCAGAACAGTGGGAGCACTGACTGCTTAAAGCCGGCACAGGTGGAGAACATGGCTGTGGTGGTGAACACAGAATGCACGGTTGCGGTGGTGAACACTTGCGTGCCCTTACTGGCTCCATATAGGGATGAAGATTTATCTTCATCGGATACGGAAGGGCTAAATGTGAGCCAACTGTTTCTCGACGAGGACTCATTGTTATCGGATACGGACGATGAGGTCGAAGTCACAATGTTTGATAGGTCTGTGGGGGCCGGTAGCAATAATGCTCCGTATCCTACAGATTAACCTTCATCATTCAAAAACGGCATCAGCCAGCATTATCCTCCGCCTTAGTGAAAGGTGTGAGGACCTAGTTCTAATTCAAGAGCCATGGGTTATTGGTAACCAGATCCATGGACTCAGGACACAAAATTACAATATCATATATGTAAGAGACAAAGGTAAACCCAGGTCTTGTATTCTTGCAAAGAAAACACATAATATTTTACTTCTATCTAATTACAGTGACGCAGATATAGTCGTAACCGGCACCACTTCATATTGTTTAATCTCGGCGTATCTTGCACATGATCTGCAAGGAACCTTTCCGCCGGAGAACCTGCGGAAGGCCATTGGAGATGCAGAAGAAAACCAGACGGAGATAATTTTAGGCAGCGACGCCAATTCGCACCATACAATTTGGGGTAGTACTGATATCAATATTAGAGGTGAGTTACTTTTTGATTACATAATGGGCACAAACCTAACAATATTTTGATTTTGACTGGGTCGAAAAACCAACCTTTATTACAAAAAATAGGAGACTTAACTTCGCAAAAAGTCATAGACTGGAGAGTGTCAAATGAGCACTCTTTTTCTGACCATCGTTATATTCAGTTTAGTATAAACGATCAGTCATCATCTCCACCCCTCTCTCTGAATTACAGGAAAACGAACTGGGCAGGATACAATGAAATCGTGACAACAAATCTATCGATCATAAATCCGAAACCTCCTGATGGTGCAGCGGACCTTGACCTTCTCGTGGACACACTCACAGATACACTCAATTCAGCGCAATCAAAAACATGGCCAACTAACAGACATATTGGGAAAATTTTACCACACTGGTGGTCACCTAACATCAGAACCCTGCGTAGTAATAGTAGGCCACTTTTTAATAAAGCTAAGTACACTAGACATTTACATGACTGGGAGTGCTACAAGGTCAGTCTTCGGACATATAAATCGGCAATCAGGAAAGCCAAGCGCGACTCATGGAGACTATTTTGTGGGAAAATAAATAATACATCCCAAGCATCGAGACTAAGGAAAATGCTATCCACTAGTCCCACCATTCCAAGTAATCTTACATATCCTGATGGTACCTGGACAACATCCTGTACCAAATCCATAGAACTTCTTATGGACACTCACTTCCTTGGAAGTACAAAACATCTCTCTGGTCTACCACTCCCTACCTGTGAAATTCCTTCCAGGTCAGTGTAACTAGACCCGGAAAAGACAATTACTAACGACAAACTCAACTGGGCTATCAGTAGTTTTAAACCCTACAAATCTCCAGGACCTGACGGGGTTATTCAGGACCTGATGGTGCAGGTTATTGCACCATGGGTAACTGTAATTTGTAAGGGTTGTTTAGACCTAACATAAATTCCCTTGAAGTGGAGGGAGGTGAAAGTAGTTTTCATTCCCAAAGCCTGAAAAGGTTCTCATAGTTCTCCTGAAGACCGAAGACCAATCAGTCTATCTTCCTTTCTTCTAAAAACTCTCGAGAGGTTGATAGACATATATCTTCGTAGTAGTATTGAACCTTTGAAAATGTCACAGGAACAGCATGCATACTGCAAGGGTAAATCTGTGGAAACAGCTCTGCAACAATTAGTTTCAGAAATTGTGAAATCCTTAGACTATAAAGAGTACAAATTGGTTACGTTTTTAGACATAGAGGTAGCTTTTAACAACGTCACACCAAATGCTATAACGAGCGCACTAATAAAACTGTGAGTGGAGAAGTCTCCAAGTATGTTTATACACCAAATGTTGACAAGCAGGTTTATAATCTCTAAACTGGGAAAATCCATTGTCAAACGTTTTGTTAGTAGAGGTACTCCACAGGGTGGAGTGTTATCTCCTCTTCTTTGGAACATTGTAGGGAATGACCTACTGTTCAAACTACAGGAAGGGGCTGCAATGTTATTGCATATGTGGATGACGTTGCATTAGGGACCCCGGAAACATCTACCCACTCTAAGAGAACTGACTCAGTTTGGTCTAAGACAACTTTCTAACTGGACCAAAACCTGCGGATTGGGGGTGAACCCATTTAAAACAGAACTAGTGCTATTCATCAGGAAATATAAGATTCCACATATCGACCCACCAGTCCTAAACGGAGTAAATCTTGAATTCAAAGATTTCGCAAAATACCTAGGCTTAATCCTGGACAGTAAACTTTCCTGGAAACCAAACATTTAAGAAAGAATCAAAAAGGCTACGGTAGCCTTATATACCTGCAAAAAAGCTGTGGGAAGAAAGTGGGGTTTAACCCCAAGTATAATGCACTGGCTATACGTCACGGTAGTGCAACGCATACTTTTGTATGGAGTTCTCGTCTCGTGGACAGCAATGGAGAAAACATCTTATCTCGCCAATCTCAGTAGAGAACAAAGAAACGCCTCATTATGCATCAGTGGTGCTTTAAGAACTACGGGCTCTGACGCACTAAACATGCTTCTACATCTTATACCAATAGACATCTTAGGGAAACAGATGGCAACTTTTACAGCGTTTCGCCTTACCGCCACAAACCAGTGGCGGAAGACTCATAGGGGACATACCACAATTACAAATCTATTAACAAGGTTACCCAAAAATACCGACTATATGCTTCCAAGCCTTCGATAGGGGCTTTAAGGCAACTATACCCTCTAGAGAAGACTGGGAAGGAGGCACTTTGACATCTGGAAACACTCTTGAATTCTATACTGACGGCTTTAAGCTGGACGGTAAGGTAGGATAAAGTGTTTTTTGTGAACAACTAAACTTAGGTATAGCCTTTCGCATGCCGGACTACTGTAGTGCATTTCAAGCGGAAGTCATGGCTATTAAAGAGGTTCTTACCTGGCTAAGATGAAATATAGTATCCGTAAATGATATTAGTATTTTCATCGATAGTCAAGCCGCCATCAAATCCGTTATATCCGAGTCCCTCACGTCGAAAGTTGCCCACGACTGCCGCTCATCTCTGATGGAGATGGCAAACCAGTTCAACATACACCTGTATTGGGTGCCAGGGCACAGGGACATCGAAGGAAATGAGAAGGCCGACGAACTAGGTAGGAAGGGGACCACACTGAACATTCAGCCTGAGATGAGTAATCTGGGTATTCCCTTATCAACTTGTAACTCATTCTGGAGCAAGACACATTAACGAAAACAAACAAGAGGTGGGCGGGTAGTACAACCTGTTCCACCACTAAACAAGTATGGCCTAAATTATACTTGAAGAGATCTAAACAACTCCTTATGACAAATAGGATAGATATTAGCACAATGGTTGGTGTTATCACTGGCCATTGGATAATAGGCAGACACGCAAAAGGGTTAGGTGTGCAAGCTCCTGACTTCTGTAGGAGCTGTATGGACGAGGAGGAGGAGGAAACCACTCTACATCTCCTCTGTACTTGCCCAGTCCTCTCACACAAGAGGATCAAATGCTTCGGCCATTACTTCTTAGGTAACCTGAACGATATTGCCGGCATTGAAATAAAATTTATACGTAGCTTTGTAAAAAGCGCCGGTTGGTTCAACGAGTGGAAGCAGGATTAGATCTGTGGTATCACAATGGACCTCTTTTGGTCTAAGTGTGCATGTAGCAGCCATTTCAACCTAACCTAACCTACCATTACTATTCAAAACATTTATATTTTCACTCTTCTAAAGATTTATATTTCTTGTCGGAATTTCAATGTCGGATTCTGACCTTTCATCTTATTTGAGATTTATAATATTTAAAATTAATTAAAATAACACGTATAATTTTTTTATATGTACTTACGGTAACTATTTAAATCCCCAATACATATTTGCGTCTTCTTTCTCTCTATTTTCGTAAATTAGCAAGTTTTCGTTTTTGATCCATTATTTATTTTTTACTTCTGTTTAAAACGTCAGCTTATTTTTAACTCAGAGCAGAATTTAAAATAATAAATTATATACTTTCGATGTGTGAAGGTGAGAAAAGTTTGGAGAGCTCAAAGAATTCCAGTCTACGGCTTATTTTTATTCGAAAAACATTTACTTGCCCGAAATTTTACAAAAAAATAAAACGAAAAATTTTTGTCTTTTCGACTTTCCTCAATTTTCTTACACTCACCTAAAATTTATTTTTTTATTTAATTTACAAATAACAAAATTATTACCGACGCGAACACGTTTTCTCAACGAACAACAATACACGTACGCAGAAAATGCCGATCAACGAGTGCCAACTTTATATAAAAGAATTAATTTTTTGTTTGTATACTTCAAACGACTACAAAAGATGTTAGGTAGAAAATTCTGCTCAACAAGTGCCAACTTCGTATACAAGAATAATGTTGCAAGAATACATTTATTTAAATCCTATTTCTTTTTTGTTTGTTTTTAAACATCAATATGTTCATACGATGGCAAAAGAAGCGTACTTTAGTTTATACTGTAGTTTTTTTTTTAGTTTTTATTAGAACAAGAAGGCATAGAATTAATATTAGTACATTTGGACGATGTTTACAGTATTTCGTTTATTTGGTTAGTAGGCCATGATTTTGTTTGATGAAAACGCGATATTACTTTGCAATAAAAAATATTAAAACATCCCTAAACATTATTTTTTTGTGAAAGTTTACTTGTTAGTTTTGACAAAAATTTCAGTTAACCTTGCTTAGAAAAAATTACTATATAAGCTGACTCATTCTGTTTTGTCAAATTAAAATATTTTTGAAGTGCGAAAAAAAAGTGTGATTTTTAGTGGTACAAATAAAATAAAAAAGTGGTGTTTAAAAAAAAAGTTGTAAAAAAAGAAAGTTGTGTTTATTTATGGTGCTCGTTTATTGTGCATCGACGACTATATTCAGCAGCCTATCGTTGCATTTGTTGAATGCGCTTGGTATTGAATGGCATTTTTGTTACTAAATTTACCAGCTGCGTTTACGCAGGTAAGATAAAGAAGATGCTTCATTTTAAAATATGTTTGTCGCTTTTGTTGTTATCAGTTATCAAATTAAAGCGTTTCGTTTGTATTTGCAGCTTGTGGACCAAACACTTCACCAACCATATATCAATCTCGGTCCTGTTTACAATGGATTCGCTTCAAAATAAAAGACATAAAGTTTTTTTCAAAACTTAATAATAAGCTATATTTAAAGAGATAAAAGTTTTTTCAAAACTTTACAAAATAAGCTTTTTTTAAAAGCTATATTTTAAGAGAGATCGCGGATTTGGGTTGTCATCTTCATATTGTTACGAAAGGAGGTAATTTGCTCCACTGTGCAAGCAATCGACAATAATAAATGAGACGCAAGACAATTCAGCGCACTAAGTAATCTGCGCATTAACAACACATAAGTGCGAATGAAATTCCAATAGCATGCGTCATTCACGAAACGAGTAGAAGGTTCTCGAAACATGTCGAAACGTGTCGAACTGATGCATGCTTTATATAAGGGCGCCGCATCAGAGGCACAGCACTTAAGTAGTAATTGGAAAGTGGTCGAGTACGTCTCGTGTGAGAGCAATGTCAAGTTAAATAGTGAATATGTTATTAGTAAAGTTGTTTATTAAAATGAATTAATAAAGTTATTTGTTATAATTTAAACCAAACATAAAGAGTGTTTTGATTTTGTAAACAATCCAGAGATACGAACTCGGAGAACAGTTTTCCAGTAGACTGAATTTTCGTAACATTGGTGCCAGAAGTGGGATTGTGATACAAAATGGTTAAATTCGATCAACTTAAAGTCGACCAGCTAAAGAAGGAGCAGTCGCTTCGTAATCTTGCAATTGCTGGTAAGAAAGTATAGCTGAAGAAGCGCCTAATGAAAGAATTGGAGGCCCAAGGCATTCTTCTTGCGGAGCTCGAATTTGAAATTGAAGATGAGCCTCGTCATCGAAAAATCTAGATACAGATGAGAAAGTACAGACCCAAGTTTTTGATATGAGCCAGGTGATCGGAGCTATGCAGCAACAGCTTCAGATAATTTCAAGAAAATTCCAACAATATCGAACAGAAACTTCACGAAAATTCAAAACAATTTCAAGAAAATTTCAATCAGCTCAAAGCAGAGCTTCTAGAGAATTCCAACAAACATCAAATAAAAATGAAGGAAAAGATGCAGGAACATTCGAAGAAACTTCTGGAAGTTTCTAATACACTCCATGGCAAAGTAAACGAACTTGAAATGCATATGAATAATGTTGATGATAAAATTCAAAGATTAGAAAATGGTATAGACAAAGAAATCCAGGAAATAAAGAAAGATTTGCATGTGTTGCAGATAAATGGTCCTACACAGCATGTTGTTAATGGTACGAGGCTAATATCGCCGATTTGCGATGGAACCACAGCGTTTAATATTTTTAAGCTGCAATTTGCGACCACAGCTGTATGTAATCGATGGAACAATGAGGACAACGTAGCCGCACTTATCGTGGCGCTAAAAGGAGGCTCAGCCGAAGTATTGCAGACTGTTCCAAAAAGTGACATAAACAGTTATTCAGCGGTCATGGGTGCAATGCAACGAAAATATGGCAGTTACCACATGACACCGATTTACAGAATACAGCTGAAGTTCCGAAGGCAAGATAATGGCGAATCGTTGCAGGAATATGCTGCAGATGTTGAGAGACTTGCACATCCGATTCGGTGTGTGATTTCTTGGAAATGTCCTGAGACAAAACGGACAGAAATGACTATGCCGAAAGTGACATTGATTGAAACGGTCACCACAGCGATTACGCAGGAGATAGCGACTATATTGTGCCGACCAGTGACAGAGACACGTGTACTAGATGAGGAGGAAGGAAATTTATGTCAAGGAGTAAGTAGAGTATCCAAAACCAGTGGTAAATCAGGATATTATGCTGCTAACACCCAATCGAAAGGTAAACGCTATAATGGTGTAAATTATAGGCATATGGCACGCGACTGTCGTGAAAAACGGAAATGTGTAATTGTGCAACCTCCTAAGTAATATAGGCTAGAAATCACACCTGAAGATATCCAAAATAACACCATCGACATCGCAAAAATTAGGACGTTCAAGAAACAACAAAGAAAGCCATTATGGAAAGAGATCAACAGTCCAATAGGCAGGGCTTACTGGGCGCAGTGGCAAAGCCTGGAGCTACAAAATGGTTGTTTGTACCGTGTGTGGGAAACTTAAAATGACAGATCTGCACAAAATTTGATTGTTGTACCCAAGTCAAAAATAAAAGCGATAGTACTGAAATGCCCTTGTGGATCCTATGGATATCACTTGAGCATTAATAAAACGATTGAAGAAGTCAGGAAACATTCGGTCGGATATCAGAAGTCAGTCACCTATTGGATTCACAGATGTAAGCAATGTGTATCCGCAAAAAGAAAACCCGTCAGGAGTTGCGGTAAGATGAATCAATACAACGTAGGAGCCCGTTGCGAACGTACTTTTGCCATGGATGGGCAAAAGCCGATTCTAAAAAGTGTTTTGGGTGAGAAGAAAATGGAAGACCGAGAAGATAAGATTAAGATACGAGATACGACTTGAGAGCAAACTCTGAGGGATTCAAGGAAGAAGATCTGGTTATAATTTGTAGCCAGCAACGAGTGAAATTGTTAAACCATAAGCTGCAAACATACAGGGAATGACTGTACAAGATAATTAAAAGGATTAATGACATTGTGTATCGGATACAGAATACTACAGGCGTCCGACGAAAAATGAAAGTCGTACATTTAGAAACATTTCGCGACGAACAGATTTAGGTGGAGGGCAGTGTTCGGAAAAGAGGTAATTTGCTTTACTGTGCAAGCAATCAACAATAATAAATGAGACGCAAGAAAATTCAGCGTACTAAGCAATGTTGTAGAAAAAGTCGTAAGAGCATTCAGCGCACTAAGCAATGCGCGAGAAAGAGATTGATGATCAGCACATTAAAACACATGAGTGCACGAAACGAGTAGAAGGTTCTCGAAACATGTAGAAGCTTGTCGAAACGTGTCGAACTGATGCATGCTTTATATAAGGGCGCCGCATCTGTCAAGTTAAATATTGGACATGCAGCAGTTGTTAGAATTTGTTATTAGTAAAGTTGTTTATTAAAGTGAATTAATAAAGTTATTTGTTATAATTTAAACCAAACATAAAAGTGTTTTTATTTTGTACACAATCCAAAGATACGAACTTGTAGAACAGTTTTCCGTAGACTGAATTTTCGTAACTATATATTATTCATATTTTTATTGTCATTTTTCTCTTTCTGCAAATATTTATTTATAAATAATTTAATATTTTTTTTATTAATTTTTAACTTAATTTAATAAATTCCATTTCATCGTAACTTTAGTAAATTCACATTAATTATAATAATTATAATAATTATCATTATATTTTATTTAAATTTCATTCTTTATCCAATTTCTTTTAATTTGTTTTTCATACCATTAATTTAATTTTTAAATAATTTAGTGATAAATTCAATCATTGTTTTTATAATGTAATCAATGGGCTGGGTTATTTTTCTCTAATTGTATTTAGCTTTACATAAAATTCCACCTGCTACCAAAGAAGTGTGCACAGTTCTTCGCAGCGAAATGGGTGAGTCTGTTTTATTATTATTATTTTGTTAGGAATCTAATATCCATTTTTAAATTAGAGAATAATATTAGTGGGTTTATATTTTTTTTCTTAATCGATTTGATCAAAATTTAAACAAAAATTTTGATTGAATTTTATTTTTTTCTGCTTTGTGTGTTCCCTTTTCATTTAATTGTTCATTAATGTTAAACATTTTGGATTAAAAAAATATTTGTGAATCTTGTCTTTTTAAGTTAAAATCTGTATTAATAGTTAAATAAATATGATTAGCTGATTGTTATATATACTTTAAAAATAGAGTGAATTATTTATCGGTGGGGTGGGAATATACTGGGGCATAAAATGTGTTAAAAGGTGAAGTAAATTGCGTTAGGGGTTACTTAGTTAGTGGGTCTAATACACAAGCAACCATGGCTCAACAATTGCCACAAACCATTGTGGCATATGTGTACCTTTTCCCAGTGTATTGCAGCTCCTCTCGGAACTATTCTCATTTGTGAAATGCAACTATGTTACATCAAATCAACCATTTCTCTTTTAAGCTTTCTTTCAAAGAGAGCATTATAAAAAATGGCTGCCTTCTTCTTTGTTCTCGTTTGTTTTCTTTTCGCTAAGTTCTACATGATTATGTTGCCACTGACTTTGACGTCGAAAAAAATATTAAAATGAAAAATTTCTTGCGACACGCTAGCAAAATTTGTAAGTATTTGATTATTATTAAATTGTTTTGTTATATTTAATATATTGTACGTTATTTTTTTAGGGTAACCCATCATCGCTTATGATGGTTTTACATTGATGATCAAGTGCAATTTCTCATTCGCTGCGAAACTGACTGCAAGCTGGTGTAGACGCGTCTCAAGCTGTTAGTTACTGCGCAACGGTGATCTACCATGTTTGCATTTTTTCCTGAATTATTGTGGGTTGCGTCTGCTGCACGGTGATGAGCGAGCATGGTGGTAAACTGCAGACGAGGCTCGCGATGCTAGACACTTCAGACGCTTTCACTGGCGTTAAAGAAAATATAGTTGGTCAGCAAAGTATTCGGTTGTGTGGTGGTGGTAATTTTCTCTCCCCACAATAGCAACCAACCGCAGAAGAGGTGAACTTAAGATGTTTGCTGACAAACTCACAAATAACCAAACTTTGATTTGGTTATTTGTAGACATTGATACATTTGTAGACATTGGGGAGACTAATCGACGCGCCAAACATATGAGTGTCAGTTTTGTGCAGAATTTCGATGTGAGAACTGAAGGCAGTGGCGTCAGTTGCAGCAGCGGTTGCGACAAATACCGAGCTGGGACATACGCACAACTAAAACAGCAATTATGAGTGCTGCAACGAGAACGGCAGCGAAAGTTCCCCTGTGGCAGACGGTGCCTCAGCAGCCGTGGCAAACTGATGAATAGCATCAAGAAAAAGGCGGCCATGTTTGAGCCACTTGTTGCGCCGCCTGGACGAATGACCAGAGAAAAAGGTTGGTATTAATGCAAACTAACGTTTACTTTATCTTCTTATTTTGTATTTTTTAACTTGCAGAACCTAATGCGTCTGCCAACGCCAACAGCACAACAATTGCCGGTTAGTTGAATGGCAGTGGCAACCGCATGCGTTCGCACCTCACGCATCCCCTATGCTGCAGACGCGTGAGCGCGCCAGATCACGTTAAAAGTCCATCAAGCCCCCGAACCAGAAACCCACAACAAATGCCTTTCGCGCCACTCAAACTCGCCAACCTCGCTATATTCACACGGGGCGCCCAACACACAACAGCAGCGCATCATGCAACGCACGCCGATCATGGTTACTGGCTTTCGTTGGGCATTCGCTCCACTGCCGCAGTAAAGCGGCCTCTCCGCCGCACCAGATCTTGCCTCCATGAAGCTGCGGGCCAACATGCTATTGGAAGTCAAAGCTGGTGTTTGTACTCCATATGGTACCATGCCGCGTCGCCGCAAGCAAAAGTCCGTCCAAGATTTAACCGGGCGCAGTAGTATGTTTGCGCCGGTTCTGGCTCCATGGAGCCATAAGGAGCCATGAGGAGCATTTTTTAACAGAGGTGTTGTTATTGTTTTCAATAGGGATCATTTTTTAACAGAGGTCTTGTTAGTGTATTTCAGTTCAGATCAGTTTTTTATCAAAACCGTTCTAATTGTTTTCAAATGGAGTATTTTTTAAGATGTGTGGATCATATTTTCTCAAAAGCGTTCTAATTATTTTCATACGGAGTATTTTTTAACATGGTTGGATAATATTTCATCGAAAGCGTTCTAATTGTTTTCATAGGGAGTATTTTTTAACATGATACAGTAGTACGTTTGCGTCGGTTCTGCCTCAAAGGGGCTCCATGGAGCCATAAGGCGCCATGAGGAGCATTTTTTAACAGAGATGTTGTTATTGTTTTCAATAGGGATCACTTTTTAACAAAGTAGTTGTTAGTGTATTTCAGTTCGGATAATTTTTTAACAGAGGCGTTGTTATTGTTTTCAATAGGGATCATTTTGTAACAGAGTAGTTGTTAGTATAATTTCAGGTGTATTATATGTATACTATATACATTATAATGGCATGGAGCAATTGGGATGACATTTTAACATATGTTGTTAATGTTGATACATACATATCTATTATATGTATGTTATGAAGGCATGCAGCCGTAAAGAGTAAATTTGCAACTCATATTGTTGTTGGGATAATTTTTTCGGAGTAAGCATTTTTAATGGCAGTATTTATAAACGTAGATATATGTACGTAATAATTTTGTTGTTGTATATGTTATAGAAGCAATTAAAATTTCAGGTTTATGCTTGAGTTTTTTTCCATAGTTTAATAATGTTTCAATATAAGATCTATAGTGATAATTATTATCAGATTGCGATACATTTCTATTATTTAAATGAACACTACAGCTCCGAAATAATGAATGAAGTAAATTGTTTATGACTCCTCCACTTTTATTAATTTCTACAATTAATCGTAAATAAACACTACTTAGATCACGATATGTTTCACCATTTCCGAGTGTAAGAAATTCTTTTGTAGTAGAGTTGTCAATTGTTGCTATTGGACTATATGATACCTCCTCTGTTTTAATTATGCTAGTTTGTACAGGTGGTGACTCAAAAACATCTAATTCACTTTTCATACATTCAATAAATCCTGCCATCATAAATAAATTAACAGTTGCCAAATATATCAGTAAACTTCCTTCTTCTAGAACGATTAGTTTTCATATGATATTTTTTCTTTAGTCGTTTGAATTTTATACGTTTTCCATTCCCATCTTGTATATTTCTAATTTTGCTAATAACTTTTTCTTTTAAATTTCGAACAGCCTTTTTACTCTGTTCAGTTAATAAAGTTTTTATGGGTTTAGTACCTAACTCTTCCAAAACTGATTTTCCAATTTCGAGTGAATGGTTTTTTAAAGCATTTAATCCAGTTTTCATTAGAGGTTTTAGATGTGTATACAAGGCCGAAAAAAATGAACCAATTCCACGACCATATTGAACAATTCTAGGAGAATGGTATATATCTCCTATATTATCCAAATTTGATCCGGATTGATTAAGATAGTACTCAGAATAAATCTTGTCCATGGTTTACATATAAATGATATCAGTACAACTTATGAAGCTTCTTTTATATTACGAAAATGTAACGTGCAATAAACGGGGAATTCATTCGACATAATATTTATTTTCTTTCCTTCATCATCTCGTATCATTATAGAAATATAATTTATATTTGAAGATTCCAATGGATAATAATCAATATTTTTAAAGTGAATATAATTTATTTCATTTAAACATGGAAATATTTTTAAGCATTTTATTTTTTTGATCGCCTACATATCTGGGTTTAATAATGTCTGTGTACACAAACACTAGGTTGCATAGCTCGCTAGATCTTAATTTATAATTTGTATGTGAATTAAATTTTTCATAAGAATTCGATATGACATCTAACATTTTAAGTATTGTATTCTCCTATACAAAGTGTCTATTAATACTGCTTTTTACGCCAACCAACTCAGGGTTTTCATTTATACTATCTTGAATGTCTAATTTTTCAGTTATTAATTTTAAACTTTTATCTTTTTTGTTATCGATATTCAACTCATCTTTATTTTTTTTATTTTTTTTTATTACAACTGTCTCAGGATTAGAATTGACATTGAGTTGATTTTCTGCAATTTATGGTTTTTCTTCTCTATTCGTGGTAGCTTGATTTATTTTGTCCATGAAATTTAAATATGTGATAGGGATAGTATTTATTTTTTTATCTACTTTTAGATCACTATTTACATTTTTGATATTACTTTTATTTAACTATAAAGTTGATTTCAAAATATCCCTTTTATTCAAATTTCGAGATACTTCAAATGTAGATGGGTTATTAACAATTTGAAATGAAATTTCTGTTAAACCTACAACCCAGTTTTCATTTAAAATCAAAGATTGTTTTAATAAATTTGTAAATGTAGATTTAGTATTTTCATAGACATTGCGGTATTATTACTTAATAAAGTAACATAAAAACTGGAATCACCAATCTTTTATTTTCAAATGTTTTAATAAGAATGCTAGTTTTTTATTAAAAATCACTTTATTTATATAAATAAATCGTTTTTATTGATCCATGAATTATGTTCACTTCCAAAACCGAACCATTTGACATATACCATATCCTTTTTTCTTTTTATAACTTTTTCAACTAGATAAGTATTTGATGTTTCTGTTTTAAGTAATTCTTTTTCATAAAATCCTCATTTTATTAATTCTCCTTGATAATCAATTAATTGATATGTAATTGGATTTGTGATCTTTATTTTATTTATTTTGAATACCTCATTGGACCAATTGGATTCATATGCTTTATAGAAAGTGCCTTTATATTTACTAATTCGAACATCATCTCCAATTTTTAATTTGCTCATCAAATGTTTTATTATGATTGTAAACTGTATTTAAAAGCATTTGTTGATTAGATTTATTGACATTTTTTGGAGACATTTTAATACTACGATGATATTTATTATTATATATATTTATATTTTTTGTAATCAATTCTAACCATTTATAAGTACCTTGAAGACTAAAGTCTTTCCACATTAAATTTTTAAAAGTTCTATTTAACCTTTCAATTATTGAAGCGTTCATATTGGAAAATGTATGATAATGGTTTATTTCAAATCGATTCATTAATTTTTTAAAATGTGAGTTGAAAAATTCTTTACCCTGATCAGATTGAATATTATTTGGAATTTTATTCTTATTTTTTTTCCAGAATATTTTGAATAGCTAAGGTTACATCGATTCCACTTTTGATTTTAACAGGAATTGCATATGCGTATTTAGAAAAAAAATCTATAACAGTTAGTAAATATTTATATCCTTTATTAATCTTTGCAAAAGGTATCATTTCTACAAGATCAATTTGCCAAGTATCTGAAATACGCTTTTATATAAACCTACGCCGTTTAAAATTTCTTCTTGCTTGTCGGTGCAAATTATTTACAAGAACTTCTTTACTCATAGTGAGTTCAGCCAATAATGGAAATGATTGATTTTTAAAAATTTATATTTATATAAAAAATACATGCTTCCAACAATTATTTTTATTTGAAGTTAGTCATAGCATAGAGAACAATGTTTCATCAATTTGTGTATCCATTTACAATGTTAGTTTGTGGTCCATCAGGTTGTGGCAAATCTACATTTATTATAAATCTTATTAACAATAAACATTTAATTAGTTCTCCTATTACGAAAGTAATTTGGTGTTATGCTGAAAAAACTCATTACCAGAAATTGATAATGTAAATTTTATTGAAGGTATTCCAGATGACTTTGAGAATTCCGTCAATGAATCTATACTAATTATTTTAGATGATTTAATGTTAGACTCATTTAATAAAAAAGTTTGTGAACTATTTACTAAAGGTTCACATCACCGAAATTTATCAGTTGTTTTAGTAACGCAAAATATTTTTCATAAGGGAACATATACAAGAGATATATCATTGAATTCAAAATATATAGTTATGTTTAAAAATCCTAGAGATAAACTACAATTTCAATGCTTGGCAAGACAAATTTATCCTGAAAATTATATAGAATTAGTTCGATTATATAACACTTGTACTGAGAGTGCTCATGGTTATTTATTAATAGATCTTAAACAACAAGCACATAACGCATAAAGATTCAGATTGCTTGTTATTGCTTTGTTTCAATTCAAAATGACGTGCAAACTGAAACGATTGAAGGAGAACAAATATATTCTATATGTTCTTAAAAATGCGAAACCTAAATTGCGAAATGCAATTCTAAAAAATGGGGAAGATAATCTTATAAAAGCAATTTCATTAGCATTTAATATTTTACATAAAAATCATAATGTGAAGAAAAACGATCTTGTAAAGTTAAAATCATATAAAAATGTCATTAGAAAACTTTGCTGCTCAAACACTGTTTTACGATCAAAGAGAAAACATATAATCCAACGAGGAGGATTTATTCCAATTTTAATTTCATCTGTTTTAAGAGGTGTTATAGGAAAAATTTTAGATAATGTCTAATATTTTATCCAAGCTTGTATTATTAAACCCTTCTACATATGAACGCTATTCTAAAGATATATCAGATTCAAATTTTTTAAAACGAAAACTTCTTCCGATATATGCCTCTCATACACTTAAAGATATAAATAAATGGTATGAAATAAAACAAGAACTAGCAAAATATTTGATTTCCAAACAAGAAATAAATATGAAGAAAGAGAATAAATCGGTAAAGTCATATAAATCATTAAGGGATAAGGATAATCAAACAAAATGGATATTTAAAAACGATAATGAAACCCAAACAAAAGATATTGGAAAAAGAGATTTTGTTTCACAGGCTGACTTCAATGCTGAAAACTAAGCAAACTATGTTACCATATCAATACTCACCTCGCCTTACTCGTCAAAGAAATAAAACATTACAAAATGATTATGATGATGTTAATTGGTATAATATTAAATAAAAAAAGCATTTTTTTGAATTTTTATTGAATTTTTATTTTATTGTTTATTTAATTTAATACATTATACATGTATATAACATTATACATTATATTTAATATGTTTACATATTAATTTTCTAAATATCTATGTTCATAAAAATATCTAAATCAGTATTTAAAGCTTTAATATAATTAATTTTATAATGCCCCCAAGCAAGTGTGTTTATACCATCATCTAGTATATACCGCTTGTCATCTATAAAATTAAGTGCTAATTTATTTACACATTGTGTATATAAAATATGGGCTTTAGATCTAATTATATACATTTCTCTCATTATTAGTTTTTTATTGTAAAGACATGTTTTATAATCATGAATAGTAAATGTTTTACTAACTGATTTTTTAACACCTTTTGCTTTTGATATTGGTGTACCATCTTCAATAGTAAAAAAGTAAGTCTTAGATTTAAGACATACTATTTCTTTCATTATTTTACCATTACTTTCGTCTTTCATCAAACCCACTACTTTACAATTATTTTGATTATAACCAAATATATTAGGATACTCATAACTAGAAGTGTCAAAAATATAATTTGATGGATCAGTTTTTTGAACATCTTCATAAATGTCTTTATAGAAATCAATGGTATTAACTTCAATTACAAGCGAGTCTGTATCCGTATATACTAAACGAATATTTGAATTAAATTTGTTTTTTAAGTAGTTATAATAAAAAACATACATTTTTAATTTTGATAGATCTAATACACAAAACCCTGTATATATGGGTTTATTAAGCTTTACTCTGAGCTGTTTGGATTCAATTATCACCATATTTTCATCTATAATGGTTTGGCTATGAAAAGCTGGACTTGCTATTAAAGCTCTTGCTCCTTTTACTTTTCCTAAATTCTCCCAGTTACATGAAATTTTTACATTCTTTCTTTTTTCAACAATTTCCATAGTCTTCCCATATACTGCGTTATTCATAAGTTTATAAAAATTTTTGTTCAAATTCATTTTTTGCTTTTGATCTCATAACAGTATTCAGATAGATATATTTTTTAAGCCAACAGCTTTGTTGAAACTCTAATACTCTGTGAACTTTTAATAAAATTAGGCCCTGTTTCAGACATTCTTGAAGCATCATATAATGGATTTTATATTGAGTCTTATGAGTTAAATCTGCAATTAATTTCGGTACTTTAGATTTAGAAGAAGCAGGTGATACTTTACTTTCTGGACAAAATGGGAAATCATTATGCATATCATGTATATTCTCAGGATAACTTAAGTCTACTTCGAAAATTAATCCTTTATCAGAACTCATTGATAATGATTTAATTTTTTCTGGTGTGAATGTTTTAATATCTTTTTCATCCAAAAATTTAAAATCTTTATGTGGTAATGGTTGTGACATTGCATAACCATATAAATTATTTGCATCGAAATACATTAAATATTTTGATTTTTCTCTGGGATTAAATTCTTTCATAAATTTATTATTGGCTTTAACATGTCTAACTGAACATTGAGTTAGACCTCCTCGAATGCCATCCTGTATAAATGTATACTTATCTATATCTGTTAATAGTTCTAACTCAATACCAGTAATTTTAAGCATAGCATCCCAGGATAAACCAGGTGCTGTAAAATAATGGCATGGATCTAATTCATAAATTTGAATGCAAATTTTCCAAAAAAATTTCGAAAATATCTGCTAATAGTACAACGTCACAATTTAAATATATTATTAAATAATCTTTCAAACTTTGACATGAAAATTTATTCCAAACTTGTTGTGCAAACATATAATCCTCCTCCGTACATTCCTCATTATTTAGTGTATTAAAGAACTTATCCCTTGGGGGTAATGCAGACTCATTCAATTTCTGAAAACTATCCAAATAATTATACGGAAACACACCCTTTCGAAATAATAATATATGTGAATTATTTGAATTTTTTTTGTTATATATATTGAATCTTCATTCAATGTCTTTACTAATTTGTCCAAGCTACTTGGTAGAAATCTGAATGAGTCTGCAAACCTTATTTTAAAATTATGATGATCATTTAATTTAATTGTTTTGGTTATTGATATAAAAACCTCTTTATTTAGAGGAATTATATCAATATCACCTTCAATATCATTTAAATTTCTTAAAAATAAATGTAAATCATATTTGGATAAGTTATGAGTAAATACAGGAAAATATTTAGTTGCTTTTGCTTTTAAATTACAATCTATATGTGCAGCACCTAAATATTTTCCTGTATAATGACAATGATGTCTTACTTTTGAACTAATATTATTATCTAAACTATTTTTACATATTATACATATCTTACATTCTATAAACGATATCTTATCCATCTCCGTCATCTCGATGGGTCGAATATTCGCAATTGTATTCCAATACAATTGTTTGATTTTAGTTAGTAGCGTCTCTATTAAAACTTTGGAGCAATCACTTCCTACAATGAATAAACAGTAAAAATGTATAGTATACATTTGATTATTTTCAGTTTATATTTACCTATATATGTTTTCATTTCATCAAACTTGTCATCATAGGCTCCTTTCATATACCATGAAAAAGCACAAGGTACATGTTCCTGTACTGTATTGGTGAAGGAATTTAAAGGATCTGGCGTACATCCTGCTAATGGTACTAGCAATGATTCGAAATCCAGATAGAAAGTATATGGAACTTGTAATGTTTTTTCAAAACCATTAAATTTAATTTTGTTGTCGTCTTCCATAGATAAGTAAGTTATTTTCTGTTTACATGATGATTTATGCTTTTCTAAAGATGCTTCGGAATTAAATTAAAGTATGCAATTATTACATACAAATAATTTATGATTTCTTTTACGTGACTGTGTACTAATAAGACGACTTATGTCTCTAATCCATACGTAATGAGTACTTGTCTCGTTTTCACAAAATAGAATATTAATATGTATTGGTTGTTCATTTTTTGTCTTATATACTGGTCCCAGTATTTCATATTTATTTATATTAACTTCATTATACATAAATATGTTTATGCTAATTGAGTTTTCTAGTTCGAATATTTTCGTATTCTTCACTTTGTGAGGGAATTCTATTCCAGTAAAATTAATACAATTTCCATCAATATTTATAATATCACCAGTAATATCCTCTATTCCATAAGATTGTATTCGAGATGGATTTTTGATATTTGAATACATAAGAGCTGATATAATTGCCCATTTAAAGCAGTAAATGTCATTATTATGAACATTAACACAAGCTTTTTTATTTTGTATGCATTGAGGAAGTTCAAAATAGTTCAGTCCTCTTAATGGCTTGTACTGATTGATGATAACTTCAATTTTATTAATTTTTGTTAAAGAACAACCACTATCTCTTTCTTGAAATTCATCCATTTTTTGTATTATTACATCCTTCATATTTAAAATAGCCGTACTGATGCCACTCTCTGATATTAATGTAAACTGCTTAGTTACACTCAGAAGAAAATGTACCATTAAGTACTTTATGGTACGACCATTGATCTTATGGTTCTTGTATTAATAGTTTTTTCTTTTTAAATCAAAAGTTTTCTAATTAATTCAATAGTATTTGAAAAATTCATTACCATAAATATAAATATTTCAATATTATTATTTTAAATAGAATAAATACTGTTGTTTTAATGGTTTCCTCCTATAATAATAAATGTGGTGTAAAAAAACACAAAAACGAATACAAACATGTCCGTTTTGTACGTCATTCTGCGTGTTTACTCAAAATGGTCGCATGTATTTTTTTGTAATATTCCACAATATTAAACGCGACATTGGTAAGGACTCAATGTGTTTAATGTAAATAAATTATATTTACATATTTATTTATATTTATATTTTTATTTATTACAGAAAATAAATAATACAACAACTTCTATTATGACAACGGACTCAAAAATAACTGCAGCCTCAAGTACTACAATCAATTATTGGAAACCAAAGCAAACATTAAATGTGTTATAACCTTTTGCAGCAAGAAATGTTTTTTTATGTGTGTGTTGTAAAAGTGAATATCAATTTCGACATTTAAATAAAATAATATATACAATAAATTAACTAAAATACATTTTTTTTGTTTTAATAAATTATTAGGAAAATGTAATTCTACTATAGCATAAAATTAATAATACGTATCATTAAATTTGTATAGGTTTTTCCTATTGTAATTAAAATATCACATTATAAAATTTATGGTACAACCAGACATTGTATTAATAGTTTCAATATTACTGAACTCATGGGACGCATCCTATTGACCAATTTTAATGGTATAAATTATTGTTTTTCTATTGAAATACTATTAATTTACCATGATTTTTTTCTGGGTGTATATGGGACATAACTGATATTTTAAATTCATCATCTCCATTTTCAGGTTTAACCGGAAGAATATATTCTCCGGAGACTTCGACATTAAAATTTTATTGATTTTTTTGATAATAACTCACGTTTTAGTAAAGCTTTTAGTTGTGGTTCTATTTTTCTCAAGTAATCTTTTATATTTAACTCGCCTTCGTCACCATTATACAAGATATAATTGCATACATTTTGTTTGAATGCATTTTTTATAAGCTTGAAACCATCTTTATCATCCTTCTCAGCGGATTTCTTATGTAAATTTGTTCTTATATGAGCTTTCCATAAAGATTTATGAACGAAACAATTGCAGAATATACAATTAATTGTTTCATTGCTAGTTGATGCTCCATCATTATCCATTACCGGTTCCACCTGTAGTTTTGTCTTCTTGATATACAGCTCCTGATCATGTTTCGATAAATGAACTTTTAAATTGTATTCCCTTGAGAACGTTTTATTACATTTTTTACATGTAAAGTTTTTATTGTCATGCACATTTAGGATGTGCCTTTTTAAATTATATAACTTCCCGTAGGACTTTTTACTCATTTCACACACGAACATTTTAAAATATGTTTTTGGATACGTTGGATTGAAGTGATAGATATACACTAAATATTGCTATTTAACTTCAAATCAACATTACATACCATCAATATTTTTGCTGACTTATTAAAATTTTATTTTTTTTTTGCATAGTAGGGATATCTCAAATTACTTAGTAAAATATAGAAAACGGAGTTGTTATAAAATGTACAAAAATTATGAAGTCGTATTCTGAATTATATTGACTTCCGGTGTATTCCACTAGATATACTTTAAATTTTGCTGAATTCAAATTTATATATTCAGTTAAACATATATCATATTACATACTTTGATGTATAAAGGTGTTCTATACAATGGATATACTAATAAATTTTAATCGTTTTCACACTTTTAATATATAAACATTAAAAAATGGAGTGTGAATTTTGTCCACATTTAAAATTCTCGACTAGAAACAATCTGAAGCGGCATATCCTGCGAAAACATAATTTTTCGTATAAAAAGGCAAAAATTTATAATTGCAAGTAAATAACTAAATATATTTTTTAAAATTATTTTATATTAATAATAAAAATTTTATTAACAGTAAATCCTCAAATTGAAATACTAGAAGTCGTAACACTCCCGTCAGTAAATTTGATAGATGTTGGAATTAGGGAAGGTTTGTTAGATGATGGACTAGATCATCTATTTCTTAACTTAGACGATTCGAGGATGTTAAATGCGGATCATCATTATTGTAATTTAATGGAAGATGATGATGATAAAATTTTATTAAACGCTATACTGAGTTTTGAGCAGATAATGCAAACATAAGTTTTATTAATTATTTGTTATATTGTTTCAAATCGTTTTAGGAATAAATAAATAAAACAATATGTATATATTTACATATTTTATTTAAAAATGAATATATTTAAAAGTAAGTATATAGATACGTTTTTATTCATAACGTAAATCGAATAGAGCCATCCCCATTAATTCAGATTGTCGTCCTCTAAAAATAATAGACCACTTCTTCTCATTTATATTATATAAATATGGATCATCGGTTTCAACTTTTCTAGAAATTCTTGCTGGTAGATAAAACCATCTATTGTCTGTTAGATGTACAATTAATTTTGTTCCAATAATTGTGTTTTTTCATTCAAATTTAGAAATCCTGAATTCCTGATCAATGGGCAAGTCATCTACTCTAATGTATGTAGAGAGGTTTCCTTTTGCTAAACTAATAATTTCAGAGAAATCCTTAAAATAAAAAAATATATATATATATTAATAAATACAAAAATTAAAAAAAAAAAAATCTTACCATATTTTTTGTTCCTATCAAATTGTAATGTAGACGATAAATAACTTTAATTCAAATTTCGATCCATTTATATATAATGGATATCTCTTTAAAATGAGTTAAAAGATAATTCCATTAGTATAAATATACTCAATTAAAATTTTAAAGAGAGTATATAAAATTTGACTCAAGAAAAAACTAAATAAAATTAAACATGTTTTAACATGTTCAATCATTAAAACTTATAGTATGTTGTTTGAAAATTGATCCCAATGGAGCATTATTAATCCATGCAAATTTAAATAAAAATGATCCCAATGGAGTCTTATGGTCCATTCTTTCATATAAGCAAATAGTCTTATGGCCCATTCATTCATGTAAGCAAATTAAACGAATTAAATGACCATGACTTTGTAAAATAAAAATATACTACAATATCCATTATAGTAAAATTCACCTTGAATTAAATATGTGTCAATGCATTAATGCAGAAGTGCATTTACCTGTTAACAACAAAAAAATTACCCACCAAAAAATATATGTCTAATAACAACATTCATTCATATAGCCATGTTTTAAATTACAATCTTCGTTCCTCAACAAAGTTTTAAATTGAACCCTTTGTTCCTCAACTCTCTTGATGATCATGCAAAATAAATCATCAAGCATAAAACTGAAATTTTAATTGCTTCTATAACATATACAACAACAAAATTATTACGTACATATATCTACGTTTATAAATATTGCCATTAAAAATGCTTACTCCGAAATAATTATCCCAACAACAATATGAGTTGCAAATTTACTCTTTACGGCTGCATGCCTTCATAACATACATATAATATATATGTATGTATCAACATTAACAACATATGTTAAAATGTCATCCCAATTGCTCCATGCCATTATAATGTATATAGTATACATATAATACACTTGAAATTATACTAACAACTACTCTGTTACAAAATGATCCCTATTGAAATCAATAACAAC
Organism: Dryomyza anilis; assembly: GCA_951804985.1. Lineage (NCBI taxonomy): Eukaryota > Metazoa > Arthropoda > Insecta > Diptera > Dryomyzidae > Dryomyza > Dryomyza anilis. The sequence goes on from OX638131.1 coordinate 72,361,265, forward strand.
ACCTCTGTTAAAAAAGTATCCGAACTGAAATACACTAACAACTACTCTGTTAAAAAGTGATCCCTATTGAAAACAGTTGTTATTGTTATCTCTGTTAAAAAATGCTCCTCCTGGCGCCTTATGGCTCCATGGAGCCCCTTTGAGCCAGAACCGGCGCAAACGTACTACTGTATCATGTTAAAAAATACTCCCTATGAAAACAATTAGAACGCTTTCGATAAAATATTATCCAACCATGTTAAAAAATACTCCGTATGAAAATAATTAAACTTAAAAAATACTCCATATGAAAACAATTAGAACGGTTTTGATAAAAAACTGATCTCAACTGAAATACACTAACAAGACCTCTGTTAAAAAATGATCCCTATTGAAAACAATAACAACACCTCTGTTAAAAAATGCTCCTCATGGCTCCATGGAGTTCCTTTGAGCCAGATCCGGCGCAAACATACTACTGGGCGCAGATCTCGCAGCAGTTTCACATCACGCGATCCCTTTCAGAAGTAGTCCTATAGAGAGTTTCTTAATTGCTCGCAGAACCTGGTGCAACCTAAGTGGGAACTTGATTATCGTCAGCTGTTGTTCCACTATATATAAATCATGTATATTTAAATTATGTTTAATTTTAAACTATGTTATTTCTAATTGGTTTTATATTAATGTGTATTATATGTTATATTACAGTAGTGTACAAAAAAACACTTAAATAAACATAAAAACCCAAAAAATGCCTTAGTTTTTGTTGTCATTAATTTCATTTTGAATCAGCTTTACTTCAGAGTTTCCTTTAATATTCTGTCCCATTCTGAAACAAATACGCTATCAGTTTTGCTTCACATCGTTTTTGATTGGCTGGTTTCGAAATATTTTATCAATTTTGATTGGCTGATTTTAAAATATTTTCAGTTTTGCTCTCTTTGTTTTGTGATTTTTTTCTCTCAGGCACAGTTCAGAAAAATAGGTAAGAACTCTGCGTTTCCTTTAGTCTGATTTCACTACTATTTAATTTCGAAATCGGAACCAACCTCGCACACATTTATCAGAGTTATCTAACGTATAGTTCCGAAATAGTTCGTAATTACGACAGAACGAATCACTGGGTTAAGTTACCTCTGACACCAGTGTTGCAAACTAATAATATGTAGTCCTAAAAGGGGACTAATAACATGTACGCAATAATATGTCGCAATGCTGTGATATATAAGTCATACATTCTAATAATGGAAAATAAATTTAGTTCCAAAGGGGTGGCTAAGAACATGTATGGGACAATGCAATAATATGTCACAATGCTGTGATATATAAGTCATACATTCCGATAATGGAACATATACTATAATGGGCGGAGCTAATTTTGTTGTTATGAAGTGGTAAAATAGTGGCAAATTAAAAAATGTATTATGTTCCATATATGTGGCAAGTATAGAATGAAGAACCTAATAGGAACATATATATATAATGTAACTAATTAACTTTAAAATGTAATAAATATATATTATTATACACGACATATTCATAACATCCACTACATATGTTTATAAAAAGTTGTGTCGCAAAAATATACATCCGCAAAAGCATAATTTAAAAATAAAGAAAATCACAATTTTAATAAATTTTCACAAATTGCACTTTTTTAGTTAGCTTTAACTCGAAAACTTGAACCGTTTGTTAAATTAGAGTTGTAGTTTGTCGAAAACTCTGTTCGTAAAGACTTTTATTATAATGCCATGTATATTTTATTTTTTTTTACAGGACAAACATTCACGTTAATGGCACTGCGTAGGATCTTTATTATTTTTATTTTTAATCTACACATAAATTAGAGTTCAAGTTAAAATTAAGTTCAAGTTCCAAATAGGTGAACCGAAACTTAAATGGCTCAAAATTTGTGGCAACTAAGCCTCGCCCCGGGGCTTTTTGATTGGCAATTGGGTGACAAATAAGTATATTTCGCATGATTTAGAACAAACACTTGAATGGCAGCAGTGTGGCTACCACTTAAGTTGCCACAAAGTGGTTACTTGGGTAGTAACCATGGTTGGGTAGGGTTTTGATGCATCCTTGCCAGAGAGGCGCTTCCTGCTGACAATCTTCTTTTCTTTCTTCTAATTTTCTTTCTGTTTTTTTTTATTGTTTTCATATTAAAATTCTGTCTTCTGTAATTTTGGTTGTGTTAAATTTTTGTGACGAAACAACGTAGACGTAGGAGACAAGATTCCACCCCACCTGAGCAAAGCTGGTGCACCAATACACCGAGCGTCTCCCCTAACACCTAGATACGTCGTTGAACGTTACACATCAATTAAACATCTTACAAATATGAAGATAGTTGAGTAATATTTGGAAAAGGTACTCCATAAGAATTCGCGGAGTATTTTTTATTGAATTGATATAAAAGGTATCAAATGGTTTTAAATAATTCTATAATTAAAACAGTATCCTTGATATAATACGCCATCGTCTTTATAAATCCTTCGAAAGTAAAATTGTAGAACGACTACATCCTTATTCGCGGAAGAACCAAGTTGACTCGGCGCTGCTGTCATCAAAGCAAACTCTAAGAAGAACTTTATAACTATAATATTTAAGTTGACATTTTTTTACACCATTGGATTTACATTATTGTTGTGGATATATCGAGCTTAAGAAAAAATTACGATATTTTCCTTTATTATAGTAGTCAAATGTCAAATGAGCAAAGCTGGTGCACCAATACACCGAGCGTCTCCCCTAACACCTAGATACGTCGTTGAACGTTACACATCAATTAAACATCTTACAAATATGAAGATAGTTGAGTAATATTTGGAAAAGGTACTCCATAAGAATTCGCGGAGTATTTTTTATTGAATTGATATAAAAGGTATCAAATGGTTTTAAATAATTCTATAATTAAAACAGTATCCTTGATATAATACGCCATCGTCTTTATAAATCCTTCGAAAGTAAAATTGTAGAACGACTACATCCTTATTCGCGGAAGAACCAAGTTGACTCGGCGCTGCTGTCATCAAAGCAAACTCTAAGAAGAACTTTATAACTATAATATTAAGTTGACATTTTTTTACACCATTGGATTTACATTATTGTTGTGGATATATCGAGCTTAAGAAAAAATTACGATATTTTCCTTTATTATAGTAGTCAAATGTCAAAATAAGCCCGCAGTTTTGTTGCAAATGCCCAAGAACTCAGGATGTTTGCGGTGAGTCTATTGTAAATAACACAATTTTCATTAGTGTTATGGCAAACATTTTGTAACTATCTGTATATATCTATCTGTAACTATCTGTATATATATCTGTTTAAATATTTGCTAAAAAGAATAAATTTAATCTGATATTTACAGCAAGACTTTCATAACCATCTTGTTTTCTCAGTGTACACGAAGGTGGGAATAGGAATTATGTAGGATATGCTATGATAAACTATTGCGTACTACACGCAGAGAAAAAACATGGTCGTGGTGATCTTATATGAAGGGCATCATACTATTATTGGGGGCTGTTTGTAGGAAATTATATAATTTGTCTAATATAATCCACAGTGACAATATTGCGTACCATAATATGATCCTCAGGGTTCAGAATGTTGTAGTGCATGCGCAAGCCAGTAACCGACTTCTGTTAGTTACCATAGCCTCTTCTACACAATTCCCAGTCTCACCTCCGCGTTGGTGAACACCGTTAACCGGAGAAACCAGCTGAAGATAGGGTTTCAACCCCGGTGGGAGGTCTGGTCGGGGACAAACGAGACAGGGATATTGGCCCTTCAAAATAGGGGTTGTGCGTAGGTCTTGTGACCCGCCATATAAAAAAGTTGATTCAACGAAAACAGATAAAATGCCTCATATACCGACCCGAAAACTCGATGACAACCTACGCAAACGTATAAAGGACCATGATTTACGGATATGCACCTGGAATGTCCGAACCCTTTATAGGGAAGGTACCACTATACAGCTAGTTGATGTCCTCAAAAGATACAAGGCTGACATCACGCAATCCAGGAAATGCGATGTACAGGACAGGGATGCTCTAAACAGGCATCACGTGACATTTACTACAGATGCCATGCGGAGAGGCATGAATTTGTTTGTGGATTTGTAGTCGGCAAGAGACTCATCTTGTCTCTAGGTTTACACCCGTGAACGAATGACTGGCAACAATCCGCATCAAGGCGAAATACTTCTACATCGGCCTTATTTGTGCGCATGCTCCGACGAATGAGAAGGACGATGAAACCAAAGAGACCTTCTATAAGCGCCTCAACGAAGCCTATGACGCTGCCCCCGACTCGACATCAAAATTGTGATTGGCGACTTTAATGACAAGGTGGGCCATGATGGTGTTAGACACTTCAGCCTCCACGACAATACCTTCGATAATGGAATGAGGCTGATCGATTTCGTCGCAGCACAAAACATGTTAATTAGTGGTACTAGATTCAAGCATCTCAATATTCACAAGGCCACGTGGCGGTCACCCGATCAGAACACGTGCAACCAAATTGGTCATGTTGTGATTGACGGAAGGCACGCTTCTAGAGTGATGTACGTACGCTCGATCCGAAATGCCAACATTGACTCGGATCTCTTTCTGTAGCAGCCAAGGTTCGCACACTCTTATGCGCTGCGAAAAATGCACGGAAACCCTCGCAAAGAAAGCTAGACTTCAGTAAGCTGCACACACAACAGACCGAACAAGCCTATGCCGCTCGACTCTGACACCAGCTTGCCCAAGGCATTCCCCCTCTCGATGATATATGCGCGCAGTGGACACACGTCTCCCGCTCAATGCGTACAGCTGCCGAAGAGGTGCTTGGATTCCAACGCCCACTACGGAACAATGGCGCAAGAAAAGAGAATTAGAAAGACGCGAGTGTGAATATATTGAGATGCATAGCGACAGGAACGAGGCTCGAAAGCTCATCAGCAGAATATGGTCAGAAGAAAGCATGCCTAGCGATTGGAATCTCAGTATACTCTGCCCAATCCTTAAGAAGGGGGATCCCACGATACGCGCCAACTACCGTGGGATAAGTCTTTTCAATATCGCATATAAGGTTCTAACTAGCGTATTATGCGAAAGACTGAAGCCCATCGTCTACAGACTGATTGGACCTTATCAGTGCGGCTTCAGACCTGGCAAGTCCACCATAGAACCGATTTTCACCTGGAAAAGACCAAAGAGAGACAGATCAACACCCAGCACCTTTTCGTCGACTACAATGCTGCCTTCGACATTCCGATAAGAAGTCGTCTATACGCCACCATGTCTGAGTTCGGTCTACGTGCGAAACTCATAACGCTTTACAGGATGACCCTGAGTGACACACGTTGTTCAGTGAGAATTGGGGACAACCTCTCCGATACGTTTTATACCGAACGAGATTTCAGACAAGGCGATTCCCTATCGTGTGACTTCTTCAACCTAATAATGGAGAAGATTGTAAGAGCTGCACAACTCCATCACCATGGCACTACCTTCAAGAAGAGTTCCATGCTGCTCGGGTATGCTGATGATATCGACATCATTGGGCAGAGCGTACGAACAGTCAGTGCAGCATACCCCAGTTTAGAGAGAGAATCGCGTCGAATGGCTTACGGTGAACGAGGACAAGACGAAGTACCTGGTGTCAACAAACAAAGAGTTCCGGCGTCTTGTAGTAGTTTATGTAGATGGTAAAAATTAAAAATATGGATTTAAAGTGTTTTTTAACTTTATCTGCAATGCGCGAACACAGGACATTATTTTTTTTTACTCAATTTTTTTGTGGTAATCTCTGCACAAGCTGCAACTTTGGGAAAAAATGGAAAACACGTCACTATCGACAACCACAACTTCGAAGTTGTGAAGGACTTCGTATACCTAGGAACCAACATCAACAAGGAAAACAGAAATACCAATATTTAAGGTTCTTATCAACCATATTTTGGTTTTTCAGAAATACAATTATATTATAATAAATTGTCTACAATAATTATTGTTAAAATAAAATTGAATATACTTTGATTGTGACAACCATTTATGATTGTAAAGACCATTGCATGGTTGTCGCGATCATGTCGCAACCATATTATTTCTCCGCGTGTACATCATTATAACCCACAATAAATACAAATATGATTAATTTCATTTCAAATTCCCCTTATGTTCAATGCGGATTCAAAGTTATAAAAATGTCTGTGAACATCGGATTGTTTGCGTTTTCAATAATAAAATTTTTTATTCCGATTCCGTTCACTTTGCTACCAGCGTTTTGAATAATTAACATATGAGAATATTTTGGTATTTTTTCCGCCGAAAAAAATCCGCCGGATACCAGTATCAGCATGAAAATAATCGTATAATTATTTATCCTTACAAAAAATTAAAACTTCCAAAATTTCAAACCGATATTTTATATAGAAACGGAGTTATGACTGGTAGTTTACTGAACTAGGCCATACTTCGAATTAATATTACTTCATACAAAAGAGGAATACGATCAAAATTGCATGACTATAACTCATATAAAACCAAAGTTTTAGCACTTTATGACTGGCGAGCGAATGCTTTTGGCGTAGCGAACGCACTTTGCAAATGCGTTCAAGCCAGATATGTAAGAAAAATATGCTTTTGGTAATTTTTCATCGCTTTTGGGAATTGGTAATTACCACACGCAAAAATTACCACATGTCATGTTTTTCTCTCATGTGGGAAAAAATTACCACATGTACGATTTTTCTGTCATGTAGGATAAAAATTACCGCATATACTATATTTCTGCCTTTAGATTTAAAACCGTCAGAATTATTTTACTTTGATAAGAATTCAAATATATTTCGATTTTCTTTATTTCACCTTTTACTTGCTATAGAAATATTTCTAAGATTACCTTAAATATTGGTATTTCATGAAAATATATTAAAAATTATGTAACTAAATTATTTTATTTAATTATTTATAGATATTTAGTCGTTTTTAATTAATATATTGATTTTATTCATATATATCAGTCATGTCAAACACGCGGCCCGCCAACTTTTCATCTGCGACCCGCGAACACTTTTTAAATATTATTAATATATTTAATGCAAGGATTGAAACCTAAACGAATAACGGTTTCGATTTCGGTTTCGGTTTTTTCCGCGTTTCGGTTTTGGTTACGGTTTCGGTTTTAAGTTTTTATAACGAAACGGTTTCGGTACCGGTTCCAAGTTACGGTTTCGATTTCGGTTTTTGTATAAAATTTCTTTTTTTCCATATTTTTCTAATAATTTAACATTGTTTATATCGTGCTAAGTTATGTTCAAATTGTGATATTGGGGTAAAGATATTGGGCAATGTTTGTTGTTATTTTAGTAAAAATATTGTGTTATATGAATTATTTAATTGATTTCGCCAAGAAAAAATTTCAATTCAAAATTTCGTGACCACAAACCAATGAAAAGCAACATTTTGACTTCACCTATGATCTGAATTGCAAAAGAGATAAGAACTGGTCGAACTTGCACTTTATTTTTCGTATTTTCTTAAGTAGTTAGTGAGATGTTAATAATTTTAAACTTTTTTTTCTAATGTTTTCTTCCATTACCATTGTTTTTTATTATCTTATTATAATTTTATTTATCCTATATATGTCCGAAATTGAGCTGTTTTGAACAACAAGTAACAATGGAAAGCGTGCAAAATATTTATGAACGTGAACATTAATGAAGATGTGTGTTTTTATTTTTTTTTTTATGGCTAAATAATATAAGCTTCTTAAAAATAAGGTCTGTGAAGCACTATTGAAGCGGTAAATATTTTCAAAAGTGCTTCAAAAGTCGCTTCAAAAAGATAAAATAGAGAAAACAATGTTGTTTCTCTTTTCTTCGCTATGCTAGTTCGTACATTGATTGTGCATATGCACTGTGCACATTATCATTTTTGTTTTACTTTTATACATAGTTTTTTGTTAATTGTAAAATCATGAAGTTTTCTTAAGTTGAGTTCTATGTGCATTATTTCATTTAACTTATAAACCAAAAAAAAAATAATAATATATGAACATTTTCACAGTGTACCTCATTTAGCTGATATATTTCTTTTTGTGTTTTCTTTTTTTCACAAATTCGCTGATTCGTTTGAAAGTGGAACAGCAACAAAAATGCGAATAAAGCAGCATCCAAACTTATGATAGAATTTTTGGCGGCAAATTTTTTGTACCACAAAGAAAACTCGATGTTGTTGCCAACTAGATAGCTGTACTAGATACATATGGTGCCATGGGTCTGTCCGTTGTCATGCGTCTGTCTGTTGTCTTGCATCTGTTTGTTGCCATGCGTTGATACAGGATAGCAACGAAGAGTTGTCGTTGTGAAATTGTGTGTATACGCATCGTAATTCGTTATTGTTGTTTCTCTTCTTTCTGTTAGTGTTCGCTTGATAGCCTTTGAGATGTTCGGAAAGATAAATGTTACCCTGCTACCCTGGTACGTGTAGCATACGGATTTATTAATCCGTATAATAATTAATTTTTTGTTGAAGAAATTGAAAATATGGAAAATAAGTAACTTAAATACAATTAGTGTTTAAATTCTATTCGTTTTCATAATTTATATGCAGTTTAAGATATTTGTCTTCGATCTTTTATATTAAATTTCTAAAGTAAAATTTTGCAAGATTCTTGCAAGCAAGAGCAAGAAAGGTATTGCAAGAACAAGATCTTATGTACCTATCCACTTAGTGTGCAAGAACAAGATTACCATTTCTTGTTTTGTTTTTGCAAATGATCATCACTAACCGCTACAAAAATTAATGAAACAAAAAACAAATTTTAGACCAAAGACCGTTGTTTTGGGAATATTGTTTCTCAAAAAACCACATGAAAATTTTTGTACAACAAGCATTTTTATTTTGGAAACTCCATTAAATGATATTAAATGATATTTAAACATGCCTTATTCTTAAGATCTTCTGTATAAAATAAAATATGTTTTTCTGTTTCTTTTTATACTTTTTTAAAAATTGGTTTAAACCGGTATAAAACCGAAACCGTTTATTTCGGTTTTGGATATAGGTTTATTTCTAATTTTCAAATAACGGTTTCGGTTACGGTTTCGGTTTTAAAAATGAAACGGTTTTAAACGGATATCGGTTTCGGTTACGGTTTCCTTGATTTAATGATATTAAATATTTATTTTATTTTCAGGCGTTAAAATGATTATTATGTATTGTTGTGCATTTTTGTGCAGCACCATGTATCCAATTTAACATTCCATATATGAAATTATATTACTAATCTTGGTTAAAAACTTATGAATTTAGTAAAAAAATCTATATTTTTGTAGGTACATTATTTAAAAAAAAATTACATTATTGTTTTTGATTCGACTATTAAAAATAAAAGGAGAGAAAAATAATTAAAACCCTAAGACCCTATTTAACAAAACCGTTTTCGGAATTAGCTCCAGTATCAAAAAAAGCCGCAATCAGACTTTGGACTCTTATTAAAAAAAACGACAAGTTTTTAACCAAGAAACTTGATTTTAGAAAAATTAAGTTGTAACTTTTAAACGTTAACATGTGGCCCGTGGTCATTATCCTTGTACTTCAAAATTAATGTCCTTAAAAAGGACCTTTTTAAAATTCTGAAAAAGTTTTTGTCAATTTATTATAAATGTTCATGCAAAATTTTAAGATGGTATTTTGAGGGCATCATATTTTAAAAAATAATTTTCTAAATTATTATTCATTTTTTGTATAGAATTTTTTTTTTCTACAGTAAAAGTTGTGATATGATGCCATCAAAATACCATCTTGAAATTTTGCATGAACATTTACAATAAATTGAAGAAAATTTTGGATTTTTTTCAGAATTTTAAAAAGGGTCCTGATTAAGGACCACAATTTTGAAGTGCAAAGATAATGACCACAGGCCACATGTTAACGTTTAAAAGTTACAACTTAATTTTTCTATAAGCTTATTCTATTAGCTTTAAAACGAATAATAAACGAGTTTCTAACATTTATAGTTCAAGAGTTATTTAAATATGAACAACCATACAAAAGTGATTTTTGGCCCTTTTTCCAACATTGAGCCACTGTATCTCTGGAAGTAGTGGTCGGAAAAAATAAAAAAAAAAATGGTTAGTGCATGTCTCGATACCCTTTATAAGTTGCCGATTTGGTGTGGAATGGCCCGTAAGTAATTTTTTTTTTGTATTAGAGACATTTCACACCAAAACTACCAGAGTTCAACACTCACCTTCTCCAAAGATACATTGGTTCAAAGTTTCAAAAAATTAATCAATAATCACTTTTTGTAGAAAATCTCTTGACCGTAGAATGCAGCAAACCTCGCTTCCAGGAAATAAAACCAACTTCGTCATAAGTCCTAAATCTGAACATCTAATCAATGGTCACTGTCATTGTAAGACATGTTCATAAAAAGGAAAACTTTTCAAATTTATTCAAATAACAAATTTATATACGGAATTTTAAAAAACAATTTTTTTCAAAAGTTTAAGTATTGTTTGTATCGAAAAATCTAAAAAAATTGGTTACCAGTCTGACATGTGATTTATGCCTTGAAGTTTTCTCGAACAAACTTGGTTAACAAAAATCCAATCTTATTGCTAATTTTTAAAATTGTGTAATTTTCGTAGAGTAATATTTTATGTTAGGATAATATAAATATTTTCACATCGATATCGCAATGCTTTTCAAATAAATATCGATATATTTTAACTATTTGATGCAATATTAATCCAGAAACGTTTTTATTATCGTTTCGAAAAAAAACTGCGATATGTCGCTTTGAACTATTTTGCTGTTTTAGTACGATTTGGCCTTCGATATTGGTACAAAACTGATTCGATATCGTACAATTTTGCCGACATAAAAAATTGCAACAATTTTGGATGATTGTCAGGTGTCTGTTTTATAAAATTTTCTCTAGTGTTGAAATATATGTACTCCACTGTAAATATCTCAGACAAAATATTTGGCAGGATCAAAGAAGTTCGGACATTTTTTCAATTATTTCAAACAGACAAAAATCGCACTATTTTTTACAAAAAATTTCGTCTGCGGGGCTTTTAACGAAGATCAATGGAAAATTTAATAATCTTAACATTGTATTTTTTAACAAATGTAAAAAACGAGCGATTTTTTTTCTTGTGGTACACAAATGCGGCCGTCTCATCTCTTGAATTGCCAATGCGGCCCGTGATGCCAACTGAGTTTGACATGCCTGATATATATGTTGGTTAATATAATTCTTAATTGTTTTGATGTAAAATGTGATAATGTGCAGTATTTTGTGTTAATATATAGTGTTTTTGATAATAAGTACTATTTTTTGGTACTTTAGTATTTTGTAGTAAATATAGTATTTTGTGGTAAATATAGTATTTTGTGGTAAATATAGGATTTTTTGGTAATTTGACAAAAATTGTGATAAACATCCTCTGTGGAAAAATGAGAATTCTTGTGGTAATTTCATCTGGCGACACTGGGTCAGCATCTAAAATTTAGTTGAATTCAACTATATTTTTATTCATTTTTAATGCAATATTTTTTTGGGAGTAATTTTTTGATAATAAGTACTATTTTTGGTACTAAGCAGTGATGCAAACTAATTTTTGAAATGAATTTAAACAGCAAACTTTAATTTCAACGCTTTCAATTAGTTTGAAAAATAATAAATTCAAAATCGTTTGTTTAGAATTTTGCAGGTAAAATCTGATTCGATCGAAAACTGCAACATACCTCTATATTCCAATCATGTGAAAGAACATAATTTGGCTTCTAATAAACACAATCTATTAAATACGATTTATAGATCTAGATGTTTTTAAATATAGGATAAATTTTAACTTAAAGTAAGATCTGAAATTTGACATTCCCCTTAATAGTTGAAAAAATATTGTTTTCAGAATTTTAAAGATTGCGATTAATGGGAATTTAAATTATCGAACGATCATTTACGAAATTTTTTACGCAACGTAAACTGTTTTAATTTTGAGGTTAGTGACGGTTAATAAATAGTACACGAACCAAAATTAGACCAAATAAAACCAAAATTCTATAGTTTTAATTTTTATTGCGTTGAATGTAATGTTTGCTTTGCAGATTTTCTATTAAAACGACTTTTATTTGCTGTTGTTTTGCTTCGTTCCATGCATTTCTTTAATGCAGACAACCTTTCCATTTTGACGATATCTATAATATAAATAGATAAATAAGCAATATATAAAAATATTCTTTTCAATATATTATCTTTTAGTGTTTATCAATTGTTTATAATTTAATTGTTTGTCTTTTTTCAACTCCTGCTGTAGCGTCTGCTGCTTCAAACGTAATGAATAACCTACAAATAAAAAATGGTGGCAAACCAAGCGCAAAAAATATTAGTTTTCATTACTAGTAAAATTACGGGTCATATATCTATCATTGATCCTGCAGGGATGTATTTCAAATTATTTATGTATTACTGAGAAAATATAATCAGCCCAATTCTAAATAAATACTCCCATAAATATTTGGGAGAATTTATTTGGGAATAAAAAGCTTTGTATGTAAATTCAATACAAAGCTTTTTCTCTCCCAACGATTTCTCCCAAATATTTATGGGAGTATTTATTTAGAATTGGGCTGAATATTGTCTTTGTGTTGGAGTTTCGGTAAGGCTTGCTGGGTATTATAGCTAAAAATTCGTATTCGTAGAGGAGATTCAGATTTTCGGAACGACGAGGTTCATGATTGCTCTGACTAAAAAAAAACGGATTTTTAAAGTAGAGAATAAAATAAAAATTCTTACCACTCCAAATCAAAGTGGAATGATCTTTGTTCAATATAAAGAATTGTATATAATTTTTTTCAGAATTTTGAAGACAGTATTTTAGCAGTGTTTTTAAAGTTCGCTAAGGGGGTGCGGTAGAAAACTGAAAAATTAAATTTTAACTTCATTGACCAATAATAACAACATATTCAGAATCAAAACGAAGGGGGTCAGGGTCACAGCTCGGAGAATTTACGTGGAATGCCCCATATATAAAACTTATTTATGTAAAGTTTTCTAAATGTATTATATATAGGTAAATATGTCTCGCACACAATTTCAAAATGTATATCTACTAATCCATGTTCTCTGAAAAATTAAACAGTATGAAAAGACACATTTATTATTTTATTTATAATCAATTAAAACCCTTACAAATAAAATAGTAAAGGAATTTTTGGAAAAGGTACTCCTCCATTAGAATTCGAGGAACAATTTTTATTGAATTAAAATAAAGGTATGGTTTTTATTTATTCTAAGTATTCTTGTTATACATCGCCATCGTCTTTATAAATCCTTCGAATGTTAAATTGCCGGCGATACTGTCATCAACGTAAACTATGAAAAGAATTACTTTTCCATCACGTGTTGAAAATTTCAATCCCAGAAAATTTTATTTTCACTTTACCATTTAAATGAAATATTTGATTGACACTTTTTACACCATTGGATATGGAATGTACATGTCAAATATAGACGAAAATAGTATTAAAATAATTTTAATATATTTCAACCAAAATATATTTTTTTGTATAAAAATATTATTACGTTAATAACAATTATAAATGTTATTGCTTTCATGGTATTTTCAGTAAACAAGCTTGTTATACGTAATTTTTTGTTATACGAAAAATTTTTTAGTGTTGGTGCATTATTGATGTAGTTTTGTGATGGTGCATACAAATTAAAAAAAATATATATATGCCACCAAAATCGGTTTTAAAACTTTGAGACCATCATTTTTTATTATGTTTGTATTAGATGTTTTAATAACGTGTAAACCATTAGAAAGAGCATTGAACTTATGGTTCACGTGCTACAGTAATTTAACTGCCCTGCAGGAAAACTGTGTCAATGGCTCTAAAATTACCTATCACGTGAATGGTGAACTGAGAACTTGTCACTGTTCTAGTCCAAAGGTATGCAGGATGGAGACTGTTCGTAATAATTATACATGATCTGTGACCGGTACCATTGGTACCGATTGAGGACTGGATCTTGATGACCACTTCTGTGATAGGTCTAAAGGTCTGCATGATGTGTTAATTCACCCCTTTCTAGGACAACGCCGTGTTAAGTTGCCGGTTGATTTCATATAAAAGTTAATTACCTCCGAGATAATTAACCGTCAGGTGCCCAGTCTATTACCAGTTCGTTTCCTTGGAAGGCAGTGTGAATTACCCATAAACAACGTGACTGGTGAATAGATATCTGTCAATGAACTGGTTGAAAGGTGTACATCCAATGTCAACCAGTGTGAATTTTTAAAGTGCATTTTTCATATTCTATTTATGCAAACAAGTAAAATAACGATTTATATCTAAGCTAACGAGTAAATTTCTAAAAATTTGAATGCAAATCACAATTATTTTATTAGTACACAAGTAATCTATCTTATGAGTTTCACTGGTCTATCTCTTCTGAATTTCCTGTAATCGCATTTTCTATAGGTGTTGTCCATTTGTGTGGGCCATTTCTTATGAGGTAAAATATATATTCAAATTATTTACGAAAAGGAGCCGATGTACAGTACCAGTTGTGTCAAGTAACAGTTCTTCAAAACTAGACTAGGAGGTTGGTACAACCTCCTAATCAGCAAGTTTACGCAACCGAATAATTCGGTAGGGCAATTTAGTTTGTTGGAAACAAATCAGTTTTCTGTGTGTACATTTCTATAAAATTTTAAAAAATCAGGTGTGTGACTACCTTGAAAAACATGTGGTATTTACACGTTCTTCAAGAAATATACAAATCATCTATCCAAAAATTTCTACCTCTGTATTTGAGCGATCCTTTCAAATTAGAATAGCAAGTAGCTGGAATGTATTTCCAAAAAACATGAAGTCTTTTTCGGATACTGCCATTTCATTTAAATGCAAACTTTTAGAATTATCTCACAGTAATAACTAATAAATTGCAATCCTTCCATATTCCCCTCTGTGGTTTGAATCATGCCTTTTGCAATTATTAATAGTTAAATGTTTTGATTGTGATTTTTGCATATTTCGCTGAGGAACTTTATATACAAAAAAAAACAGAACGGATTTTTCTGTGTATACGTATTGAAAAACTATTCACTGTAAAAATGTTGAACTGAAAGATCATCAAAATAAATAGTTTTCGATTTTAATTGAGTTTTTTTTACAAGCTTTTATTTAACTTCACTTGTTTGTACGTTTGTTAGTATGTCGGGCACAAAAATTAATTTAATTTAACATACTTCCTTATTTCCGATCAAGTTGAAACTTGGAACACATATAGTATTCGATGTGGCACATATTAAAATAAATTTTAAAGTTCGAATTTTACCGAAAGGGGGCGCTAAAACTATTTTTAGACCGTGTGAGATCTGTTCTTTACCTAGAATGTTGAAATTTAAACGGGGAAAAATATGACAAACTCAGAACTTTGCGCATTTGCTATTAATGGACCCTCTAAAGTAAGTTCTTCACCTAGAAAATTGAAATTTAAAACATGTATAGTATTGGCAACGGGTAAAAATTTGGCAAACTTAGAACTTCGAATTTTCTCCGCTAGAGATCACATTAATTATTAATGGACCCTCTGAAATGCGATCTTCACCTAGAAAGATCAAATGCTTTTAATATAATAAATAAAACTGCTCATCCGATTTTCTTGAAATTTTTACCACAGATGCGGTATGATTTGGAAGGAATGATAGGATATATATGGGCAGGATTGGACAAATAGGCGTGGCACCTCCCATACAACCTAAACTTTCAATATGATATAACTCGGAAGTTTCACCAGCTACGAACATGAAACAAAAAACTCAAATACAAAAAAAAATATTAAAAGTAAAAACACAAAAGCAAAAGCACAAAACAAAAGCAAAAATACAAAAATAAAATCAATAACATAAAACTAAAAACCAAACTAAAGGAAAAACAAAAAAAGGAAAGATAAAGAAAAACGAACTCACCACACTAAAACTCACTACAATAAAATTCACCACACTAAAATTCATCACACTAAAACACACCACACTAAAACTCACTACACTATAACTCACCACACTAAAATTCACAACAATAAAACTCCCCATATTATAACTCACCACACTGAAATTCACTACACTAAAATTCACCACAATAAAATGTACAACATAAAAATTCACCACACTAAAACTCTCCACAATAAAATTCACCACACTAAAACTCACCTCACTCAAACTCACCACACTAAAACTCACCACACTAAAACTCACCACACCAAAATTCACCACACCCAAACTTCCCACACCGAAACTCACCACATTAAAACTTCTACTGGGAATAACTCTACGGTGAAGAATTCTACGGGAAAGCGTTCTATGGAGAAAAATTTTACGGCGAAGATTTCTACTGGGAAGAATTTATTTTAAATCCATGCATTTATAAAACCCATAAAAACTTCCCTGATATAAATAATAATAATGTTTTTTTATATTAATAAAATCGATCCATATCTTTGAATTCACAAAATCTTGGCACGAGTCCTGCACGGGTCCAGCTAGTATATAATATGTATAGTATGAAGACTGAAATATGTCATATTTATTTATATGTTATATTTATTTACTCAGAGCTTTGATTTTCCATCGCTAGAGGACGTTAAGCACGAAATTTTATATCGCAGTAACCACTGAACCGATCTCTGTAAAACTTGGTGCAGTAATTCTTTCGAGCACGCAAATTAATGCAGTTTAGAAAGTAGTTCTAAATTTCTTCGAGAGGAGGCGTTAAAGGCACAATTTTATATCACGGTAACCATTGAACCGATATATGCAAAACTTCATTAAGTGACTCCTTCGGGACCCCAATTTAACATATCGTCGTTGTAGAACGAAAAGTCACAAACTACATTTTTACGAATAATTTAAATTTCTAGTTTGTTGATTAATACTGTTACGAAAAGTGGTAATTTGCCCCACTGTGCAAGCAATGAAGAATAATAAATGAGACGCAAGACAATTCAGCGCACTAAGCAATGTGTTAGAAAGAGAGAGAAGATCATTCAGCGTACTAAGCATTGTGCGAGAAAGAGAGGGAAGATCTACACATTAAAACACATGAGTGCGAATGAGATGCCAATAGCATGCGTCATTCACGAAACGAGTAGAAGGTTCTCGAAACAAGTCGAAGCTGGTCGAAACGTGTCGAACTGATGCATGCAGTATATAAGGGAGCCGCATCTGAGGTACAGCACTTCAGTTGTGATTTGATAGTGAACTAGTGCGTCTCGTGAGTGAACCTTGTTAAGCTAAATTGTATAAATTCAGCAGTTGATATAAGTGATTATTCTTTAAGTTGTAATTTAAATAAATATTAGTGTGTTTTTATTTTGTACACAATCCAGAGATACGAACTTGTAGAACAGTTTTCCGTAGACTGAATTTTCGTAACAATACTATAAAAAGTAATTGATGCATTTTTAAATATCAATTGATAGATTTACATTTTCTTATCATTTCGTTAAAAAATTGATATCATCGATTAAAAGTTAACAGAAATGTATATAAAGATTTTTGTAAATGAATATTTGGCATTTTGAAAATGTATTTGGTGACTTTTCGTTCTACAACGACGATATCCTGGTGTATAGTTCGAAATTATATCGATAGAGGGCGGTAAGGACAAAACATATCGCGGTAACTGCTGAACTGATATATGAAAAACTTGGTACAATTACT
The DNA here is from genome assembly GCA_951804985.1 of Dryomyza anilis. Lineage (NCBI taxonomy): Eukaryota > Metazoa > Arthropoda > Insecta > Diptera > Dryomyzidae > Dryomyza > Dryomyza anilis. Next base: position 72,378,990 of record OX638131.1, read on the forward strand.
CTTGCGGGCACCAAATTTAACATACTCTAGAGTGTAGTTATAAATTATATCGATAGAGGGTGTTAAGATCAAAAGTTAAGATCTCTGTTATCACTTAACTGATCTCGACAATTTTTGGTACAGGAAATCGTTGTGGAAATTTTCAAAGACTAGAAAGTAGTTCAAATTACATCGACAGAAGGTGTTAAGGGCAAAAATTATATCTCGGTAACCGCTGAACCGATCTATGCAAAATAATAATTCTAATGACCATATAACGACTAAAAAAGTAAAAATAAAAAAACTAATAAAAAAAAAAAAATTTAAAATCAAGCTTTTATAAAAATCTGTACTAAAAAATATAAAATATATTTATAGTAGGAATGTATATTTATAATGAATACATATAAATGTATGAAATAAATTAAATTAAATCTTATTCAAATTATATGATTAAGATATACGTTTATAAGAAATAAATTTTAAAATTTACTAAGAGGTTTCCAAATACAAAAATAGAAGCGTGCGGGGAAAATATTAAAAATTACCAGCATATTACATTTGTAAATGTGTAGCTTAAATATGAATTTTAAGTATCAAAGGAATACAATTACATATATATATTTATATATTTATATATATATATATATATATATATATACATATACATATATATATACATATACATATATATATATATATATATATATATATATATATATATATATATATATATATATATATATATACATATATATATATATATATATATATATATATATATATATATATATATATACATATATATATATATATATATATATATATATATATATATATATATATACATATATATATATATATATATACATATATATATATATATACATATATATATATATATATATATATATACATATATAGATATATATATATATATATATATATATACATATATATATATATACATATACATATATATATATATATATATATATATATATATATATATATATATATATATATATATATATATATATATATATATATATATATATCTTTTACATCACAAACCTACAACTCTTTATACTTTAAATCTCGCAACCGCTCAGCACACTATAACCCTTCACAGCATAAGGCAAGATTGTATAGGATATATCACGTCCCGTTGTTCAGTTACACCCAGACACATGACGATTATAATATAAAATATGAGCTTTTACTTCAATTTTCAAAACTAAGTACTACTTTTATAAGTCGAGAGTTGTAGCATTTTAAAAGGTTTGCTTATTTGACAGGTGCCACATACCCCTGTGGAATTACAACCCTTTATGGCAAGGAGATATTATATCGCCGGTGATACTGCAAAACCGTCTAACTGCATGTGAGAATTACGTCTAATTTTGTGTTATAATCCGGTTTTTAATGATATGTTGATCGCATAAATTAGAAATTAGATACTTAATTTGTAAGAATTAAGTGTAAAATTGAGATTGAAAATAGTTTTGTTTCTTCTGTAAAATTCTTTTTGTAAGAGGTATTCGAAAATGTTGATAGACGGTTTTGCAGTATCACCGACGATATAACGTTAATCTACATCTTTTAGCCAAATTCCATGAATTAAATTAAGTACATAAATAAATATTTCTAATTAAAAGTTAAGTTTTACCAGATTATCCTGAGGTAAAAACATAACACATGCCAAAAAAATATCATTGGGCTTCCGATATCAGCACTGCCTACAAAATTCATAGATACTTCCATACAGATCTACCCCTTCTCCAAAATTATATTGAAAACTATTGCAAAGTTGAATTAAATTGCAAAATTTATTAGTGCTACAGTTGGACTGTAATATTCAATAATTTTGCCGCACGCTTTTATTTTTGTATTTGGAAACCTCTTAGTAAATTTTAAAATTTATATCTTATAGTAAATTTATTTTTAATTTTTTAGTACAGATTTTTATAAAAGCTTGATTTTTAAAAAGTTTTTTTTTTATTAGTTTTTTTTTAAATAAAAACCACACTTATCTCAATATTTAAAGAAAATTATGTGTATACTTTATTTTGCATATAATCTTGGATTAGGGATATGAAGTTGTACAAAATGATTAAAATATGTAATTGTTAAAAATGTAATTTTAAAAATAAAATATGAGGATTATGGATTATTCGCAATTTACGGGAGGATTTGGTGTTGTCAATTCTGGCGCTTTATCCTCCATAGTTTTTTCCTGTAATTATAAAGAAACAAAATTATTTTAAACATAACAAATAAAAATGATGATGATTAGATTAAATTTATTTTATTGTTTTATTTTAAGAGTTGTGTAAATCCGTTCTAATATATCTGAAGTATGAAAAGGAAAATGATATTTAAAGATGATGTATTTGAAAAGTTACAAAAAATCTATATTATATATAACGGAAATTGCTATTGATATTGCTTTTAAAAATAATATTTAGTGCTAAATTGGCTAATTTAGACAGTTTTATTTTATCTGCTCGGTGGCCGCCCAATTTTTTTTATCATAATATTTGTAGCAAATTTTAAAAATAATGGTTTCACTGATAAATGGCCAAAATATGTTTTGCCCGATGAACTTTATGAATATTTTACTTATTTTCCAACAATGTCAGTTATGTACTTTATGTTAACTTCGAACACTGAAAAAAATTTAGTATCAAAAAAAATATATATTTGTAACTTTTTAACAAAATTTGTTATTTTTTTTTTTAGTTAAATTGATATGTAGCCTGTGAAACCACAAAATGTATTCATTTAGTGAGTTTTAAATATTTAACGAAGCAATTGTCGTTTTAACGAATTATTCGGTTGCGGTAACGGCTGTTAGTATTTTCATTCGGTGACCATGAGGTTTCTTTCGAATATGCCCCAGGTAATCTTTTGATGACCTGTTTCAGTTACATAAGACAGTTAATTATGCAATATTTATTTAAGATTTAAAATACGAAATTTTATATCTTCAAATGCAGTTAATACTGTGCCTACTTGCATTAAAAATTCTTCGCAATATTTATATTATTCGCACATTGCTAAGATGCTTTTGGAATTTGTGAAATATTTTTCATATATTTTAATTTTTATAGATAAGTTAAGTTGAGGGATAAAACTTCGTATTTTTTTATGTAAATATCAGTTACCATTTTTGTACTGTGTCCTTTCAAAGAGAAGGGTTTTTTCAGAAAAAATGCAAAAATTTAAAACAACGAATTAGATGTTGCACAAAAATGTGTATATACGATCCATTTCTAATTGAACTGAAACCATATTTATACCACGTAAGAAGAATATCCATATCTTCATAATAGTATATTTACATATTAATGAAGTAAATCCATTTCGATAGATACGCGAATTTGAATATATTCAGCCTTATCGTGAACACATGGGGAATATTCTATTCCCTCGGAATTTTTTGTTCCCAGGTAAAATTTTTTTGGTATCGGCAATCTCCCAGGAACAACAATTCCTCCGAAATTTTGTTCGAAATTCGAATGCAGTTTTACAACATTGCCAGATTTTTTGTTTATGCGTTTTTATACCCTACACCTATGAGGTACAGGGTATATTAACTTTGTGCATGTATACGGTATGGAAAAGTATATAAATTCTTGATCAGCATCACTAGCCGAGTCCGTTTAGCCATGTCCGTCCGTCTGTCTGTCTTGCTGTCCGTATACACGATAACTTGAGAAAGACTGATCAGAAAACGATGAAATTTCGTTTCAATATGTTTTAGCCAAAAATTAGTTTTGTCAATGTAAATGAGCCAATCGGTCAACGGACACGCCCACCTCCCATACAACTCACTTATATACTACTATTTAGGAACCAATAACTCAAAAAGTATTCAAGATATGGTTATACAATTAAAAACATATTGTTAGAATTTGCCTAAAAATATATGTTCCAATATTAGGCGTGATACGCCCACATTTGAATAGTGGAAATTTTAGTCGTATATTATTAAAAATTATCCCACCAAATTATACCACTAATATATTCACCCAGAGTGTAGGGTATTCCATAGTCGGGACCGACCGACTATAAAAGTCCGCCCCATGTGACCAAACTTACCCATGTGACCTAACTTTCCCAACTTACCCATGTGACCTAACTTTCCCAACTCGTCTTTATCATTTAAGATAATAAAGTTGTAAAATAATACTTTAGATATAAAATATATATTCAGATCTTTATTATTTGCTGTTAACTATACAAATATCACATTTTTTAACTCATAAAAGTTTAATTTGCAATTAGAAGTGAACATCAGGCAACGCTAAATCATCTGTTTTGCCAAACAGTGTTGCTGGATAAATTGCGTCGTGTTGTGAAAATAAATATTGAAGTTAAAATTATGTTAAACTGCAATTAAAAACATATGAAATGACTCTTAATTGTAGTTTTTCATTTAAGAAAATGTTGTGAATATACTGCGTTCATTTTCCAAGAGTAAAAAAAATAAAGATATTCCCCAGCCGGCGAAGTTTTTGCGGTGGTATTCAACCACTATCTGTAATTAATTTATGGAGAAATATGTAACTAACTTTTATTTAAATAATATTGGTGCTATTCATAGTTATTTGTTAACATTTTATAAATAAAAGTATAGTTAATTATAGTGTGTTGCAAACTTAATTAATTTAAGGTAATTTTTCCTCTAAAATGTTGTTCAAGATACGTATTTTTTTTAGGATAAAAAGTTTTTCCCCTTTCGAAAGGAATTTTATTCATGATAAGGCTGATTGTTTTTTGTATGTCACGTCAAGTAATGATAATACTTTTTTGTGAATTACTGGATACTTTATGTAAACATTGGTATTAAACATTGCTGCATCTAACTGCATCTAATTGTCGTTTTAATGTCAAATGTATATGTACATAGAATATAAAATATACATATGGAGGATTATTTCTGAAATGACCCATCTGCATCTCAGATTTTCTTCAAATTCTCACCATTTGACGAGAATAAACTACATTGCTACTATTTGTTAATGAATTAAAAATGATATATATAAAGCAAGGATTGAAACCGTAACCGACACCGATATCCATTTAAAACCGTTTCTTTTTTAAAACCGAAATCGTAACCGAAACCTTTATACGAAAATCAGAAATAAACCGATATCCAAAACCGATATAAACGGTTTCGGTTTTATACCGGTTTAAAACGGTTTTTAAAAAAGTAAAAAAAGAAACAGAAAAACATATTTTATTTTATATAGAAGATCTTAAGTAAAATGTCCTTAATTAAAATTTGGAGTTCCCAAAATAAACATTTTTGGTTGTACAAAAATTCACATGTTGTTTTTTGAGAAACGATATTTCCAAAACAACGGTATTTGGTCTAAAATGTATAAAAGTTTCAAATTATTAACATCTCAGTAACTATTTAAGAAAATACGAAAAATGAAGTGCAAGTTCGACAAGTTTACACATTTCAAGTAGAAGGCAGATATTTGTTTACATTAGTGATGATTAAAAATTTCTTGTTCTTGCATTTTTTTTTTGCAAGAACAAAAACGAGAACAAGATCGAGATTTTGCAAAAAAAAAAGAACAAGAGCAAGTGATTTTAATGAATTAATTATGTTTTTAAGGTAATAATGATATACAAAATAATTCATGATATTACTAAATATTGAACAACAAGTAACAATAGAAAGCGTGCAAAATATTTATGAACGTGAAAATTAATGAAGATGTGTGTTTTTTTTTGTTTTTGTCAATTCTAAAGAATATAAGCATCTTAAAAATAAGGCCTGTGAAGCACTTTTGAAGCGGTAAATAGCTTCAAAAGTGCTTCAAAAGTCGCTTCAAAAAGATAAAACAGACAAAACAATGTTTTTACTCTTTTCTTCGCTACGCTAGTTCGTACATCGATTGTGCATATGCTCATTATTATTTTTGTTTTACTTTTATATATAGTTTTTTTGTTAATTGTAAAATCATGAAGTAATAAAAAATAATATATGAACATTTTACAGTGTGATAAATTTAGCTGATATATTGCTTTTTGTGTTTTTCTTTTTTCACAAATCCGCTGATTCCTTTGAAAGTGCAACAACAACAAAAATGCGAATAAAGCAGCATCCAAGCTTTTGATAGAATTTTTGGCGAGAATTTTTTTGTACCACAAGAGAACTCTTTGTTGTTGCCAACTAGAGAGCTGTACTAGATACATACATATAGTGTGGTGCCATGCGTCTGTCCGTTGTCATGCGTGTCTGTGTCATGCGTCTGTCCGTTGTCATGCGTCTGTCTGTTGTCATGCTTATGTTTGTTGCCATGCGATCATACAGGATAGCAACGAAGAGTTGTCGTTGTGAAAGTGTGTGTATAAGAATCGTAATCGTTATTGTTATATTCTCTTCTTTCTGTTAGTATTCGCTTTGTAGCGTTTGAGTTTGTGTTCGCATGGTGTTCGCAAAGAAAAATGTTACTATGCAAAATATTATTTGAGTTCTCTTGACATACGGTATGTGTATCATACGGATTTTTTAATCTGTGACGAAAACAGATATATGCCTGTACGAAATATTCCTTATATTTATTGTATTGTAGAACGAAAAGTCACCAAACACATTTTTATGAAAAACTTAATTTTCGAGTTTGTTGATTAATATTATAAAAAGTAATTGATGTATTTTTAAAATTGAAATATCAACTAATAGATTTACATTTTCTTATCAATTAACAGATACATAAAGAAGTTTGTAAAAAAATATTTAGCATTTTGAAAATGTATTTGGTGACTTTTCGTTCATTTTATTATGGCCTTGAGATTTTGAATTGTCTCGTCAACATCACTTGATTTATACAATTATTTGTTATTAGTTAATTCTTGTTAAAATATAATTAAAATTTTTATATTATTGGTTTTATTTTTTTGTTGGTAAAATGTTGAAGAAATTGAAAATATGGAAAATAAGTAACATAAATACAATTATTGTTCAAATTCTATTCGTTTTCATAATTAATGTGCAGTTTAAGATATTTGTCTTCGATCTTTTATTTAAAATTTAAAAGATTAAGATTACCATTTCTTGACTTGCTCTTGCAAATGATCATCACTAGTTTACATATATTGCAGTTCACAGAGTTGTTGAAATTTAATTTATTTGGCTTTTATGGATGAAAATTGTACAAAATTCTTCTTCTTTGCAATTCAGATCATATCTCAGGTGAAGTCAAAATGTTGCTTTTCATTGGTTTGTGGTCACGAAATTTTAAATTACATTTTTTTCTTGGCGTAATCAATTAAATAATTCATATAACACAATATGTTTACCCCAATTTTTACCCCACTTTACCCCAATATCATAATTTGAACATAATTTAGCACCATATAAAAAAATGTAAAATTATTTGAAAAATATGGAAATAAAGAAAATTTATACAAAAACCGAAACCGTAACATGGAACCGGTATACCGAAACCGTTTCGTTATAAAAACTTAAAACCGAAACCGTAACCGAAACCGAAACGCGGAAAAAACCGAAACCGAAATCGAAACCGTTATTCGTTTAGGTTTCAATCCTTGATATATAGAAATTTGGATCAATAATTAAAATAAAATATATAAATTAATTTCTCACATCTATTAGAAATGGACAAACGTAATTTTTAAAAAAATTGAAATGCTCAGAAAAAGTGATAATTCCAAGTTAAAAACTTTGTCATGGTTGCAAAATTATATAGAAAAAAGTGTATCTCTTATATGAAATAACACCTCTGCAAATTTCACGTAGTGTATTTGGAAATAATAGAACTAGTTTTGAAAATTGTTTTTAACAAAATCAAAATTGACGTTTTATCCGAATTTCGAGTTCGAAAACTTCATTTTAATTTAATAATTATAAACTGATTTTGAAAAAAATGACTAAAATCAGTATTAAATACTACGTTAAATTCCTTATACAATAGATAGCACTAATATCCATTTCGCAACTTTATTGGCCTAAATACCAGCATTCGAAATTACCTCAAAAGAAAAAGTGTTTTTTTTTAAAGCATCACAATTTTGTTATATTTTCGAATTTCGAAAAAAGTCAACTTATATTTTTCTTAAACAAATACAAAGCTATTGAAGTTTTATTAAAATCAATGAGCAACAATTATTTACTGTCTACGCATCATAAATATTTTACAAAATATTGAACAAAGATAGTTTTTAAATGAAGATTATCGGTGCATAGTACCAGTAATAAAAAAAAACGATTATGCCACTCGACTCAAGGAATTCTCTTTAAGAATCTCTAATTTCCAAATATATATTTTTATTAGCGTAGATGTGAGATTAAAATTCATTCATTTGACGCTTGTATTCTGTTTAGGCAGTAAATGTGAAATATTTTGTGAGTAAAGATTTCGATGCCCACAAAGGAGTTTTTCACTTCTGCGAATTATGAAAGGTACAGGTATAAACGAATTCGTTGGTTACATACACCTGTTGCAAAAAAATAGTATACAAATATATAAATAGACAACTTTTAAATTAGGCTATCGCATTTTTGATCGCGTTGTGGAATAAGAACAACAATGTATTTTTATTACATATATTGGACAATTGTGATTGAAATGACGTATAATTTTAATACATTTTCAAAAATTACCCTCACTTTTGTATGCGAGTTTTGAATGTTTCTGTCCAAAATAAAATAATACTATTGTGCAAAAAAAACATGAAACTCCTGGGTAAAATGAAAAATTTATAAAAATTTCACTTGTTTGAAGTTGACATATGATTTGAGTAAACAATTCTATAGCAGGCGTCAAAGTAAATAAAAATCTTAGTATACAGATTGATAGATTAACCATTAAAGAACAACTCATAGAATAACTTTTTTCTGGGAGAAAATCACAAATAAATTTTTAGACGTAGCAAAAATTACATAAAATCATAAATTAGCTCATGACTATCTGGCTGGCCTATTTGTGCAAATATATTGCCATTTTCTATTGTTTAATAAATAAAAAAATTATTTAATAAACTTTTTAGTATTCTCGGAAACAGTACATGAATATTTGATAACAAAATATATTAAATATTTTGCAATTTTGTTCCAATTAATCTCACTAATACAAAAACAAACTTTCAAATTAGTAACTTTATAAAAATATTTCGATTGTATAACATATTCGCTAACACTACTATTATTTTGTATTTGGTTATACGTGATTGTTACTGGGTGACAACGAATTTAACAATACTAGCATTATTTTGATTATATGTATGTTTAGCATTACGATATCACAATTAAATAACGCTGCCTACTTTTAGCACTCAGTAATTCTCGTATTAATATTTCTCATATAATTCAAAAGTTCTTTTTGAATTTTTTTAAAAATTACTGTGAATATCTGTTTGTGAAATATCCAATTCATCCGTAATTCACTGAACTCAAAATAGGAACAATAGATGGAAATAAAATTAATAAGTATAAATAAAATGTGTGTAATAAAAACAGTAAATGTTTAAGTTTATAATTATATAATATAAATAAAAAAAAAATTAATTTAAAAAAAGGAAAAATGAATATTGTGTAAAGAAGGTATTAGCAGTAAATTTACTTTTTTTACATTATAATAAACATCTAAATAAAATGTTTTTATATTCAAAAATATATATGTTTGCAATTACACCGAAAATGATTTATTCTGAAGATAAATATGTTTGAACAAAAAAAAAATATGTTTGGCTGTTATTATAATAAAGTTTGGCAATGAAATAATACTTTTGTTTGCATAAAGCTCCAAAGATATATGTAATGCCTGCAAAAGTATTTTTAGGAGAGACATTTTTTTTGCAGCGTGTATGTACAGCAGAAACTGATTTTTTGTTGTTGTATTTTTTGCACACGACGCACAGTGCCAATACGCTCTTAAATCTGGTGAAATTCAGTATTGTCGGAACCACTCAACCGATTTTAAAAATTTAAAAAGTGTAGCACAGAGAGAACTTAAGTTTTGAAATTGGTTTGTATCTATAATAGTTACGGAGATAAAAATCAGTAAAGTTGAACATTTTTTCATAAAAAATATTTCAAAAATTGAGCATTTTTGGAAAAAAAAAATGCTGCCCTGCACATATACTTTGCCGGGCAAAAAATAAGTTAGGGTCAAAAATACTAAGAAATAACTCGTCCTTACAATTTGACTTTCGACTTTGAAAACTTTTCTGCAGGGGATCAAATTTTAAAAAAATTAAAAAACTTGAACTTTGACCAGTGTTGCCAGATTGGTTAAATATATTTTGGATAAGTTTTATCATTTAAAAGATTCTTAGTAATGCCATCTATCAAAAAATATAACGAAAGTACCTGTTACTGAAGAAAAAAATACTTACGGAGATTTCCGTAAAAGTTAAATTTAAAAAAAAAAAAAAAAAATGGAAAAAAAAAATGGTCGACTTTACAATTTTATACTTACTAAACCACTTCAGATATTTTAAAACTGCTTATAGTTTATGATTTATATGTTGATTGTTTATAAAAGTCTCTTACACATATTTTGATTTCATGATAAAATATACAATCTACGTAAAAATATGTAAAGTAGTCTTCATGAATTAAAAAAAAAATCATATTCAAGTCTATATTTTTAAAACTAAACCAGATATTTGCTCATGTAAGCACATTTTCTTTAGATCTCAATGTAAGCTTTCCATAAACAAAATATTTTTAAAAATCGGATAATTTTTTTACAATTTTTGAAAAAATTTTCATGAAAAAATTTTCTAATTTACATCGTACTCGCTTGCTCGATCTTCTGTTAAATGAAACGCTCGAAATGTACAGCGGTCCTACATTCCGAGCGGCTCGGAGTTACTCGCTTTTAAAATATTTCGTTTACAACAGATCTTTTGTTGTTATTTGCATTTACTTACTTACTTATTTGGCCATTACAACCCATGATGGGTTTCGGATGCAGAAATCACCCCTCGCCAGTCGCTTCTGCATTGCGCGAGCTAGCGCCAGTTTTGCACTCCAAGTGTTGTCAGGTTGTCTCGCACTTGGTCGCTCCACCGGAGATTCGGACGCCCTCTCCTACATTGACCATCACTGGATACAGAATTGAACACCCTTATTGCAAGAGCGCTTTCATCCATACGCTCGACATATCCAAGCCAGCGTAGGCGCTGGATCTTAATGCGCCTGACTATGTCAATGTCAGAGTAGAGCTCATACAGCTCGTCGTTCCATCTGATTCTGTACTCGTTTTCAACGCATATCGGGCCATAGATTTTCCGAAGAATCTTTGCATTTAGTCTTGTTTATTATTTAATTTTATGCATGTATTACTAAATATAGACCATTAAATATGCATTTAAAGCAAATTTACAAAAAGATCGAGCCAACCGAGTGTTCGAAATGTTTTGGTGCTCGGAGTAGAGCGCTAGCGTAACAGCTCGAAACTTTGTAGATCGAGCCGTAGTGTTTCTTTGCGGCCCAACATCAATTGAGTTCGGCGAAAACCGAAGGTCAAAGCGATCGCGCTGTTGTCTGCGATGCGCAGTTTGTTTACAGTTACGAATAAATATGCTGTAACTCGTTTGTTGTTGAGAGAGCTAGTTTTGAGCTTTTTTGCATGCTCTTGAGCGAGCTTTTCGAAGCCTGCTTTATTATGAATGGTTTACTAAAACATTAAAATACTTGGGGTATGCATCGACTTTTAGGTTAAGATTATTTAACGCTAGATGTACATAATTTTACTATCTACTAATAAGATGATATCTGAAAAGCTATGTGTGACATGTTGTTTTAAAGATATGTCACACTTATTGTATGTGCAATATAGAAACATGTTTTCAGTTAAAATTCCTATAGTTAGCCATGCAACTGTAACGGTTAACTAAAAATTAATATTTTTAAAAATCATAATAATATTAAAATATTAAAATACTTGGGGTATGCATCGACTTTTAGGTTAAGAGTATTTAACGCTAGATGTACATAATTTTACTATCTACTAATAAGATGATATCTGAAAAGCTATGTGTGACATGTTGTTTTAAAGATATGTCACACTTATTGTATGTGCAATATACAAACATGTTTTCAGTTAAAATTCCTATAGTTAGCCATGCAACTGTAACGGTTAACTAAAAATTAATATTTTTAAAAATCATAATAATAGTAAACGACGTAAAGTTAAAAAATCTAGTGATATCTTTTTTATATTTTAATCAACAATATTTTAACTGAAAATGGTCCATTAAAGTTCACGAAAATCCTTTATGTTCTTTGCGCAACATCACAGTATCAATATTTTTTTGCTTTTAAAGAAAAATCGACGTGGACCGAAAGAAAAATAAGTTCAAAATGTTCTATACAAATTCGAATCAATCTGTCTAGACTGTCCACTAGAGTCACCAGACAGTCAAGATTTTAAACTACATATTGCGACAATTCTGTTCGTCGTCCAGCTCGCTGACCGTCCTACGCTACATATTTTTCATTTGTCCCATTAGAGAATTTAATTTAGTGAATTTTTTTTTTTTTAAATAAATAAATATATATATATATATATATATATATATATATATATATATATATATATATATATATATATATATATATATATATATATATATATATATATATATATATATATATATATATATATATATATATATATATATATATATTTATATATATATATATATATATATATATATATAAATAAATATACGATCGTTTATGATCATATATACTCTTTTGTAAATGAATTATTTTAAAATATTTTTATTATTCTACATAATAATCATTTTTACGAGCTTTTTTTACCTTTAATTTTTGCATTTTATTTGTATATCAAATAATTATAGCAAATGCTTCAAAATGTTCACGAAACAATTCATTATATCTTATTAAAATTATTAACATTTACTATGTCTTTTGTGTCAAACAAATTCGTAGCGGCAAATCGGATTTGGATTTCCGATACGACGGGACTCAGAATCGGGGTGGATATAAACACTTGAAAAATACGGGCAGAACATAATTACATTCTTTATTGACATTCATTAGAGCAAAATATTTGAAATAAATGGATAATTTGAATCGTCAAAAGTTAAAAATTACCGATAATCATAAAAAAGTGTGTTAGTGCCGACTGGGAAGGTAATAAACAGAGTTAACAATTATATGGACGAAAAACAAGGAAAATATGTATGGATTATGGACTAAAAAACTATATAAATATGGATCTAAAAACTAAAAATATGGATAAAAAAAACTTAAAATTTGGATATAAAATTTGATGTATTTTAATTATTCAGGCCTCTCATGAAATTTTTTACTCGAAAAAAATAAATTGTACTGAAATATTTTTTTTTTTCAAAAAAAAGTTTTTACTAAGGTTGAAATACAGGTGAAAAATTATTCATGATGGGGTTGATTGAATCATATTATTTTATATGAAAACGCTCGATATTAAACAGGTCAATATGACCAAATTTACTACAAATTACAATCTATTGTGTCCTGTAGTGATATCCAGATATAGATTTCTGCACTAGAATTGTTTGATTTTAACGATTGCACTCCAAATATGTTTAAAAATGTCAAAATTGTAGTGGAAATTTGGCAAAATTGAGACATATGAGTCAGTTTTTATCAAAAATATGGATTTATATGCATTTATTCAAATATATGGATTGTTACCGAAAAATTCGTATATTATGTATATAAATATTGAATATGTAAATCCATATAAACGCGAGCCCTGGTAATAAATAACGAACCATGATGGTAATATAAATCTGTTAGTAAATTTTAAAATTTAGAATTCACGTGAAACATTTTAATCTTTTAATACATTTATGTAAACACTAAAAATTAGTATGAAACACATGTAAAGAAAAGAACTATCATGCAATTAGCACATTAAGTATTTAAATGTTATCATTATTCACCTTTGATATATCATTATCATTTGTTAGGTCATCATCTTCATTCAATGACAATTTGGAAATCTTATCTAAAGAGCAGGTTTCTGTTCGTTTCAAGACAGTCTCGAATTCACAGTGAGTTACACTATCTGGTATGATTCTTATTAAATTAATTGAGGCTGTATGTGATGACATAATGCAATCATTGTGTAGATCATCTCCATTTTCCTTGTCCTCATGTTTTCGATATTTTAGTAAATCGACTGCAGTTTCTCTTATTTCTTGTACTACTCTTTCAGCAATTGTTTCATCATTTTCTATTTGAGATTCTAGATCTTCTAAAGTTTCCATTTTATCTGTATTGGTTCCCTTCTCATTTTGCACATCTGCAATCAAACTGGTTGGTTCTTCATTTGCTAATTTACCGACTAATGCCAAATAATTACCGAATATTTCTTTAATTTGGAACATCTGATAAATAATTTGCAAAAATCACGGAGAGCAAGAAATTACAAAGCCATTTTAGAAAAATATAATGAAGGAAATAATAATTATCAATGAAAAATAAAGCCATTTTAGAAAAATACAATGAAGAAAATAATAATTATCAATGAAAAATAGAGCAATATTTCAATTATAATTTATACCAGTTGGGAAGGTTTGACACATGGGAAATTTTAAATTTGGTGTTATTATGATAGTTAGGATTATCAAAATTATAATCGGTCTAAGCCGACTATAAATACCCTACACAGATGTGTGGTTACCATTCAAAGTGATATATAGGTCACCAGGGTAAACAAATATTTACAAATGGGTAGGTGTACCGAATTTCGATTTTTTTTTTTGTGAACCACAAGTCTTTTCGCCGGAAAACATTATTATCATGTATTTGAGCATGATATCAATATATATTTGACCAAAAAAGTTTACCTAAGCACGTATACATAAAAATTGATCTTTATGTGTACATTTTATATGAGGTATTTGAACATAAGTGGTCGGATCATAGGTCACAATGGACCGATCTCGCCAATTTTCGTACATACAGCGTAGGTATATTAGTAATCTAAGTTATAAGTTTCATTTATCTAGCTCTTCAATTTTAAAAGTAGTACGGATTTCAACAGACAGACAGACAGACGGACAGACAGACGGACAGACAGACAGACGGACATACGGACATCGATTGACTCAGGAGGTCATGCTGATCAAGAATATATATACTTTTTCATACCGGAGATGCTTCTTTCTGGGTGTTACAAACGGCGTACCAAACTGAATATACCCTTTCACTCTTAGTGTAGGGTATAAAAATGAAAAATATAAAGAATAAAATAAAATGTAAACCGTATATATATAAGTAAAAAATATACAAGTAAAAAAAAATCGTTTAAAATTTTCCATATTGGTATTCATTACTAAGTTATAGGATTTCAAAGTTGTCACAGCGCCTGCACGAAATAAGCTGTGATCCACTGTAAGTTATCTCAATAACTTTTGCAATGACAAAAAGAGAAAAGTTTTGAGTCTAAATGAGATATTTAAAATTTTTAAAAATGTAGAGAATTTCTTTTGCGTTTGAGTTTAACATTTATTTATTACTATAGTTTATTTTATTAGAATATTTTTGCAACCCAATTTTATTATACAAGTTTTTTAATAACATCTCGATCATATTATATTAATACCTACGATATCCAACCATGTTTTTTCTTAAGTGTCACATCAGGTTTTATTAAATAAACTTTAGATCAGTATTTTTTATGAATGTTGGATAAGGTTGCCTTACGTCGATTTTAAATTAGGGTTACCTTAGTCGACCCTGATCAGAATTTTTTCAGGTGGCCTTTGGTAGGGATGCCTTACTACATTCTGATCAGGAACAGTGGCGAAATAAGGCTAACCTTAACCAATTTCCACTCGGGTGATAGTTCGAACTACCGCGTACTGCGAACTTACTGGGTAACTAGAATGGTTAATACCCGGATATTGCGGGACATGTATACATGTCTGCTAAACGGCCATAACGGTCATTACCCTTATGACTGATTCAAACATGGAAAATAACGTCAATGGACACTTTGTCCTTTTTGGAATGTACGTTATGTTCGTATTTCTGTTTTTGATGCATACAGCTACGCGGAGTAACCCTCGTACTTAATTCACACTTTGTATTTAAGTATTATAATATCGTTTTTTTAACAAATTGTAAACATACCCCTCTACATTGACCCACTCATTGCTATTAATATACAATTGGATATAAAATCATCTTTTATTTAATTAAATTAATTTTCTTCAATTATTTGAAACAGAAATGAATATATACAAGAATTTTTTTTTAAATTTCAAGTTTTGAGACATAACACACCATTCTTCGCTGTGTTCATTTGGAACACATTTTTTGCATCTGTCTCAAACCGAAGAATATTTTTTCGAATGATGTAAGTACTTGCTGTATTATGATGTGCCATTCCTTGAAATGTTTGTAGAATATTTCTTCCATATTCCGTGCGTATTTACTAGTTGGGTCACAAAGAGCACATATTTTTGTACCTTATTTGAAGGGCTTTTATTGCATATAGGTCTAAAACTACAGCGACCGCAAAGTGGAACTAATTTTTCGTCGATAATCACGTTATTGTGCAGATGGTAATAAAGTTTAAGATGGTTATTCCATTTTTCCCAATACATCTTATTGATTCTAATTTATTACGACTTAGTCAATCTTCTCTCTCCTCAGAGTTATCGAATCATAGGCATCTTGAAATTTTCACTCTGCATTGTCGATCGGAAAATTAGGAGTGGGGGATGTTGGTGCCATTGTACAAATATATCTTTTGCGGAATAATATATATTATATACACTGTCTTCTGTTTCTAATTCCGCATTTTCATTATCTAGTTCAAAATCCTGGTCATCACTTTCATCAAAAATGTCATCGCAGTTCTCAATTATCACATTCAATTTCTAACTTGTAATCATATTTTCAGTATATAATAAATATACCCGAACAATATTAAAACAAACAAGAATAATTTATATCTGTGCCTTCTCTGCGCTATCTTGAATACTAGAAAAATGGTGTGGGTCAAAATTACCCACAATTTGAATGCACGTATATAAAAAAACAAAAATGCACAGTGAGAGAAAACTAAAATTTATTTTTTTTATATTCGTAACTATATAGTATATGTAGTTGAAGATATCGTGAAGTTTCAGCCCAATACGAATATTTTTAAATAAAAATAATCGTGATTTTCCAGAAAAATTTGATAATTTTTGACCCAATTGGTGCAGAAGGGTTAAACATACCTAATTAGTTGAAGTTCGAAGCCATTCCACTCAAACCTGGCGCATTTTAACAACACATTACTTTATGAGCTCCGATCTTTTTGAAATTTTACAGAAATTTTTATGTCAAAAAATATTTGACACGTATTTTTTTTATTAAAAAAGTGTTTTTTGGCAGATGTACCCCTTTACGTATAGTTAAAGTTTTTTTTTTTAAATGCGTTTGGGGCGCTGATTCCGAAAATGGCAAAAGCTTTTCTCAAATGTACTCTTGTTTTTGAGATATAACCCTTTTTTTTAATTTGAAATGGGCTCTCAAAAACTGGATTAAATTTACATCCTTCGTCAACGAATGCTTCTGAGCGACTGAACTGAAATTTTTGAAAATTTGACATGAAAAAATAAAAAAATGCGACACCCTACTCATTATTAAATTTAAATTTATAATATTGTTTGTATAGAACATTTTATGTTAACAAATGGCTAATATAATATTTTATCTAAAATTACAAAAATTAAAACATAGCTTAAATTACATACGTTTGCTACTTCACCCCAGAAAATGTATCCTAAATTGAACATAACTTAGCACTGTAAATTATTTGCAAAACATTTGTATTTCAAAATATATGTGAATTGCAATCATTTTAACATTTCGCGAATGATAAAAAATATCACTTTTTAATAGCAAGCATCAGCACTCTAAAAATCTTTCAAAAATATTTTTTCTCTCGTTCTCGAAAAGCAATAGAAAGGTATTAATTTGATTATAACCATGGATGAAAAAATTGATGCTATATTATGTTCATGCATTTATGTTCAAAATTTGCAACATGTCCAAAAATTGTACATCTACATTACCCCTTGTCCCAGGTTTCCCTGCTTTTTTCCCTCTATAAAAACATTCTTCTGGCTTAGCTAAATTTTTCACTGATAAAAAGAGTTTTCATATTCATCGCAAGATTTTTTCAACTCACCTTCTTTATAAAATATCTGAAATATGCAAAGTAACCTATTTTTGTATAGTGAACATCCAAATGATCATCTGATTGAAATGAAAAAAAATATTTTTTTTTTCACAGGTATGTATAAAAATATAGTTTTTTTGTTTTATATAAAGTTATTTATTAAGTAACATATTTTTTGATTCCTTTCAAGCCAATTTTTACTCTCGGAGTTTGCCTAGGGATAGCGCAGTTTATATGTGTAATGAGGTAAACATATTATGCTCAGATGCGAAAATATTATATGTTTAAACATGGCACATTTCCAAATATATATTATGTTCCCCAAACATATACGTTGTTTGCCGCTAAATATGTTTGGGAGAGCCATTTTCCTCCCTACCTGTGGTAAAACACATTCTACTTAAAGATGTGACATTCTCAGCCCAAATATGAACCTGGGTTACGAGTCCGGTCGATTCGCAATCCAGCGAACTGAACGGATGTTCTTTAAAAAAATGTCATAGAAATATATAGTTCTCGCCATTCACCTACCAAACTTCAAGAACATTTGTAAATCACTCAGTTCTTTAAAAATGTTGAAATATAAAAGCGATCCATATAGGCATTTTTTTAATTTTCACAATTCATATGCGTCACGAAAAATAGTCCCAAATCTGCCATTCATTAAAATAAAATGTTCAATATATATTACTACAACAGCCGCGACAAAATAATATTATAAATTTAATAATGCGTAGCTTTAGGGTGTCGCATTTTTTTTTGTTTTTTCATGTCAAATTTTCAAAAATTTCAGTCGCTCAGAAGCATTCGTTGACGACGGATGTATATTTGATTTTTTTAACCCATTAAAGCCTGCCGAATCAGATACACACCAGGAGATTACCCAGTGCAATTTTCCCCATCATGTTTTCCCATAATGCGTACACTAGATGCTAAGTTTTATATATGGTCTTTTGAAATATACTTTGTTTAAGACTGACCACTATTAAAAACATGGTATGGATATTGTAAGACATCTTTTTGGCAATTTTATTATCTTTAAAATGAGACTGTTTTATAATGGTTCACTATAGCTTATATTATTTTTAATTGATTAACACCACTTTTGTGAAATGTATACACACTCAGAAGAAAATGTACCATTAAGTACATTATGGTACGACCATTGATCTTATGGTTCATGTATTAATAGTTTTTTCTTTTTAAATCAAAAGTTTTCTAATTAATTCAATAGTATTTGAAAAATTCAGTACCATAAATTGAAATATTTCAATATTATTATTTTAAATAGAATAAATAGTGTTGTTTTAATGGTTTCCTCCTATAATAATAATAAACGTGGTGTAAAAAAAAACATGAAACGAATACAAACATGTTCGTTTTGTACGTCATTCTGCGTGTTTACTCAAAATGGTCGCATGTATTTTTTTGTAATAATCCACATTATTAAACGCGACATTGGTAAGGGCGCAATGTATTTAATGTAAATAAATTATATCTATATATTTATTTATATTTATATTTTTATTTATTACAGAAAATAAATAATACATCGAATTTCTATTATGGAAACGGACCCAAAAATAACTACAGACTCAAGTACTACAATCAATTATTGGAAACCAAAGCAAACATTAAATGTTTTATAACCTTTTGCAGCAAGAAGTGTCTTTTTATGTGTGTGTTGTAAAAGTGAATATCAATTTCCACATTTAAATAAAATAATATATACAATAAATTAACTAAATTACATTTTTGTTTTAATAAATTATTAGGAAAATGTAATTCGACTATACCATAAAATTAATAATACGTATCATTAAATTTGTATAGGACTTTCTTATTGTAATTAAAATATCACATTATAAAATTTATGGTACAACCACACATTGTATTAACAGTTTCAATATTACTGAACTAATGGGACGCATCCTATTGACCAATTTTAATGGTATAAATTATTGTTTTGCTACTGAAATACTATCAATTTACCATGATTTTTTTCTGGGTGCAGTTTTTTCAAATTTTAAAGCACCAAATCTCTTAAATCACACCATCTGGGAAGCTGATATTTGACGAATATCTTAATTTTATGTTGTTTCACCATACTTCCAAATTTCATTAAATTCTGAGATGGTGCTGTCAAAATTTGAATTTTTTCGGTTGATTTGTTATGGAATGACTCATATATGAATTTTCGGTAGAGATATTGGCACGCAACTATAGACAATTTTAAACTGGACTTTATTTTAATGTACAGCTTAGCTTTTTGACATTTATTTGCATTGGAATAACTTCGTCGTAATTAAATTTAAGTTCCAGGTTAATTTTGATTATAGTAATGGGTCATTACATTTTACTATTTTAGTAATTTTTAGCAATTCTCAAAAATACCGAAGCATCAACTTTTTTATATTCAGCCTTTTCATGAATTCCGGGAATATTTCTATTCTATTATCTTTTAAATGAGACTTTTGTGTTTTATTTTGGTTCACTATAGCTTATGTTACGTTCAATTGATTAACACCACTTTTGTGAAATGTATACTGTTTTTCAAATTTTAAAGCCCAAATCTCTGTAATCACACCATCTGGGAAGCTGATATTTGGCCAATATCTTAATTTTATGTAGTTTCAACATACTTTAAAATTTCATTAAATTCTGAATTTTTTCGGTTGATTTGATATGGAATGACTCATGTATGAATGTTCGTTAGAGATATTGGCGCGTAACTATAGACAATTTTAAACTGGAGTTTATTATAATGTACAGCTTTATGACATTTATTTTCATCGAAAAACTTTCAATAAAGTCGTAATTAAATTTAAGTTCCAAGTTAATTTTGATTATAGTAATGGGCCATTGTATTTTACTATTTTAAGTTATTTTTAGAAATTCTCAAAAGTATCAACTTTATTTATATTCATCCTTATTATGAATTTCGGGGGAATTTCTATTCCCTCGAATTAATTCTTCTCCTGGGAGTTCTCCTATCCTGAATCTCTCTCGAATTCAAATTTCTCGGATTTATCTCGAATTACTTAATTTTGTGTGCCAAAAAACGGAACCACAAAATATTTGTTTGATATCGGTGCTTGTATGTGTTAATTTAAATCGTTGTAATTATTAAAAAAATACATTTATCGGATATGGAGATTACTGCATAAAACCAAAATAAACAGCAGCAGTGTTTTTGGTTTCAGTTCCAACTTTAGTGCAAGATAACTATTTCCTCATTGATGTTAGCTAGTACAGAAAATTCTTGGCTTCCATAATGAATCTAGTCGAGTTTATGAAATGTGACGCCAAGTCTCTTACGTGACATAATCAAGCCCGCTACTCGAGTTGAACCGGTACGGCACAGCAATATTACGTACAATCAAACATGTTTTGATGTACTTGTTTATCAATATTACGTATCGGTATCTTCAATCATGTATACACATAAACTGCACTAACACATTCAGGCGGAAAACAAATTTTATGAATAAATTTGACTATAATTTTGTTTTATTCAATTAAAATCATTATAAATATTATGAGTTTAATAAATAGCATTCGTAATATTAAGCAATCGTAATTTTAAGATTTTTTGTCTTAAATGCGTACAAATATATTTAAAAAAAAAATATGGCACACGACATATATATTAAATGTTTTTGTTTACAAAACAAAATTATACTAAATTTACAGTTATAAAACCAGAGATCGGATTTGTTCACGTGCTTGCACTTCATACACAAATTTTTTTACGCAGTCTCTGTACTCGTGCATCAAAATTTTTTACAACAATGCTCGGCGGTGACAGGTATAGTAAAAATCGATACCTGCACTTGTGCTTTGATATTTTATAAAATCGATCACAGCCAAGCGGCGAAAACAAAAACTGCAGTTCTCCCACACGTGAAATGTGAAAATGTTTGTCAAATTCACAGTGAACTATGGGAAGTTTAATCTAGCTCGCCGAATATCGAATATTAAAGTTTGCCGCAGAAAGTTGAAATATAGAAAGCAAATAAAAATGATATACCCTAGTTAAAAAATTCTTCTGTAGGCTTGATTAAAGTCAAAAATAGAAACAAGTGTTTTTTAAAAATAAAAATGGGTTACATTAAAAATGGGGGAACTCTTTCAATATATACTCCACACGCAGAATGTTAATTTTATATTATTGGAAATTGAGAGAACTGTCATCTTGTGTATCAAGATTACACTACACAACAAAATGAGAAAAAAAGTTTGCGCAGTAAATTCCATTATTTTTGTATTATTGGAAATGACTCGCAGAATTTGAATATATAAATTATGTAAAATTTCTATGGATTTCGGGCAATATCTTTTGTACTGAGCTTTTAAAAAGGTGGTCACATATATTTGTAAATGTCTCGCGTTTAATAAAACTAATATGCTCAATTGTTATATGGAATGAAAAAGGTAATTAAATAAATAAATAAAAGTTTCTTATAACACTTTGGAATTGGTTCACTGGTTTAAGAGAACTCTATAGAAGAACTCGAAAAATGTAAATTTTTTCGACCAAAATTGTATTCAAAAATCAACATAATTTTCCAAATCGATTTACATATGATCGTCTGTCTGTCCAACTATTCACGATAACTTTAAAACTGCTATTCCGAATGATGTGAAATTTATTTTTTATATATTTTAGTAGTATAGTAATTCAAAGTTCGAAAATAAGTCGAATTAGTAACGTAATCTACTGCATCCACTACGAGATATGAGTTTACTTTTTAGGATCACATATCTCGTTAAGTATTAAAGATAAACTTATAAAATTTAAATTTAATTACAAGCAATTATCTATCTCTAGGTGCTCAAAAAATGTGCGTGATCCGCTCGCATTTTTTATTTTTATTTTTATGCCTATTTGTATAGCATTTTTTATACACTACACTAATGCCCGTAACTTCAACGAATAGATATCTACTGGTGCTTAGTTATCTACCGTGTAAGCAAAATTTCGTAACTTCAACGCATAGTTAAGGAGTAAAAACACCGAATAGGTTAGAGATATCTCTTAGTTACGAACACCAATAGATATCTACTCGTTGAAGTTACGGGCATAAGAGTGAAAGGGTATATTCAATTTGGTACGCCGTTTGTAACACCCAGAAGGAAGCATCTCCGGTATGGAAAAGTATATATATTCTTGATCAGCGATGTCCGTCTGTCTGTCTGTCTTTCTGTCTGTTGAAATCACGATTACAGAAAAAGTAGAAGAGCCAGTCCAATGAAACTTTAGATTTAGATTACTTATAAGATGTCTGAACAAGAAAATTGGCATGATCGGTCTATTGTGACCTGAGAACCGACCACTAATGTTCAAATAACTCATATAAAATGTATATCTACAGATCAATTTTACTGTATACGTGCTTAGGTAAACTTTTTTTGGTAAAATATATATTGACTCATGCTCAAATACATGAAAATAATGGTTTCCGACGAAACGACTTGTGGTTCAACAAAAAAAAAATCGAAATTCGGTACACCTACCCATTTGTAAATATGGGTATCAAATGAATGGAAATACTTCAGCGATTGAAAGTTTGTAGTTTCGGGATTCGTATATCCTGGTGACCTATATACCTCTTTTAATGGTACCACATATATGTGTAGGGTATTTATAGTGGGCTTAGACCGACTATAATTTTGATAATCCTAACTATCATAATAACATATATTTTTATAATATATTTTCATAAAAAAGTAGACATGGAAAAAAAAAGCTTTCAAATGCTCTAATAATTCTTTATACAGACATAATGGGTGATATGTCTTCTTTCTAGCGGTGTAAAACATGATTGCATTAGTTTGCCACACGTCATTTAAAAGTTTAAGTGATGAGAAATATACGAAAATAGTAAAATAATTTAACTAAATTTTGTTAGTTTAATATCTCAGTTTTACCTTTTCTGTCATTATAGTTGACAAAACTGGCTCATATTTGGTATGGAAGTTAAGAATTGTGATATGTACCATAGTACCTAATATTATGAGTACATCCCTTACGATGGGCAAGTTATATAGTTTAATGAGAATGGTAGGTGTGGCATATTAAAAATGGTCATGTGCAATTATAGTACACGGATAGAAAAGATTTGTTTGAATATATTTGAATGTAATTAAAAAGTAATACGAAATTACCATACATGTATTAGGAATGAAGTAATTAAATTATAATCAAAATTGAATTTATTTTTGTTCACGTGTAAACATTATTATTGTCAAGCAGAATCTGTCAAATTTGCCATAAATATGTTACAATACCAACATAAAATTTTAATTGCATTTGAATAAACTATGTCTTGGCAATTTACTTGGTTAAAACTATGTTTCGAAACACAGACAATGCTAATCAAATCTAAATACAACGAATGTTCGCAACGCTCGTCTTAATTCGATAATTTATCGACTGACGAACTTGGCAACGTTGTGCAGCATTTTCTATATTGATGTTTACAAACAAACAAAAAAGAAATTGGATTTTAATAAGTGTATTCTTGCAACATTCTTTTTGTATACGAAGTTGGCACTCGTTCAGCAGAATTTTCTACCTACGTCTCTTTTATCATCATTTGAAGTATGTATATACAAAGTTGACACTCGGTGATCGGCATTTTCTGCGTACGTATATTTGTTGTTCTTGAGAAAACGTGTTCGCGTCGGTAATAATTTTGTTATTTGTAAATTAAATAAATATATAAATTGTGTTACAAAAAGTGCAATAGTAACAGAGTATAATATAGTGCAGTATATAATTTCTGAAACTAAAGTGAAAAAACCACAAATAAAAATCTGTGTTTCGATTTTCAAACAGAATTTGGCATTTTTTTTTACAAAAGCCTCCGTAAATTCCTTGCCTACGCTATGTGCTGTGCTGAGATCAACTGTAACTGTACCAAATATAAAGCGAGCCTGGATCGTCTGGTTTAGCGTCTGCAGGTTCAACTGTGCATTCATTGATGCTGTCACTAGTATTTGCAGTTTTAAACCAATTATTTATTTATGCATTCAAAATTTTTTATATGAATTCAATTATTATAAGTTCCCACTGTGCATGTTTAAGATTTTTAATAAAAATTAATAAAAAAACAACATTTTATTTTTTATTTTCAGGATTTCTTTCCAAAAATATTTAAATATGTTTCTATGCAAACATACTACTTTTTGAACTGAAATAACTGATATGTTTCATTAAAAACATATTTATATTCAGGTCGTTCAAAATCATGTTTTAATTTTAACATATTTATGTTTCTGTTCAAATATTTATTTTATTTGGATGTAGTAATTATTATGTTTCCATTAGAACATATTCCATTTTAAGGGGAAACATTAAAATGTTTCCGGAATATTATAATGTAAGTCAGAGCTCATTACAACACTGTTCAAGTCTCAATACAACCCTGTTACCAACCCTGTTTTAAAGTAGGTGTAATTATGATAGTTAGGATTATCAAAATTATAGTCGGTCTAAGCCGACTATAAATACCCTACACATATGTGTGGAGGATAAAGAGAAAAAGTTATTTCGTTTTCAAAATTTTAATCATTTTCTCCTTTAATACCCTGGACTTTTTTTATATTTTTTGATAGATATCATTACTGAGAATCTATTAAAAGACAAACATATTCAGAAATATATTTAACTAATCTGTCATCACACGCAGAGAAATAATATGGTTGCGGCATGATCGCGACAACCATGCTATGATCTTTACAATCCTACATGGTTTTCACAATCAAAGTATAGTATTTTCAATTTTATTTCAACAATAATAAGGTCGCTAAAATCATATTATAGTAAACAATTTATTATAATATGATTGTATTTCTGAAAAACTAAAATATGGTTGATAAAAACCATGTTATGATTACGATAAAGACTGCCACGAACAAAGTATGGTCAATACCAATCATACTATGATATTGACTGATCATAATATAGTAATTTATTATTTACAACCATATAATTCTCACTTAATGGCATTTTTTACTCTTTCTTACTCACTCTGATGTTGGCTATGGCGGTGTGCAGTCGAGTTTTTTTTGTCGTGACAAAGTGTCTTTTAATGATTAAAACATCATTATTAAAAATAAACATATATCCGAAAGTTAAAACGTTAATTGTAAATGTTTAATATTTCTATAAATAACATTAACTACTCGTGTTTAATACAAATGTGATTAATCGTGTGCTCGCGTTGTCAACTTCATGACGGTGACGCTGTACTTTACACGCAAGTTCTTGTGCACGATAAAACTCGAACGATGCTGTCCGGCAATTGCAAGCACAGCTTCGCACAGAGTAAAGCTTCACGGAGTTTGCAAAATTGTGTCTTTTATTTAAAAATATATATTTATATAATAAAAAATGTAGATAAAATAATCATTAATTAAACATGTGTCTTATTAATAATTTCTTTTCAATCCGATTTTTTAGGAATTTAGGATAATCATAATATAATAATATGATCACTGGTCACGTAGGACCACAGTATGGTTGTATGAAATCGAAATACGATTACTGACAACCTTGGTATGGTTGTGTGGAATCATATTATAGTCACTAACAACCATAGTATGGTCACTGCCAACCATACTATGGTCACTGACAACCATTCTATGGTCTCTGACAACCATAGTATGGTCACTCACAACCATAGTATGATCACTGACAACCATAGTATGGTCACTCACAACCATATTATGGTCACTGACAACCATAGTATGGACACTCACAACCATAGTATGGTCACTCACAACCATAGTATGGTCACTCACAACCATAGTATGGTCACTCACAACCATAGTATGGTCACTCACAACCATAGTATGGTCACTGACAACCATAGTATGTTCACTGACTACCATATTATGGTCACTGACTACCATATTATGGTCACTGACAACCGTAGTGTGGTCACTGTGGTCACAACCACAGTATGGTTGTATGAAATCGGCGTATGGTCACTGAGGACCATGGTATGGTTGTAGAAAATCGTACTATTGTCACTGACGATCATATTAGACAAATTATATGATTTCCTACAACCATAACCCCCAATCATAGTATGATGCCCTTCAAATATGAACACCACAACCATGTTTTTTCTCTGCGTGTACTGGTTAAAGTAAAAGTATTTTGATTTTATTTTTACCGACAGTAAAAATTTAAATATGCATTTTTAAGGATGATTTATTTGTACCAGTTTTTACTATTACTTATTCCTTGCTCAGCGATGTATGTACAGTAGACTGACAATGACTTTGTATGAAAAAAAAATCATCGAGTTTGATTTTGAAGGTCACCCCCTAGAAATGCTCTATTGAATGAGAAAATCGATTTGGAGAATTTTTGGCGAAATCCGAATATGGGAAATGGACCCGCCGGGACTTCAAAGTAGGTGTTTTTTTTTAGAATATTGTTACGAAAAGAGGTAATTTGCTCCACTGTGCAAGCAATCAACAATAATAAATGAGACGCAAGACAATTCAGCGCACTAAGCAATGTGTTAGAAAGAGACGGAAGATCATTTAGCGCACTATGCAATGTGCGAGAAAGAGATGGAAGATCAGCACATTAAAACACATGAGTGCGAATGAGATGCCAATAGCATGCGTCATTCACGAAACGAGTAGAAGGTTCTCGAAACAAGTCGAAGCTTGTCGAAACGTGTCGAACTGATGCCTGCAGTATATAAGACCGCGCATCTGAGGCACTGTACTTCAGTTGTGATTTGATAGTGAACTAGTGCGTCTCGTGAGTGAACATTGTTAAGCTAAATTGCATAAATTCAGCAGTTGATATAAGTGATTATTCTTTAAGTTGTTATTTAAATAAATAAAGTTAATTAATACTAGTTGAAATAATACTAGTTAAAACCAAATATTAGTGTGTTTTTATTTTGTACACAATCCAGCGATACGAACTCGTAGAACAGTTTTCCGTAGACTGAATTTTCGTAACATTGGTGTCAGAAGTGGGATTGTGATACAAAATGGTTAAATTCGAACAACTTAAAGTCGACCAGCTAAAGAAGGAGCTGGCGATTCATAATCTTCCAACTGTAGGTACGAAAGTAGAGCTACAAAAGCGTCTAATGGAAGAATTAGAGAACCAAGGCAGAGCACGAGTTTGAAGTGGAAGCTGCAACAGCGTCATCGAAAAATGTGGACACGGAGCAAAAAGTACAGTCCCAAAGTTTTGATATGAGCCAGTTGCTCGGAGCTATACAACAACAGCTTCAAGAAAATACCAATCAACTTAAAACAGAACTAGATCAAAAATTTCTAGAAAATTCAAAACAATTTCAAGAAAATTCTAATCAGCTCAAATTAGACATGAAGCAAGAACTTCTAGAAAATTCCAACAAAATGGAACAGAAACTAGAAAGTTCTAATCAACTGCAAACTGAAATTAAGCAGCAGATGCAGGAGCATTCTAAGCAGCTTTTGGAAGTTTCTAATACACTCCATAGCAAAGTGACGGAGCTAGAAACGCATGTAAATAACATGGAAGTGAACATTGATGAAAAAATTCAAAGATTAGAAAACGGTATAGACAAAGAAATCCAGGAAATAAAAAAAGATTTGCACGTGTTGCAGATAAATGGACCTACACAGCATGCTTTTGGTGGTACGAGGCTAAAATCGCCGATTTACGATGGAACCACAGCGTTCAACATTTTCAAGCTGCAATTTGAGACCACGGCTGTAAGTAATCGATGGAATAATGAGGACAGCGTAGCCGCACTTATCGTGGCGCTTAAAGGAGGCGCAGCCGAAGTATTGCAGACTGTTCCAGAAAGTGATCGAAACAGTTATTTAGCGGTTATGTCTGCACTGCAACGAAAATACGGCAGTGATCACATGAAGCAAATCTACAGAATGGAACTAAAGTGCCGAATGCAAAGAAATGGTGAAACATTGCAGGCGTATGCAGCGGACGTCGAGAGGCTTGCGCATTTGTCGTATGCAGATTCAACGAGTGATTTCATAGAAAAATGCAAGATCGAAGCATTCGTTGACGGTATACGGGATCCTGAGACAAAACGGGCAACAATGACTAACCCAAAGGTGACATTTATGGAAACGGTCACCACAGCGCTTACGCAGGAGATAGCGTCTACATTGTGCCGACCAGCGACGGAGACACGTGTACAAGATGAGGAGAGAGAAAATTTATTTCAAGGAGTAAGTAGAACGTCCAACGCCAGCGTTACATCCGGACATTATGCTGCCAACAGAAACACCCAATTGAAAGGTAAATGCTAGAACTGTGGAAACTATGGGCATATGGCACGCGACTGTCGTGATAGACGTAAATGTGTAAATCTGCAACCACCTAAAGGATACCGACCAGAAAAGAGACCTGAGGATGGCCAAAATAACGCCAGGGAACATCATGGCAATTCGGGCACTGTGTCGACACGAGTGTGTAAAATGGAATCCAGAGAATGCTCGACGGAAGAAGAAAAGACGAACATAATTCACATTCGTTCGTTAAATGTCATGGCAGATGATCAATGGACTCTAGAGCAAATACGAAATGATCAAAAGAAGGACCCCGACATCGCAAAAATTAGGACGTTCAAGGAACAACAAAGAAAGCCATTATGGAAAGAGTTAGCATCTAACAGTCCAATAAGCAGGGCTTATTGGGCGCAGTGGCAAAGCCTGAAGCTACAAAATGGTTGTTTGTACCGTGTTTGGGAAACTGAAAATGGCAGATCTGCACGAAATTTAATTGTTGTTCCCAAATCAAAAATTAAAGAGATAGTACTGAAATGCCATTGTGGTTCCAATGGATGTCACTTGAGCATTAATAAAACGGGTGAAGAAGTCAGAAAACGTTTCTATTGGGTCGGATATCAGAAGTCAGTCGCCTATTGGATTCAGAGATGTAAGCAATGTGTATCCGCAAAAAGAAAACCCGTCAGAAGTTGCGGTAAGATAAATCAATACAACGTAGGAGCACATTGCGAACGTACTGTAATGGATGGGCAAAAGCCGATTCCAAAAAGTGTTTTGCATAAGAGAAAAAGTGAAGACCGAGACGAGTTGCATCAGTCCTTAAGGCAGAGGATACAAAGTCCAAGTAGTAAGATAAAGTCCAGATACGACTTGAGAGCAAACTCTGAGGGGTTTATGGAAGGAGATCTGGTTATGCTTTGTAGCCCGCCACGAGTGAATTTGATAAATCCAAAACTACAAACACACCGGGAAGGACCGTACAGGATAATTATAAGGATAAATGACATTGTGTATCGGATTCAGAATACTACAGGCGTTAGACGAAAAAAGAAAGTAGTACATTTAGAAAGGTTGGTGCAATATATAGAGAGAGAGGATTAACATCTGTTCGGGACGAACAGATTTAGGGGAGGGCAGTGTTACGAAAAGAGGTAATTTGCTCCACTGTGCAAGCAATCAACAATAATAAATGAGACGCAAGACAATTCAGCGCACTAAGCAATGTGTTAGAAAGAGACGGAAGATCATTCAGCGCACTATGCAATGTGCGAGAAAGAGATAGAAGATCAGCACATTAAAACACATGAGTGCGAATGTGATGCCAATAGCATGCGTCATTCACGAAACGAGTAGCAGGTTCTCGAAACAAGTCGAAGCTTGTCGAATCGTGTCGAACTGATGCCTGCAGTATATAAGGCCGCGCATCTGAGGCACTGTACTTCAGTTGTGATTTAATAGTGAACTAGTGCGTCTCGTGAGTGAACATTGTTAAGCTAAATTTTATAAATTCAGCAGTTGATATAAGTGATTATTCTTTAAGTTGTTATTTAAATAAATAAAGTTAATTAATACTAGTTGAAATAATACTAGTTAAAACCAAATATTAGTGTGTTTTTATTTTGTACACAATCCAGCGATACTCGTAGAACAGTTTTCCGTAGACTGAATTTTTGTAACAATATGTTTTTAACATTCCTTGCAATTATTTTATGATGAAATTAAATTATTAAAAATAATTATTAATTACTAAAAAAATAAATAAAAACTGCATCAAAAAAATGCATTAATATCACAATATTTTAAAAAGTTTACAATTTTTTATTCATCCTTAAATAATCACAAGGAATGTCTAAAACATATTCAAAATAAATTTGAGATGGGAATCGAACTTTTGAGTTTAAAGTGTTTCAGGCTAGGCGTGACAGATGAAAATAAAAACGAAGGATGCCTGTTAAAATAATCACTGCTTCTGTATTTTTAATCCGATTTTCTTTTATTTATAGTTTGTTAAAAAGGTAATAAAATTTTCCAACTGACGACTTACCCACATTCAGTTTAATGTGTTTGAGAGACATACTTCCAATACAATTTCAAAATTGTCGATTTAGGTACGAAAACGCTTACTATGAGATCCCGGGCGGGTTCATTTCCCATATTCGGATTTCGCTGAAAATCATTCACATCGATTTTCTCATCGAATAAATCAGGCACTTGAGTTATAATATGTGAAACGATTTTTCACACTTACGTACAGTTTGAGGAAAAATCATAACTTTAGTGAAACCGGAACAAGTGTTGCATTTTAAAGAAATTCCGGAATACTTAAAACTCTATTTAAGAGTTTAATTATTTCAGAATGGTTTTAACGGACCCATTTATATTCATAATTATTTTTAATTACTAAAATATAAAAATGTTATCATTTCAAATTATAATTTTTTTTTTCATAACATTTATATAATTCTTGTATACAAAAAAAATTATTTATTTGTTATTATTTTGTTAAATGTTACAATTTCTGTCTGAAGTGATTAAAATCTCAAACTCAACTAAATTCTAAAATAATAATTTCTTTGATTTCTGCCCTATTTTTCTTAAGAAATAATGCAACGCTGAAGGAGAGAGAGTACAGTGAGAGTAACCAAGTAAAACACGGTGTAACCAAGTAAAACAAAATCTGACATATATAATTCGTTGTTTTGTATAAGCAATGTACATAGAATTATCCAAAAATACAATATATTGTTTTTTTTTAAACAAATCTTATACAGTAACGGACAAAATAATAGGGTGAAGTCACTTGTTCCGCTTATTTTGAAATTTATGACCATTTTTAGTTTACGTGTGAATTTAATTTGACCTTCCAAACGATTTGGTTGATTTACGATGACTTTGACCTTAATTTTTAACATTTAATAAGGGAACATTTGACATCTGAGTAATACTTTGCCCGACCTATATTTCTAAAGAAACGTATTTTATTTTAAAATTGAATTTTTATATATTTACGAAGATTATAAAATACTAATACACCCCTCACAGTTCTAGTTGACTCCCAACTTTATTTGAATTGCTGCAGCTGACAGAAGAGATATGGTAGAAAATTCTGCTCAACGAGTGCCATATTCGTATACAAGAAGAATGTTGCAAAAATACATTTATTCAAATATAATTTATTTTTGTTTGTTTTTAAACATTAATATGTTCAAACGATGACAAAAGATAAATACACGCATAGAAAATTATTGTCGAATCCGACAATAATTTGAAAATATTTCATGTTAAAATGGATCCACAAATATTATTATCAAATCAAATTTTCAAATTTTCAAACGAATATTGAAAATAAAATTTTTGATTTTAATAATTTAATTGTTAGTTAATTTTTTCGCTTTGAATGACATTTTATATTCAAAATTAATAACATAAACAAAATCAAAAATAACACACACTGATTTAAAATTTGAATGCATTTTTATTTGATATATCTATACAAATCTACATCATTAGTGGCTTCGTCGACAGGTTAGTACGCGTCACGCTGCTGGTAGCTGGACTTTTCTAGCTGGACTTTTCTGCTGCCTTATGTCGTCGCTCATCGGAATCTAAGGCTGTCATAAGATTGGCTCTTTGGTCGACATTCTGCTCATTTTATTCGCACGTTAGCTAAGTTTAGGGCACAAGTGTGACGACTCAAGGGCAGGCTCCAGTTCGTCACCTCGAAAACAGCCTCTCACAATTCGGCAAAACTTTTATATGAGATGAATCGTCTCGGCTTGATGATCGATCTATCATATAGTTTCGATGTGACCGTGATTTGCTGCAGGCGACACGAGCGGCTTCCATCTTCTCACAATCGGCACCACGGAGTCAATTATGAAACTCGACAATCCAGATATGGTTGCCCAGAACGGCGGCCTAAATATCGCCACTTTCGATTCGGATGATGTCGCGTGTTGCTTTCAATACGCATCACGCTCTATCATATAAATAACATACTGATTTGGGTGCAGACGATTCGCGCGACGTTAGCGAATATTTTTCAAAACAGACAACATCAATTTTTAAAATATAAATAATAATTTTATACGTCAAATTTATTCTACAATATTATTAATAATATTATTTTCAAACTAAAAATAATATTGTCGTTTGTCGCTTTCAAAAAATTGATAATATTTATTTTCAAAATTCGACAATTATTTTCTATGTCTGTAGGTAGAAAATGCTGCTCAAGGTTGCCAACTTTGTCTATCGATGTATTACCGAATGAAGACGAGCGTTGCGAACATACGTTATAATTAGATTTGAATAGCATTTTCTGTTTGATTTGAAACCTATTTTTAATCAAGTAAACTGCCAAAAAAAGTGTTTTCAAATGCAATTAAAATTGCATGTTGGTATTGTAACATTTTTATGGTAAATTTTACAGATTCTGCTGGCGAATATATAAAATATTTACAAATAGTAACATATTATTACAATGAACAAAAACAAATTCAATTTTCATTATAATTTAATTACACTTCATTCGTAATACAAGTATAGTAATATCGTATATTTTTATACCCTACACTAAGAGTGAAAGGGTATATTCAATTTGGTACGCCGATTGTAACACCCAGAAGGAAGCATCTCCGGTATGGAAAAGTATATATATTCTTGATCAGCATGACCTCGATTTAGCGATGTCCGTCTGTTTTTCTGTCTGTCTGTTGAAATCATGATTACAGAAAAAGTTGAAGAGCTAGAGCAATGAAACTTTAGATTTAGATTACTTATATATGTAAGCTGTCTGAACAATTGGCATGATCGGTTTATTGTGACCTGAGAACCGACCACTTATGTTCAAATACCTCATATAAAATTTACATCCACAAATCAATTTTACTGTATACGTGCTTAGGTAAACTTTTTTGATCAAATATATATTGACATTATGCTCAAATACATGAAAACAATGTTTTCCCACGAAACGACTTGTGGTTCCCAAAAAAAAAAATCGAAATTCGGTACACCTACCCATTTGTAAATATGATCTACCTTCCCAGCTGGTTTTAATTACATTCAAACAAATCTTTTCTATCCGTATATATATATATGTATATATATATATATATATATATATATATATATATATATATATATATATATATATATATATATATCATATTGTTACGAAAAGAGGTAATTTGCTCCACTGTGCAAGCAATCAACAATAATAAATGAGACGCAAGACAATTCAGCGCATGTTTTAGAAAGAGACGGAAGATCATTCAGCGCACTGAGGCAGTGTGCGAGAAAGAGATGGAAGATCACCGCATTAAAACACATGAGTGCGAATGAGATGCCAATAGCATGCGTCATTCACGAAACGAGTAGCAGGTTCTCGAAACAAGTCGAAGCTTGTCGAAACGTGTCGAACTGATGCCTGCAGTATATAAGGCCGCGCATCTGAGGAACTGTACTTCAGTTGTGATTTAATAGTGAACTAGTGCGTCTCGTGAGTGAACATTGTTAAGCTAAATTTTATAAATTCAGCAGTTGATATAAGTGATTATTCTTTAAGTTGTTATTTAAATAAATAAAGTTGATTAATACTAGTTGAAATAATACTAGATAAAACCAAATATTAGTGTGTTTTTATTTTGTACACAATCCAGAGATACGAACTCGTAGAACAGTTTTCCGTAGACTGAATTTTCGTAACATTGGTGTCAGAAGTGGGATTGTGATACAAAATGGTTAAATTCGATCAACTTAAAGTCGACCAGCTAGTACGAAAGTAGAGCTACAAAAGCGTCTAATGGAAGAATTGGAGGCCTAAGGCATTCTTCTCGGAGCACGAATTTGAAATTGAAGCTGCGGCATCGTCATCGAAAAATCTGGACACAGAGGAGAAAGTACAGAACCAAGTATTTGATATGAGCCAGTTGATCGGAGCTATGCAGCAACAGTTTCAGATAATGGCTCAAGAAAATTCCAGACAGTTTCTAGAAAATTCAAAACAGCTTCAAGAAAATTCCAATCAACTTAAAACAGAACTTCAAGAAAATTCCAAACAGCTTCAAGAAAATGCTAACAAAATGGAACAGAAACTTCTAGAAAATTCCAATCAGCTCAAATTAGACATGAAGCATGAACTTGTAGAAAATTCTAACAAAATAGAACAGAAACTTTAGGAAAATTCTGAACAGCTTCAAGAACATTCTAAGCAACTTCTGGAAGTTTCTAATACTCTACATAGCAAAGTAAATGAACTTGAAGCGCATATAAATGATGTTGATGATAAAATTCAAAGATTAGAAAATGGTATAGACAAAGAAATCCAGGAAATAAAAAAAGATATGCACGTGTTGCAGATAAATGGACCTACACAGCATGTTGTTAGTGGTACGAGGCTAAAATCGCCGATTTACGATGGAACCACAGCGTTCAACATTTTGAAGCTGCAATTTGAGACCACGGCTGTAAGTATTCGATGGAATAATGAGGACAGCGTAGCCGCACTTATCGTGGCGCTAAAAGGAGGCGCAGCCGAAGTATTGCAGACTGTTCCAGAAAGTGATCGAAACAGTTATTTAGCGGTTATGGCTGCACTGCAGCGAAAATATGGCAGTGATCACATGAAACAGATATACGTTGAGAGGCTTGCGCATTTGTCGTATGCAGATTCAACGAGTGATTTCATAGAAAAGTGCAAGATCGAAGCTTTTGTTGATGGCATACGCGATCAGGAGACAAAACGTGCAACAGTGATTACGCCCAAAGTAACATTTACGGAAATGGTTACCATAGCTCTAACACAGGATACATGCGTTGTGCCGATCGGCTCCAAAAGCGCGTAGAATTGATGTGGAGAACGATGATTTATTTCAAGTAGTGTGCCAAGCAGTTAAAGCAGGCGTTAAAACCGAAAACACATCAGCCAACAAAGATACGCAATTCAAAGGTAAATGTTACAACTGTGATACATATGGGCATATGGTACGTGACTGTCGTAAAAAACGCAAACGCTCAATAAATCAATCTGCAGATAAACCCAGACATGAAGACAGGATCATGTCCAAAATAGCGTAAATTTTAATCAAGCTTTAAACTAAAACGAGTCAGTTCTGCGGGGCACGATCTGACTCCTATAACCGATTGCCCCAGAATCTCCATTTCACAAATTGCTCGAAAGTCGAATAGTTTAACTGTCAAGGGGCTAATTGATTGTGTAGCATATATGGTAACGTTGGATACAGGAGCTTCACACTCAATAATAAGAAGTAACCTTGTTAGGGACGAAATAGAGCCGCTTATCGGAATAAGATTACAAACAGCGACAGGTGAAGAGGCTCCAATCAGAGGGAAAATTACCAAGGAAATCACTTAGTGCCAATAGTGATAGTTAAGCATAGCGACAGTTAAGCATGATTTTATAGTGGCGGAAATAGTAGACGAAATAATACTTGGCATGGACTTCATGATAAGAAACGGTTTCACACTAGATTTAACAAGAAAAATTTTGAATTATGCCAACACGGCGATCCAACTAAACATTGATTGTGACCAGAGCCCGAAAATTAAACAAGTTATTGCTAATAAAAATAGAAAAATACCACCTAATTCAGAAGCAATTGTTTGGGCGAAATTAAATGGAGATTGTGGGATAAGCAAGTTGAGGGTTATAGAAGCGAATGATGAGCAAATGAGCAGAAGTAATATTGTTGTCGAAAGAACATTAGTAGAAGCGACAAAAGACAAAGTTGTTCCAATAAGAGTTCTCAACATGGAAAACTCGTCCAAATTTATTAAAAAGGGAACAGTGATAGGCCAGTGTCAAGAGGCATCAGCGATTATAAATTGTGAGTCAAATCCATAAAGGGACTACGGCACATCGCAAATAAACAAACAATCTACTCACAGGTTTATAAATGAGTAGACGAAGGATTTGGCTGCCAAAGAAAAAAGTCAAGTGCAAAAATTAATTGATAAATATCGGTGTATATTTGCTGAAAAGGGCCAAAAGGATGGCAGAACTGCCATTGTAAAACATCGAATAGGCACTGGTGATTCTAACCCAATTCGTCAAGCACCAAGAAGGGTACCACTTGCGAAAAAAGACGAAGTATCACATTTGGTTGAAGAAATGCACACAAATGGCGTGGTGGAACCATCTGAGAGTCCATGGAGTTCACCAGTAGTATTGGTGAACAAGAAGGACGGTAGTACTCGGTTCTGCGTTGATTACCGAAAACTTAATGATGTCACCAAGAAAGATAGTTATCCACTGCCCAGAATCGATGACACCTTGGATACACTATCTAATGATAAGTGGTTTTCAACGTTGGACTTGCAAAGTGGTTACTGGCAAGTAGAAATCGATAAGAAAGATCGAGAGAAGACCGCATTCAGTACTGGAGATGGACTATGGCAATTTTTGGTAATGCCGTTTGGACTATGCAATGCCCCAGCAACATTTTAGCGGTTAATGGAGCACGTATTAAAAGGTTTACACTGGAAAACATGCCTAGTATACCTAGATGACATAATTGTAATGGGCAAGGATTTCAACGAACATCTGAGAAATCTAGAGGAAGTATTCCTTCGATTGAAAAATGCGGGTCTACAACTTAGCCCAAAGAAATGCCCACTTTTCAAGAAAGAAGTCAAATATCTGGGTCATCGAGTTACCACGGAAGGA